>CM051981.1:34029561-34238607 GCA_028456135.1 Malus sieversii
TAGGACGAATCATTTTATGTGAGTGAAACCGATTCTAGCTTGGTGACACTCGTATAAATGTGCATCATAACGTTCTATGAAAATGTTAATCCCAGTGAATCTCTTGTAGCTCATATACCTAAGAGTGTGACATATCACAACTATCGCTAGGGCTGAATCTTGAGACTCCTCATTTTGTGCACATGCAAGTAATCATGAACAAATTTATGTTCCTTCCAATTTAGGGACTTCTTTTGCATAGATCAGGGAAGACTCACATAAAATCTTTCTAGTTAATATGAAAACACCTCCAAAATTGTTCCATAAGGAGCACTTATGTTTTCACAAGTGGGTGGGTAATTTCAATTCCATATCAGGTAAATGTAAATATATTTTCATCACTCTATTGAGAAAATATTTCAACCATGAGTAAACATGGAATTACTTGCACCTTGAACAATCATTTTTCGACAAAGGATCTTATGTCAACCCTATGATGATATAATAACCAAAATGATGTTTTATGGACATCAAAAACCTCTTTATTGCTCTAAGTTTAGCATTGATTTATGATTACTTTAAAGATGGCTTGGTTTGGACAATCTCGAATAAACTATGCATCAATGCTTTGTGAATAACGGGCATACACTATTTTATCAAGAAGACTACTGAGTTTATATATATAAACACCTCAAAACTTGTATTTATATAATTCCTTATTCATAGACGTGTGTCATACATGCCACTACTTAATTAGCACGTATATGAATGAGAAGTTCATGTCCAATATATCGCTTCCTCAATTACATACGAACGACGTCATATTTATCGCACTTTTAAATGAATTATTTTGAATTATTAATTATTTTCAATACCATTCATGATTAAAAATTTGTAATAATAAATTTATAAATAAAAAAAAACAATTATGGCAACGTTTGGGATCGCATATTGTCTGCTTTTCTAAAAAATCAATATCTAATTTCAGGTTCATGAGTGATTCAGATGCTATTTTCATAAATTTTCATGAGTTGTTACAAGTATTTATATACATTCATCACGAGTCACAATTAGTGTATCACAATAGTCATCAGTGCTGTGACACACATATACATTCTAAAACAAACAACTTTGGCCACAAAAAACCCAAAGTTCAATTCCTTGCAAAGTTAACACATCTTGTTTAAAAAAGGAAATGCCGCAAATGACTTTTCAAAATGTTCTTAATGGTTCATCGATCATATATTCGTAAAAATCGTCTAACACTTATGAACTTCCAGCTGCCACATCACTATTACTGTTTTTAGTTGGTTGTGAAGTTGGCACAAGGTGAACATTTTCAATTGTATCGGAGAAGAGAAGCTTGGAGTTGGAGGAGGCTGAATATAAACTTTTCTTCGAAAGAATATTCTTGAAGGTAGTTTAATTGCTTAGTGTGAAGCGTTAAGGATACATCGAGTCTTTTGGATTTCACGGTATAACATCGGGCACAACACCGGCAGCGGTGCTCATCACACCCCGATACCGAAATACATCCAGGATCGACACATGACGTGACTACGTACCTATTCATCTATCATGCCTCACCTCCGAGACAGGACCAAAAACAAAACAACAGTTCAACAATGCATTAACTTTTTCTTTTATATCATGATTGCATCTAACCTATGTGTTAGACTGCTTACGTACCTTAAGACAAGATCAAACCATTCATAGTTCATCCTTTTGTTAAACTCTGACATTTTTCATAATATTTCTATTAGAAAAACTAGGGTTCCAAAATCACTCAATGGAATTTACAAGCATGACTCACTAGATTCTAGACTACTTAATGCACCATTTAATAACCAGGACTGTCATTTTTCCTTTCACATCTGACAATGTTTTCCATCCACAATTCAACATTCATAACAAATAATTGATTCCATGAATCAAAGATGCACAATATTAACATTTAACTTTGTTGATCAACCAACAAGATCAAATATCACTTCACTAATTTTAATAAGGACAACCTCTATAAGGTTTGCCTTATTTCCTAACTTGAAACCAAAGCAATAGCATTGTAACCCTAAGTTACAAACACAAACATAAACTTAAACTTGGGCAACTTCTATGCATAATAATCAAGGGTTCTAGACCACTTAACAAAACCAAATAGTGAAAAGGATTCCGGACCACTCAACGAAATCTATCTCTAGAATGTGTATGGTCCCCCAATGCAGATTAACCACACAAGACCATATTCATTTATTGATAGCATGATCCTCCAATGCGGATTAACTAGGCACGACTACCGGATGTAATGTGACCAAGTAGGCAGTGACCCCCAATGCGAATTAACTAGGCGAAACCACCCCTAGAATGTCTATGGTCCCCCAATGCGGATTAACCAGGTAGAACCATAAACAAGTATCCAATAGAGAGATCCCCCAATGCAAATTAACCTGGCAGGACCACTTGTGAAAGTAATGTAACCGAGTAAGTAGTGACCCCCCAATACAGATTAACCAAGCAGAGTTAACCCTAAAGTGCATATAGTCCCCTAATGCGGAATAACAAGGCAAGACTATTGGTATGCCTCCATATTGTGGTTCCCCAATGCAGATTAACCAGGCTAAGCCGCCTATGGAAATAATGGAATTCCCACTTTGCCTACATAAACAAACTCACTTAAAAATTCCAAATAAAAATTCCATTAACTAAAGGATACATTTTTCGCATCAATCAAATTTCTAAGTTGTCCATGAAACCCTCTATAAACAATGTATGTGAAGGAGTGTATCGAATAACAAATTTAGGCCTGTTGATGTCCCATGCAAAATATCTAATTGGTCATATTTTGAACATTAACGTAGAAATTGAAACAAATCCTTTTAGTTTTTCTGTTCCGAGTAATTGGATTATTCATTCGTATTTGAAAACAATAGTTTGGAGACTGATAATATTCCCAAAAAAGAATTCACTTCATGTTCAAACTTATGGTGCTGAACTGATATCAAAATTCCCACTGACCAATGAAGTAAAACTCCATTATGCTTTGACAAGGGATCAACAATATTAAAATCCAAACTTCATCTAAAAAAAATATTAAAATCTAAACAAAATAACTAACATTTGGTTGTTAATGGAATTTAATTAAGTTTAGTTAAGTTTTTGTTTTAAGTAGTAAAGATGGCAAAAAGGCTACTTATCTTCACAATTATTTGTTTAATGATACTAGTAGGACGCGAGGTTACTTGTGATGGATTGGTGTTAGTGCGAGAAAGATACAGTAAAGTTCTCATTTTCCCTTGTAATCCTTTTGGATCTTTGGTGAACCTAATTGAATTGATTCAACTCTCAAAAAACACCACAAGTCTCATCCTCAACATTCATACAGAAAATTGAATTAAAATTCGAAATCAAGAATCAATCCCAAAACTGAAAGTTGATACTTGGAAAGCACTTACATTAGAGGAAAGCCCACAAGGAGAGGATAGTTCTTATCTCTTGGATCGAGGCCCAATTCTGGCGGGATTAAAATGAGTTTTCCCACGAGGATGGCTTTCTCCATCATCTTCAATCTGCTTTGTTTGATGCTCTTTCGAGAAAATAGTGGTAAAACGTGTTGGGCTCAGCGAGACGATTTGATATATAGTTTGTATGAATCGATGGTTGAATTGAGAAGTTACGAAGAAGTTGAGTTTTTTTTTTTTTTTTTATAGATAAAGGATGAAGAAAGTGAAGAAGACATCATTGTTGTGCACTGAAAGGGCTAAATTTGGCCCGTCCAGAATTATACCCCTACAAAAAAAATTATTTTTAAATGAACAGTGTCATGTCATAATAGTATGCGATCTCCAACCAGAGAGGCTAAACATAGCCCCCTCAATAATTAGTTTTAAGTTTATACTATAAATTTATTAGTTAATTTAATTAAACTACCATTGGATGTTTTCAAATCTTACCGTTGAATTTGAATTAATTATTGCAATTGAGGATCTGGGCCCCAAAAATAGGGCTAAAAGGGGGTTACTTTTGGCCAGCCTAATGATTATTTGGCCAAATAATGATCTGGTGGCCATATATATATATATATATGTAAATTACAGGAGTAAAATTATTTTAGCTTTTAAATATTAATTAAGTAAAAAAGAAAAAGAAATAGACAAAGAATGATCTATACGTGTAGACATCCCAACTTTTTGTCTTCTTCCCAACCATCACACGGTGGGGAACCAAGAGAATCATATTTTGTTCATAAATTTTGAGAGTGATGTGGGTAGTCTAGAGGGGTAAGTAAGCATTCTAAAATAGAGATGTAATGATGGGGTTAGAGGGTATTTTTTACTCTCACAGAAGAACTAAAGGAGAGCGAGAGGTTTTGGAGAGGGAAAAATAGGAAAACAGAAATAGGGGAGCAGAGAGGGTGCCGGTGTGTTCTTCAATTGGTACAAAAGGTTAGCTCAAATTAGTTAATTTTCTATTTTCTTACCATTGCAACTTTGACTTCTAGAAAACCGAAGTTTGTGAGCCTCACTTTGGCTCTTGTTTTCTCTCAATCCATTACACCTTTTTAAAAAGTCTTCTAGTATATTTGAAATTAGACATGACAAGGAACAAAGCCCAATTTATTTCATCGATTTTGGTTAAGATCTTCTATGGAAAAATATGATTTGAAAATGTGAAAAGAATCTGGAAATTTGCAGATTTTTTGCAAAAACGCTGTTTGTGAACTCAACTTTGGAGCTTGATTATTTTCTTCTCTTAAATCCGTTTTGAGAAACTCTTATTAGATTAGGAACTGGGTTCGTTAAGCTTTTAAATCCAAGTATGAAAATGGGGTCACAATATGGGGATGTAAATTTGGTTCATCACGAGGCTGTGACAAATGGGCATCTTTGGGTAAACTTTTGATAGGCGGAAATTGAATCTTCATTTCAGTTTTCTACTAACTTTTATTATTATTTATGTGATTTTAGGCCTAGGAGTGACTCCGGACACTTCGGAGGCTTAGAGAGGTATTCTAGTTAGTTGGACACGAGGTAAGGGCTCTATTTTCTGATGATAGGTCTATATCATGTTTAATCTTTGTGATATTAGTAATTATACCCAATACAGTAGTAATGAAATGCTTGGATGAAATTGAATCATTTAATTGTCATGGTTGTGTTATGGGTTAATTCATCTCTGGTGTATTTTATATATCGACCAAGTTAAATGTTATTATATATTGATGAATGGTTGAACTATGTAAAATTGTTGGATTGAATATGTTAAGGTTTACAATTGTGTCTGTGAAATTGAAATGCTTAGGTTGCATTACATGATCAGAGTTAAGTGTTGGGTTGTGTAAAGTTTTTGGTTAAACAAAGTGTTGAAAACTTATATATGTTCAAGCGTCGGGTGAAGGGCTTGAACGTATAGTTAGGCGTTGGGGGAAGGACCAATATTAATGAAACTGAAACTAGTAATAAAATTCGGGATTAAGGGAGGAATGATAGTTAACTTATATTCTATGGTGTTCGGAACCAAGTGGTATAAGCATGGTATGAGACGTGCGGGTATGGATGCCATAAATATAGGTTAGCGGGATTAGAAGGGAGTGAGTTCATGGGTACTTCTTTGTCATATCATTTGTATTTTACCGTATTGTTTGATGCATGACACTTTGATTAACTGTGATAAATGAACTTGCTGGGTATAGGGTTCCTACTGGGCATGAAATGCTCACACCATATTAGTTATTGCAGGTACAGGTATTGAGGAACAGGATGATGACTCGTCTCTAAATGAATAGCCATATCATATGTGTGTTGGTTCCTAGTTGTACTTAGAATAAAGTGTCTTAGTATCTTAAGAGTGTGTTGTAAGAGTTGAACTCTTTAAACTCATGATGTATTAAATAAACAGATCTAAATGAACTTTTAGATGGCTTTGGTTCCAACATATTTTTGTTGTAATATTAAAATTTTTATTTTTTAACTAAGATACTATTTCATATCGTATTTCGATTATCATCCTTATTTTCGGATTAGGGTGTGACACAAGCTTCAGGATGAAACAAATATCATGTTAGACTTCTGTTAAGTCTCATTTTAGACATTTCTAAGGCGACGTTTACCTTGTGCATATTGGCACATTCAATATACATGTGTTCGGTCTCACAGTCCAATGCGTTGAGGACACAAATGTCTCATCTTACTCGCTATCTTTGCGCCATGGCGAATCGTTCATGTGAAAAAACCGATTCTAGCTTGGTGACACTAGTAAAGATGTGTAAACAATCATTTCAAAAATAAATATGAAATGAAAAACTTCAATGCCTTTTTATTCAATAATAATGTCAAATACAAAGAAAAACACATCAAACCCTACATAAACCCATATTCTTTACATGAGTCAGAAACGAGTTTCTAATTATAGGTTTAGTCATGGGATTAGTGAGCATATTGTTGGTCGACATATGTTTCAACACTACTTCACCCTTGGTAACCTTGTTCCTAAAGAAATGATATCGTGTATCTATGTGCTTATGTTTGCCATGATATTTAGGATCATTAGTGTATGCTAAGGCCGAAGTACTATCACAGTAGACAAGTACAACTTCTTGAGCATAAGCCATAACTCCTATCTGTCGTAGAAACCTCCTAAGCCAAACAGCTTCTTGAACAACTGATCCAAATGCAACATATTCTGACTCTACTATGGACAGAGCAATACAAGTTTGCTTCTTGCTACACCAAGAAACAATTCCACCTCCAAGGACAAAAGCATAACCTGAGGTAGATTTGCGTTCATCTCTATCGCTTGCCCAGTCTGCATCACTATATCCTCTCAACTGCAAATCCCTTCCTTGGTAACATAGGGCTAAATCTTTTGTTCCTTGCAAGTATCTCATAATTCTCTTGACGGCTTGCCAGTGAGTTTGTCTAGGATTACTTTGATAACGGCTTACCATGCCCACGACATGGTAAATATTCGGACACGTGCAAAGCATCGTGTACATCAGACTTCCTACTGCAAAGGCATAGGGGATGTTTTCCATTTGTTATTTCTCTTTCTTAGTCTTTGGACATTGTTCTAAGCACAATATCGCGCCTTTTTCCATAAAAGTGTTAATGGGTTTGGAGTTCTCCATCTTAAATCGTTCAAGTACCTTCTTAATGTAAGTCTCTTGAGACAAACTTAGAAGTTTCCTTGAACGATCTCTCGTGATCTTAACTCCAAGCACATAATATGCTTCACCCATATCTGTCATTTCAAAATGGGATGACAACCACGCTTTCGTGGTTTTTATGGAGGTTTTGTCACTTCCCGCTATTAGGATGTCGTCAACATACAGAGAAAGTATGAGAATACTTTTCCCAGATTTCTTAAGATACACACAGTGGTCTTCCTCAATCATCTCAAAACCAAATGAAGTGATTGAATTATGGAATCTAATGTTCCACTGTCTAGACGCTTGCTTGAGGCCATATATGGAACATTTTAGGCAACAAACTTTACGCTTTTGTCCCTTGGCCTCGAAGCCTAGAGGTTAATCCATGTATATCTCCTCTTCTAGTTCTCCATTGAGAAATGTTGTCTTAACATCCATTTGGTAAAGTTCCAAATCTAGTTGAGAAACAATAGCTAAAATGAGGTGAATAGAGGCAAACCTTACCACAGGGGATAATGTATCTTCATACTCTAGACCCAATTGTTGAGTGTATCCTTTTGCCACAAGGCATGCCTTATATTTGTCAATTGAATCATCAGCCTTGCGTTTGATTTTTAAAACCCATTTGTTTCCAATGGTTTTATGCCCAGGCGGAAGGTCAACTAACTCCCAAAAAGTATTTTTGTCCATGGAGTTCATATCTTCCTCCATTGCAATTATCCATTTTTCTTTAGCTGTTGAAGACAACACTTCTTTGTAAGAAGAATGTTTGTCTTCCTCTGAAGGTATGCAAATGTAGGCCTCCCCATCAACCTTAAAATGACGTTTGGGAATGTGGCCTTTCTTGCTTCTTCAAATTGTGTGACCTTGAATTTCAGAGGGTACGATCCCATCATTGGGCGTATTCTCTTGAATGTTTATGGATACATTACTCCCACTAGGTTGTGTATTCCCACTCGGATCAAGTCCTCTTACATCATATTCAGTGACCATTGAATTGGAAATTAATTCCCCTCATTCGCTTGAAGATGTTACGAGTTCTTCACCTTTCTCCAACTCATGGAGATCAAGGTTTTTGACAGTATCACTAAGTTTTGGGAAGTCATTCTCTATGAATTCCACATCACGTGAATCCATCTGGATGTTCTCCATACATCACATAACCTTTTGAGTTTTTACAATATCTTATAAAGATATGTTTATTTGCTCTAGGACCCAACTTTCCAAACTTATGTGATTGATTATGAACAAATCCAGCACAACCCCAAGACACAAATTACCCAGATTACGTTTTACATCATTCAAAAGTTCGTATGGGGTTGAGGGAACTGTCTTTGAAGGCATATGGTTAATTATATACGTCGCAGTCAATAATGCATCACCCCATAAAAATATGGGGAGATTTGCTTACGCCATCATAGACCTGACCATGTTTAATAAAGTTATGATTTTCCTTTCAGCAACACCATTTTGTTATGGTGTGTAAGGAACAAAAAGTTGTCTGCATATCCCCTTACTTTCACATAAAATCTTGAATTGGTCAGACAAATACTCTTGTCCACGATCAGTGCGAAGAGCTTTTACAATCTTCCTTTTTTTATTCTCAACCTCAGCTACGAAGCATTTGAAACAATCTAAAGCTTCATAGCGATGAGCGATCAAGTACACATAACCATATCGCGTGTAATCGTCAATCAAAGTCAGAAAATAAGAGGCGCCATGACGGGCCTTCACACTCATTGGTCTACATATGTTAGAGTGAATTAACTCTAACGGTTGAGTAGCTCAAACAACCTTTGTTAAAAGGCTTTCTAACTGCTTTGCTAGCTAAACAAGACTCACATATAGGTAGATTAACATTAGTGAGTGACCCCAACATGCCTTCTCTAATTAACCTTGTCATTCTATCTTGCCCTATATGCCCTAGTCTAGCATGCCATGTTTCAGAATTAACATGTTTAATAACAGTTACAAAGAAGCAGAAGAACAAGAATCAATCAAATCCAAGCAAACAAAATCGTTCTTTATTGAACCATATCCAATTTCAACTTGATCCAAATAGATCACAAGTCTAGACGGGCTTAAGTAAAAACAATATCCTTCATATAAAAGTGCAGTAACTGAAAGTAAATTAAATTGCATTCCAGGGGCGTGCAAGACATCATGCAAAAGTAGTTGACACCTAGTGCTTAGTTGAAGTCGATATGAACCAATTCCTAAAGCTTTTATACGACTTCCTGATCGGATCATATTTATATATATTTTTACTTCAAATTCACTCGTCTTTTATTGGTCAGTTTCTTATATTTTTGAGCTATTTACGTTATTTTTGTGTTTATAGGATCTGTTATGCAAATAAAATAAATGGAACAAAAAGGAAAGGCAAAGGACAGCAGAAAGAGAAGAGAAATAGAATAAAGAAAGACAGTGGGAGAGGGTCACGACATAAACAAAGGAAGTGGATGGCACACTGAGTGAAAGAAAAACAGAAAATAAAGAAATAGGATGGAAGTGGAACAAAAAGAGGGAGTGAGAAGTTGACAAAAGAGCAGTGAGAAGACGGAAAAGAAAAGAATAGACATGGAGGATGGACAGCACAAGCAGAGAAAAAAGAATAAGAAAATAAAGAAGTGGGAGACATGGAGTGATGGAGAAGAATAAAAAAGGAAATATAAAGGAGTGGAAGACACTGAGCAACATAAAAAAATAGCACAGCAAAACAAAAGAAAGGAAGACTTACGGGAAAGAGAAGGGAGGAAGGCAGGTGGAAAGAAAAGCTGAAGGCAGGTGGAAGAATAAAAGGACACGGCAAAGAAGCAGAAGACTGGCAGAGGGGAGAAACGAGGAGAAAAAAAACTGTTAGGGAAAGAAAAAAAAATAAAAGAAGCAAGGACAAGGATTGTCTGCCCTCCTTGTTTCCATGCCCTCCCATGCCCTCCTGTTTGTGTGGTCACGGTTAAGCCACGTCAACATTTTATATTACTATTCATTTTTGTCTTATTATCTATATAAAAAAAACAATATAAAATGTTGACGTGGCTTAACCATGACCACACAAAACAGGAGGGCACAGAAGGGTACCGAAACAAGGAGGGCAGACAATCCTTGTCCAGCAAGGACAAGGGAGAGACTGACGACAGAGAATAAACGAAGGCAGAAAATAAAGAGAGAAAAGGGAGAAACGGACAGAGAGCAGGAAAGCAGACTGGCGCCTGGCAGGATGCAGAGAGACTGACGGACAGAAGCAGAGGGCACAAAAGGAGAGAGCAAAGCTTCACTTTATTTTTCTTGGTTTTATCTTCTCCAACTCATGTTTTACTTTTGGTTTAATTTGATAATAATGTGTAACTAATTTTTAGTAGTTAGGGGCTGTTTTGAAGCCCCAAATATGATTGTAAGTTTGTTGTGATATTTTGTTTGAATGACTTTTATGAAAGGATGAAAATTGTTTCACTACTTATGTCATTGATAAATTCTTTATGTGTTTCTATGGATGCATACATAGTGAGCATATCTAGGATTTTAATGCTATGAATATATGTCTGCCTGCCCTTGTTGAATGAGGACCTACATATGTTCTAGAGTAGCACTTGTTAATTGTGGTTAACATGTGAAACGATTTCTAGGATAAGTAAGACAACACCAGTACTTACGATGCCTTGTGATGACTCAAACTCTTTTTATTCTTAATGATTTCTACTTGTTAAATCTATGAACACACCATTCTAGATTGCATGCTAGGGACTAAGTTAAGTTGAAAACACCATTCTCTTAACATACTACGTAAGAAAGAGTAATAGGTTGTGTTCTAACATTGAGCCAACTTGAGCATCTTCATCCGGAAATAAAAGGGATTTGAATGAAACATAACATACTTACATGATTATTTGGTGGTGGATAGCATGTCCCCTAATTCGTTTTCTTAACTTGTGAATTAAAATCTATTGGTATTATTTAAAATCTGTTTCTGTACTGTTTTTGTATGATTTAATTTAAATAGCAAATCAACTCTAAAAATCCCAAAACTTTGTGTGAGCATAGCTTGGTGTGTCTGGTTTATGTGTATAAAATTTCGTTGCATTTGGATAAGTGTAAGTTAGTCTAATAATTATTGTTAGGTGGCTGGTCAGTGGAGACAGCCACCCTGTTTTTGTGACATTTTAAGTATTTGGATAAAATAATCTTCTGCGGGAAAGACCCTTATTTTCATATGCTACAATCGACAAATTTTAGTGTGAATAAGGAAAATTAATAGGATTATTGTGGGCTACTTTGTGGTGCGTTATAATTACTACCAAATTTTTGGCGCCGTGTCGCCGGGGACTGTTATTTCTGATTGCTTATATTTTATTTTTATTATTTTTATTTTTTTTCTTTTATTTTTATTTATTTTTATTATTTTCTATTTCTTGTCTATTTAGTGTTTTTGGTTTTGTTTTTATTTCAGGTACTCTTTGTAGTACATGCATACTCGAAAGTTTAAGAGCATTGATCTAGCTTCCTACGATCCAGAGATTGAACGAACATTTCAAAAGCTTCATAGGAAAATCAAGCAAAAGTGTGCATTGGTGTCTTTACCACCATCTTCTCCACCACATTTAAGTTCGGAAGAGGAGGAGGAACCACAAAAAGGCATGGCTGATAACCGTACATTGAGGGAGTTGGCAGTGCCAAACACGGATCAACAACCATTGTGCATCACATATCCAAATGAAGAAGGAGGATGTGAGATTAAGTCCGGCATGATTCACTACTTGCCTAAGTTCCATGGCTTCTCAACAGAGGATGCCAACAAGCATCTCATGGAGTTTCACGTGGTATGCTCAGGAATGAGACCAGCAAATGTGGATGAGGAGCAAGTCAAGTTGAGGGCATTCCCATTTACATTAGAAGCCAAGGCAAAAGAGTGGCTTTACAATTTACCTCCAGGATCAATGAACACATGGAACCAGGTGAAGCAAGCATTCTTGGAGCAATATTTTCCGGCCACCAAAGCTGCAAGCATAAGGAAAGACATATGTGCAATCCGACAACAACATGGAGAACCCTTTGGAGATTACTATGAGCGATTCACACATTTGGTTGCATCTTGTCCTAATCATCAAATTTCAGAGCATTTACTAATACAGTATTTTTATGAAGGATTATGTGGTACTGATCGTATAATGCTTGATGCAGCAAGTGGAGGAGCATTCATGGACAAGACACCAATAAATGCTAAAGCATTATTAAAGAACATTGCTGGCAACACACGACAATTTGGAGGGAGAGATGAGCTACCTTTTAAGAAAGTTAACAAGGTAAGTGCTAATTCTAGTATTGAATTACAATTAGCTAACTTGACTAATCTTGTGCAACAGGTTATTGTGGCTCCAAAACAGGTGTGTGATGTATGTTCAATGATGGGACATGCCACGGACATGTGCCCTTCGTTGAAGGATCAAGGTGGTTTTGAGCAAGCTAATGCATTAGGAGGATTTCAAGGGCAACAAAGGCAAAAGTATGATCTATATTCCAACAACTATAATGCAGGATGGCGCGATCATCCATACTTAAAGTGGAACAATCAAGATAACGGACAACAATCTGTTCCCAACAACTATAACCGTCCGCCTGACTTCTTTCAAGCAAGACCGCTGGCACCATTTCAGCCTCAACAACAACAAGCTCCAAGTAAGTCTCTTGAGGATTTAATTGCTTCTTTAGCTAACTCTACTCAATCTCATCAACAGAAAACAGACAAAGCAATTGAAAACCTTGAGCGCCAAATGAGTCAGTTAGCAAGTTTGATGGGGCAACAACACCAACCAGGAAGGTTGCCTAGCCAAACCGTGGTGAATCCAAATGCGGAGCAGATGAATGTTGTGACTTTAAGGAGTGGAAAAGAAGTTTTTGAGCAAGATGAGGCTTCAACAGAAACTGAAAAGTCTCCTAAAGATACAAAATTGAACAAAAAAGATTCTGATAAGGTAAGTAAAGAAGTTCAAAATTCATTTAACTCATATGTCCCTATTCCTTTTCCTCGTAGGTTTATGAAGTCTAAGAAAGAGCAAACTGATAAGGAAATCTTGGATACTTTCCGGAAAGTCCAAGTGAACTTACCTCTTTTAGATGCCATAAAACAAGTGCCCAAGTATGCAAAGTTCCTTAAAGAGCTTTGTACAAACAAGAGGAGATTCAATGATCAAGAAACTGTGGCACTAAGTGAGGAAGTATCAGCTGTTTTGCAGAGAAAGCTGCCACGAAGTTGAAAGATGCCGGTAGCTTTACCATTCCATGTGTAATTGGAGGCAAAGAGTTTGGGAGAGCATTGTGTGATTTGGGGGCATCCATCAATCTGATGCCATATTCAGTGTATGAGTCATTGAATCTTGGAGACTTGAAGGAAACAAAGGTAGTAATCTAGTTGGCAAATCGTTCAAATAGATATCCCAAAGGCCTATTGGAGGATGTACTTGTGCAAGTGAATGAGCTCATTTTTCCCGCTGACTTTTTTGTTCTTGAGATGGAACATGATCCTATGCCTACTGCACTTCCTCTTATATTGGGAAGATCATTCCTTAGAACAGCACGGACGAAGATTGATGTCTACGATGGTACCTTAACCATGGAAATTGAGGGGGAAAGCGTCAAGTTCA
The DNA here is from genome assembly GCA_028456135.1 of Malus sieversii. Classification (NCBI taxonomy): domain Eukaryota; kingdom Viridiplantae; phylum Streptophyta; class Magnoliopsida; order Rosales; family Rosaceae; genus Malus; species Malus sieversii. Next base: position 34,043,323 of record CM051981.1, read on the forward strand.
GAATCTTCGATGCTATGAGGTATCCTAGTGAATTAGAATCTTGTTTGTCTATTGATGTGTTTGACTATTTTGTGTAGGATTGTTTTAATGAAGGTGTGGGACAAGATAATTTAGAGAAGGCATTAGTGCATAGCATTACACATGGAAATTTTAACTATTCAGAGCACATTGAAGAAGAATTAATCCAAACAGTGGCCTCTCTTGGGTCTCTTTCACCAATTCGTGGTAAGTGTTCTTCCTATTTTATTTCTCTTCCTACTTCTAACGAAAAAACTCTTCCTTCTGTAATTCAGGCACCTAAATTGGAGCTTAAACCAATTCCTGAACATTTGAAGTATGCATTTTTGGGAGAGGATGAAACATTACCCGTCATCATATCGTCACAACTTTCAACAGAAGAGGGGGAAAAACTGATCCGGGTACTGAAGGATCACAAAACTGCCATAGCCTGGAGCATTGCAGATATCAAAGGTATAAATCCAGCTACATGCATGCATAGGGGAAGGTGCAAAACCAACCAGGGAAGCCCAACGCCGTTTAAACCCACTCATGATGGAAGTCGTAAAAAAAGAGGTTATCAAACTTCTTGATGTTGGCATCATATATCCTATTTCGGATAGCAAGTGGGTAAGCCCTATTCAAGTAGTCCCTAAATGATCTGGAGTCACAGTTGTTAAGAATGAAGCTAATAAGCTAATGCCTACACGTGTGCAAAATAGTTGGAGAGTCTGTACAGACTATCAAAAGATAAATAGCACCACACGCAAGGATCACTTTCCAGTCCCATTCATTGATCAAATGTTAGAAAGGCTAACTGGTCATTCTCATTATTGTTTTCTTGATGGTTATTCTGGGTATAATCAAATTGCAGTTGCTCCAGAGGATCAAGAAAAGACGACTTTCACATGTCCATTTGGCACATTTGCATACCGGAGGATGCCGTTTGGATTGTGCAACGCCCCTGCCACATTTCAGAGGTGTATGGTAAGTATCTTTTCTGATATGATTGAGAAAATAATTGAAGTGTTCATGGATGATTTTTCAATTTATGGTGATTCTTTTGATACGTGTCTACATAATATGTCCCTAGTTTTAAAACGTTGTCAAGAAACTAATCTAGTGTTAAATTGGGAAAAATGCCATATCATATCTGAAAAGGGAATTGAAGTTGATAAATCTAAAGTAAAACTTGTTAGTTTTTTACCCATCCCTACTACTGTCAGGGAGATTCGTTCTTTTCTTGGACATGCAGGTTTCTACCGTAGGTTTATGAAGGACTTCTCAATGATTTCTAGACCCTTGTGTCGTTTACTTCAAAAGGATGTAACATTTGATATGAATGAAGAGTGTGTGGTAGCATTCAATAAGCTTAAGGAGTTGTTATCCACGACTCCTGTAATCATGCCACCAGATTGGAGTTTACCTTTTGAGTTAATGTGCGATGCTTCAGACTATGCTGTTGGTGCAGTTCTAGGGCAGCGTGTCAACAAATTGCCACATGTCATCTATTATGCATCTCGAACACTCAATGATGCACAGTTGAATTATTCAACAACAGAGAAGGAGCTTCTAGCTGTTGTATTTGCTTTAGAAAAATTTAGATCTTATCTGATTGGGACTAAAGTTATTGTGTTTTCTGACCATGCAGCTTTGAAGTATCTACTCACAAAAAAAGATGCAAAACCACGAGTCATTCGATGGATACTTCTGCTTCAAGAGTTTGACTTGGAGATCAAGGATAAGAAAGGGAGTGAGAATGTTGTAGCAGATCATCTTAGCCAACTTGTGCATTCAAACACAGAGGAAGATCTCATCCCTTTACGTGAAAGTTTTCCAGATGAGCAACTATTTTCATTAAAGATTACTGACCCTTGGTATGCAGATATTATCAATTATAAGGTCATCAGAAAGATTCCGGATGATTTTACACGTGCTAAAAAAGATAAGCTTGTCAAAACCGCCAAATACTACGAGTGGGATGATCCTTATTTGTGGAAATATTGCACTGATCAATTGATTAGAAGGTGTGTCCCCGAATCTGAGTTTAAATCTATTCTAACTTTTTGTCATTCTTATGCATGTGGTGGCCATTTTAGAGCAAATAGGACAGCCCTGAAGGTGTTAGAGAGTGGTTTTTATTGGCCTAGTTTGTTTAAGGATGCGTACGAGTTTTGTGCAACATGTGATCGTTGTCAACGAACAGGTAACTTGGGCCCAAGAAATCAAATGCCACAAACCCCTATTTTGGTTGTTGAGATCTTTGATGTGTGGGGCATTGATTTCATGGGACCTTTTGCATCTTCAAATGGTTTTCTCTACATTTTATTGGCTGTGGATTATGTTTCTAAATGGGTGGAAGCAAAAGCCACAAAAACTAATGATTCAAAAGTTGTTTCAGATTTTATTAAGAGTAACATCTTTGCCAGATTTGGAATACCTAGAGCAATCATTAGTGATGGAGGGAGTCATTTTTGCAATCGAACATTTGAAGCGTTGCTTAGGAAGTACAATGTCACACATAAGGTGTCTACACCTTATCATCCGCAAACTAACGGTCAAGCAGAAGTATCAAATCGTGAGGTGAAGCAAATTTTGGAGAAAACTGTGAGTCCTAGTAGGAAGGATTGGAGCATGCGCTTGAACGGTGCATTATGGGCTTACATGACTGCCTATAAGACTCCTATTGGAATGTCACCATTTCGATCAGTTTATGGGAAACCATGTCGTCTTCCAGTAGAATTGGAACACAAAGCTTATTGGGCGATCAAAGCTTACAATATGGACATGAGTGTTGCTGGGAAGCAAAGGAAGCTGCAATTGAATGAGCTCGATGAAATCCGGAATGATGCGTACGAGTCAAGTCAAATATACAAGGAGAAATCAAAGGCATTTTATGATAAGATGATCTTAAGGAAGAACTTTGTCATTGGACAGAAAGTTCTTCTATTTAATTCTTGCCTTCGATTATTTCCAGGTAAGCTTCGTTCTCGATGGGTTGGTCCATTTGTTGTAACTAATATTTTTCCTCATGGTGCAGTGGAAATCCAAAGTGCAAAAACCGGATACATGTTCAAAGTGAATGGGCATAGACTCAAGCCATATTACGAGTCTTTTGCGGAGCAGGATGTGGAGGTTGTACCTCTCCAAGTACCAGTTCCCTTTGGATGATTACTCTTGGTACCGTCTGGCTGCGGACGTAAAAGCAAGCGCTTATTGGGAGGCAACCCAATATTTCTATTCATTCCATTTTTCTGTCATTTTCAATTTTCTTGCATGTTAAACTGAATTATTTCTTTTCTTTGTATTTGGGTTATGTACACCCTTGGAGGTGATTGCAGAATTATAGTTTGGGGGTCATCATTTGATTTCACTGCAAATTGAGGAAGTTTTTAGTCCAAATGCCGGATCACTTCAAGTATCACCTTCCATTCGAAGTTCACTTCCATGCCATGGAACCTAGGGGAGTGTGACTGGAGGCATCGTCCGGCTGCAAGACGTTAAAGAAAGCGCTTCTTGGGAGGCAACCCAAGCTTTCTATCTTTCATCTTTATTTTGAATAATTTTAAATGTTTTTTTTTTCTCTCTTGTTTTCTGGTTTTTGTGTTTAAATCCTACTTTTGTTCCTTTATGCAGGTAATGATTTTGCAATCTCTACCACAACTTCTTGCAAGGTATTTTTACATTCATAAAAACAAAAAGGAACATACGGTAGAAAAATTCAAAAATAAGCATACAAACAAGAAGGAGTCTTCATTGGTCAGGAGGTGCCTCAGCAGTCGAAGGAACATCAGATAGGCGAAGTGCCAGAGCTTGATTGTCCAGCGCCTCAACACTTGAGGAAGCACCAGCTGACGAGGGCATAAGTTGCTTTGGGAGTAAAGCCATAAACCGTTGATGATCAACCCGAGCCCGAACTTCAGCATCCTGTAGCTGGTCCAACTTTCTCTTCATGCTTGTTGAGTAGCTTGTTGCAAGCATGTGCAACTCCTTATTTTCATGCCTAAGCGCTCTGACCTCCTGCCGAAGACTAGCCACTTCAGCCATCAACGACTCAACTTGACGCGATCGAGCAAGAAGGCGCTGGCCCATGTTCGACACTGTGCCTGCACTTTGGACGCTGAAGGCTAGAGAATCCTGAACTGCCTGCTCATCGGACCGCTTAGATAACATTCTACTATCTCGTGGAAGAAGAAGATTTCGAGCAACCACTGCAGCTGTTGCATCATTTCTCATCACAGTGTCCCCAACTGTGAGAGGACCGTTGGAGGATTTGAAGGATGGTTGCCAAATGTTATCTGGAGAAGAGAGGTCAATATCGTCTTCAATGTTCAGATCAAAACGACGATCGGAAGGGCCATACATTTTCAGAGGTGTTAAAGAAAACAGAGGTTAGACAAATCGAGATCGTAGAAGTGCAAGATGGGAGTTTTCACAGGCAGAAATTCATGTGTGCTTTGAACATCCTGTGTACCTCTATAAAAACAGCACACGATGGGATTTCAGGGATCGAAGAGGCGATTTCAGAGATCGATGAAGCGCCTGTTTCTCCAAAGCTAGGCCTACTCATGAGTCACAGGCTGATCTCAGATAGCAAAGACGCGCCTTTCTCTCTCAGCCCCGTCAGCACTTGTCACATGCAGAGAAGGCTTTGAGGAAATCACGGAAAGTTTGTCGAAGCATCGATCTCTGATAACGAAGATGCGCCTGTCTCTCTCAGCCTCATCAGCGCTCAGAACTCGAAGCACAAATTCCGGATATCAAAAGGCATCTGCTTTATCAGACGTGTCAGCATCTGACAACTGCACATCTAAATCGTGTAAATCACGCTCAATCTGTCGAAGATTTCTGGAGAAGCGGAATGCACGTGAAGTTACTGTTAAAATATCCCAGGCTTGCCGACAGGAGTGAAAGAACAGTACCGGTTATTATTTCTACAAATATCGACTTTCACGCTCCATGGCAAGGCAGACATACATAACACTCCGTCATTTCCGAGAAATGGCCTTCCAGAAAACCTCTCGAGTCACTCCATATTTCTCATTCCTTGGGATACTCCTGCAAACAACCCATCCAGAGCAAAAGTATTTCATATCATAAGGGTTGAGAGCAAGAGTATCTCATATCATGCATTCTCCGTGTCCTTTTCCTTGTCTTTGTTCTAACCTGTAGAGCAAGGAGAAAGAAAGCAATCAGCCAGCATTTGCTCTCGAGTACTCATCTTGTGCTTCCTCTTTGTCTCTACCACATTTGCTTGGGGAACCATAAGGGAAGTTGGGCACTTGGAAAGCAGCGTGCTGATTCATCATCAACTAAGGATAAGGGAGAAAGCAAACAAGAGGTGGGCACTTGGAAAGATTGAGCAAAGAAACAGACCATCACCTCTACCTCGTGCCTACCCACTGTGCAGAAGAAACAAGCAGAGAAGAATGCAGACTGCACAATTCAGAGTTCCTTGGTTTCAAATCCGACTCAGAGATTCGCCTACACAAATTGGTGTGTTCTTTCCTTTTCTTTATGTGTATTTATTTCATTTTATATTTCTTTCCTTCCATTTTTATGTTTTATTGTTCAAAAATTCCTTTCATTGACATTGGGGACAATGTCCAGTTTAAGTTTGGGGGTAAAGAGTATAAAAAATGACCAAATTGAAATTTTTTGTACCTTCAACTACGAACGGGTTTCATTTGTTTCCGTGTTGTTGCTTTTTGTTTTCTTAATTAGTTTTGTTTTCTTTTAAAAAAAAAATTTAAACAAAAAAAAAATTCGGAAAATTTAAAAATCCAAAAATATTGTCTTGTTTTCCTTATTGTATTCTTGTTAGTTTCCCGACCCAATGATATAATTGGATCAAATTTGAACCATGATCATCAAGAACTTAGTTAACATGTGTTTTGTGAAATTCCTAATTCTCTTGTTAGTTTTGTACATGTTTGATCATCTTTGAAAAACCAAATGCACATAGCCTTGTTGATGTGAAACTAAAGCATGACTTAAAGTTTCATATGTGAATTTAGTGACCATATACATCATATGTGAGTTTTTGAGCCTATTGAAAGTGTGTGCATTTTTCATACACTCCTATTTTTTTTCATGTGTGATGAACTTATGTGAGATACATCTCTAGAACTTGCGTAATGATCTTTCGAAATGTTTATCATTGATTGCATGAATTTGGAAATGATAGAGGCATTAGGTTTACCACTATGGCCCAAATAACCATGTTTCCCAAAGAAAAATGATATCATTAGATTGCCAATTTGAGCCGTGTATGTTGAGCCTTTTATTTCTTATCACCAGATATGTCTACCCTTATACCTGAAACATTTTTCCTTACCCTTTCCAAGCGAGCAATGCGAGATTGTCTTATGAGAAACGTTTGTGAAGTACTTTGAAGGTGTTTGGCAAGTGTGGGGGTATTTCATGTTTGTGTTTATAAAAAAAAAAAAAAAAAAAAAAAAAAAAAAAGAGAAGAAAAGAAAAAGAAAAAGAAAGATTGTATACAAATGAAATAAAAAGTTTTTGAAGTTTCAGTTTAAGGGTGTGGTTGGAGGTGCTAGAAGAATTGCTGAAGAGCTTGAGTTCTTATAAATCTAAAGAAAAGAATTGCTTGCAATGTAGCTTGGAACTTGTGTTTTCCTATTCTATCGTTTCAATAACCCTATCCCTAAACCTCATTACATCCAATAAAAGTCCTCTTGATTTAAGTTTTGCAATTATGACTGTGGAGAAGTGATCTTTATGCAAGCTTATGGTAGAAATTTCACATTTGATTTTTTGAGCGAAACACATTAAAACTAAACACATGTGTGATTGAGTGTATATCCCGTGAGAAGGTTGCTAGTTTGCATATGGTGATTTTAAAAATAAAAAAAAATTTGAAATTGCATTAGCATGGCTATCTCACACACTACACTTCAAGGATGATTCAAAGATTACTGCTAATATTTGATTAAGGAAGATGAACTTGGATTAGTTTGTTTGGTGCTAGCTATGGTTCTTGATGATTTGTTTTCTTGAATGAAATTCTATGAGGGTCACATAGGGGGAAACTAATGTTTTTCATGTTATTACTCTTTCATGTTTTCTTTGTTTTGCTCGAGGACTAGCAAAAGCTAAGTATGTGGGTATTTGATCGGATCATATTTATATATATTTTTACTTTAAATTCACTCGTCTTTTATTGGTCAGTTCCATATATTTTTGAGCTATTTACGTTATTTTTGTGTTTATAGGATCTGTTATGCAAAGAAAATAAATGGAATAAAAAGGAAAGGCAAAAGACAGCAGAAAGAGAAGAGAAATAGAATAAAGAAAGACAGTGGGAGAGGGTCACGACATAACCAAAGGAAGTGGATGGCACACTGAGTGAAAGAAAAACAGAAAATAAAGAAATAGGATGGAAGTGGAACAAAAAGAGGGAGTGAGAAGTTGACAAAAGAGCAGTGAGAAGACGGAAAAGAAAAGAATAGACACGGAGGATGGACAGCACAAGCAGAGAAAAAAGAATAAGAAAATAAAGAAGTGGGAGACATGGAGTGATGGAGAAGAATAAAAAAGGAAATATAAAGGAGTGGAAGACACTGAGCAACATAAAAAAATAGCACAGCAAAACAAAAGAAAGGAAGACTTACGGGAAAGAGAAGGGAGGAAGGCAGGTGGAAAGAAAAGCTGAAGGCAGGTGGAAGAATAAAAGGACACGGCAAAGAAGCAGAAGACTGGCAGAGGGGAGAAACGAGGAGAAAAAAAACTGTTAGGGAAAGAAAAAAAAATAAAAGAAGCAAAGGGAGAGACTGACGACAGAGAATAAACGAAGGCAGAAAATAAAGAGAGAAAAGGGAGAAATGGACAGAGAGCAGGAAAGCAGACTGGCGCCTGGCAGGATGCAGAGAGACTGACGGACAGAAGCAGAGGGCGCAGAAGGAGAGAGCAAAGCTTCACTCTATTTTTCTTGGTTTTATCTTCTCCAACTCATGTTTTATTTTTGATTTAATTTGATAATAATGTGTAACTAATTTTTAGTAGTTAGGGGCTGTTTTGAAGCCCCAAATATGATTGTAAGTTTGTTGTGATATTTTGTTTGAATGACTTTTATGAAAGGATAAAAATTGTTTCACTACTTATGTCATTGATAAATTCTTTATGTGTTTCTATGGATGCATACATAGTGAGCATATCTAGGATTTTAATGCTATGAATATATGTCTGCATGCCCTTGTTGAATGAGGACCTACATATGTTCTAGAGTAGCACTTGTTAATTGTGGTTAACATGTGAAACGATTTCTAGGATAAGTAAGACAAGATGACTCAAACTCTTTTTATTCTTAATGATTTATACTTGTTAAATCTATGAACACACCATTCTAGATTGCATGCTAGGGACTAGGTTAAGTTGAAAACACCATTCTCTTAACATACTACGTAAGAAAGAGTAATAGGTTGTGTTCTAACATTGAGCCAACTTGAGCATCTTCATCCGGAAATAAAAGAGATTTGAATGAAACATAACATACTTACATGATTATTTGGTGGTGGATAGCATGTCCCCTAATTCGTTTTCTTAACTTGTGAATTAAAATCTATTGGTATTATTTAAAATCTGTTTCTGTACTGTTTTTGTATGATTTAATTTAAATAGCAAATCAACTCCAAAAATCCCAAAACTTTGTGTGAGCATAGCTTGGAGTGTCTAGTTTATGTGTATAAAATTTCGTTGCATTTGGATAAGTGTAAGTTAGTCTAATAATTATTGTTCGGTGGCTGGTCAGTGGAGACAGCCACCCTGTTTTTGTGACATTTTAAGTATTTGGATAAAACAATCTTCTGCGGGAAAGACCCTTATTTTCATATGCTACAATTGACAAATTTTAGTGTTAATAAGGAAAATTAATAGGATTATTGTGGGCTACTTTGTGGTGCGTTATAATTACTACCACTTCCTTCACCCATGTACACCCAGTGTGACTTTGCTGGAAAGCGTTGATAATTTTCGAACCCTGTTTTATCTCGCGTCACATGCTTGGTTGCTCTTATGTCTACAATCCAATTGTCGGACATGTGAGCAACATGTATATGCAAACATACACAAACAATGATAAATTTAAGGTTAGGGATTACCTTTCTATTCGGCTCAGTGTAATTACAAGCGAAGTGTCCCTTCTTTTTACAGTTAAAGCACGTTGACTTGGATTCATCTTTCTTGCCACGTTTACCTATGTGGGCCTTAATATTATTACAATTAGGAGCAAGCTTTGCATCTTTTTTCTCAGACTTGATCTTACCCTTTCCTTTGAATTGGTTACCCTTTTTGGACCCACCTTGAGTCAAAAGGGCAGTACTCTGGGTCGCCACTCGGCACTCACCTTCCAATTCAACATGACATAAGATGTCATGAAAGTTCTTATTCTAATCATTGTGTGTCATGATCTGTTTAAGGGCATCCTACGAGTCTGAGAGGGACCTAATCACTGATTGGACTTGCTGTTCATCGATCAGGATACTCCCAGCAGCTTTCAAATCTTGCATCATGCTAAGATGTCCAGATATAAAGTGCTTAGGATCCATCCTGTAAACCTCAAACTTCAACACTAGACTTCTCAGCCTAGTAGTTGAGGTTCCACCAAAAACAAATTTCAGTCGGTCCCACATATCCTTGGCGGTCGAGTACCCTTCATACTCACCAATAAGATCATCATGCATGCTACTTAACATAGTAAAGCACACACTTCGATCTTTCTTGAACCAAGATTCATAAGATCTTACTTTAGTCGTATATTGAGCAGCAGTGGTTCCGTCTCTCTCAAGATCAGGCTCATCCACCGAAGCCTCCAAAGGCTCTAAGAACTCTTGTTCATTGAGAATATATTGGATTTTCCTATGCCAAATATCATAGTTGGTTTCAACCAGCTTTTCTTCTTTGGTCAAATCAGCAACAACATTTTTGGCAGCCATTTCCTTCTACGAGGGTGAAATAATTTTGACATTATTAATTACACATCTTACATTTATTTATTTCAAAAACTCATTAGAAAATATTTCATATTTTCTCCTAGGTTGAAATTGAAAAATCTGTTAAGTCGCTCGTAATTACCATTCAATTCTAAGAGTCAAGATCATATTTTCGAAATAAACCTTATTTAAACATTATTATGTTTTAAGCTTATCCATTTTTCATGCAACATCCAATTGAGTGCACAACAATTAGGGTTTTTAGACAATGGGCTCGACATGTGGGCCTCCGTAAGTGCGGCCAGGTCAAATCCGGGAAGGGTGGTAGCGCGAAGCTTTTAAAAACCGGACCTCTTTGACACCCAAAGTGTCTCCTTAAAGATTTTTCCTAGACACCACATCAAATAAAAGGTGATGATTAGTGAACCCCAGTCTAATTTCATTATTTTTTATTAATTAGGTAATCTTTTTTAATTATTCTCCTAAAGAATATTCCTTTATAATTTAAAATGCTCAATCAACATGAGCATATTTGATCGACATTATCTCTTTTTGATTTTCCTAAAATCTTGGCATGTGTTGGAATGTTTTTTAAAGGTTAATTAAGAACATTTCCTTAATTTTAGTAAATTAAAAACGTCTCTAATATCAAACGTAAATATACACTTATCACTCATTGTGCCTTTATTTATAGTAGTATGTTAGGTTAAATCCTTATCCTAATAGAATTACAACTCTAATAAGATAATATCTACTAAAAGGAATATTCTAAGATATCCCTAGATACACTAGGATTTACACAATCACATTCATAATCTAATAGGACTGCAACACTCCCTCTTGAGTGTGTAAATACTTAAACAAAATTTCGCATTAGGTCTTCAGTAGTTGAGGTAGAACAGTTGATGAAGTCATCGGCACAACGGGCGAATGCGAGTATCAAATTTAAAGAAAGTATACATTGATAGTAAAACTCACAAAACCTCGATATAGTAAAACCTAAGGCAGGTAAAAACCCATAGACTAAGGAGAAATGTGAGAAATATGCATAATGTCTAAAACAAAAACGGGACAAAAGTAGTGAACTCAACGGAGTATGATCATCCCAGGATGGTTGCCTCATCAAAACCTTGTTAGGTAGCAAAAACCCAGTGGGAAAAATGCTCCTAATCGTAGGAAAAAAAAGTTCATTAAGATCAAGTGAGTATGTTTCAAGATACTCCCCATAAGTTAGACATAACTTCTAAATAAGAGAACTACAAGCAATTCAACTCAGGTAATTTACGCATACCAATTCCTTAGACGAGCTTCCGAAAAGTAGACTTGGGCAATGGCTTCGTGAAGAGATCGGCTATGTTGTCTTAGGAACGGATTTGATTGACTTCAATGTTCTGATGTTGCTGTTGTTGGTGAGAATAAAAACACTTTAGCACAATGTGCTTGGTGTTGTCTCCCTTGATGTATCCCTTCTTTAACTGCTCGATACATGTTGTATTGTCTTCATAGATCGTCGTAGGAAGGTCAACGATGGAAGTAAGACCACTAGTGCTTCGAATGTGTTCTATAGCTGCTCTCAACCAAAAGTACTGACACAAGGCTTCATGCAAGGCGAGAATATCAGCATGGATTAAAGAAGTCTCAATTAAAGTTTGCTTGGTAAACCTCCAAGATATTGAGGTGTCTCCAACAGTAAAGACATAGCCTGTTTGAGAACTAGCACCTGCATAACCAACAAGGTGAGAATTAACCCGAGGACCGATGGGGTGGTAGCTCATCTCGAGGATTCATGGTTGTAGAACAAGCCCAAATTCGTCGTACCTTTAATGTAGCGGAAAATACCTTTAACACCATTCCAATGTCTGCGTTTAGGCGCGTTGTTGTATTTAGCCAAAAGATTAACATCGAAGGAAATGTCGAGTCTAGTGTATTAAGCCAAGTACAATAAAGCACTACTTGCACTTAGGTATGGAACTTTAGGCTCCAAAATCTCTTCCTCATCCTCTTTGGGACGGAAAGGAAGTACAATAAAGCACTACTTGCACTTAGGTATGGAACTTTAGGCTCCAAAATCTCTTCCTCATCCTCTTTGGGACGGGAGGGATCTCGTTTAGCATCTAAAGTTCGACCGACCATAGGAGTACTCGAAGACTTCACTTTATCCTCACTAAAATGTCGTAAATCCTTCCGAGTTTAGTTCGATTGATGTACTAGGATTCCATTCGAACAATGTTTGATCTTTAGGCTGAGATAACATTAAGTTTTCCCAAGATCCTTCATCTTAAATTCCGATTTCAAGTGAACGGTAATTTCCTCAAGCTCTACTGGAGTTTCGATGAGGTTTATGCAAGGTATTAAATGCCGATAATATCGGCGATATTTCGTCGATATTATCGGTTTTTTGCGTTACCGATATTTAAATAGGTATCCAAATGGTTTTCGTCAAAATATCGCGATATTATCGATTATATCGCGATATTACCAATAATATCGTGAAATTTTCGATATTATAGCAAGGAGGACGCGCCCGTCAAGGAAGAAGAAGGAGCAGAGCTGGAAGAGGCGGAGGAAGGCTTACTAAACGACCAGATGGAGAGCGAGTGGAGCCGCCGGAATCCGCTGAGCGTGAGGACCACAGATCTTAGCTGCTGGTTGCCGTAACCAATGTTGGCCCAGTGCCTGGTGCATATCAGCTCCCAAAGCCGCTCGTCCTCCGCCATCTTGTGCCACTGCTTACTCACGCACGACTAGGCCTGGCAAACGGGTCGTGTCAGTCGTGTTCGTGTCGTTTTCGTGTAACACCTGTTATCTTAACGGGTCGTGTCGTGTCACACCCGTTATCTTAACGGGTCCTTAACAGGTCGTGTCACTTTACCCAACGGGTAAAGTGACCCGACCCGTTATGACCCGTTATGACCCGTTAAGAAAAATATATTTTTTTTTCTTAAATTTGCACATACCACACATTGCCACATAAATATTACTTCAAAATATTAAAACACATTTGTCGTTTAAGTACTACATCTACACTCGAAAATAAGAGCCTAATAAAAAAATAATACATATACTACTAATCTATTACAAATTTTAAATGTGCAAGGATATGCAAAATGAAACAGTTTTTGTTTTCAAGGTTGTGAAATCTTTCTTAAAAGTTTAAACCTCAATTTACAAAATCCTCGATTTACATCGATCATCATGAAATTGCATTGGAACTTTGGTTTGATCTATTGCCTTCAAGAGTTATGTTGATGATGTTTTCAGTAAGGTTTTCCACGTCATAACTATCTTTTGCATAAACTAAGCATAGAAAAACCAAACATTAAACATCATTCAAATTATGAGAAGTTTACCAAAATAATTATGAAAAAAAATAAAACAATAGTACTATACCATACTTTTATTAAGTATAAACATAAGATTTTGTGGTATCCACTAGTGTAAATATTTTAAATTGAAGATCGAATTCAATCATTGTATTCATATAAGGTCAAGGAGTGTAGTTGTAAAAAATCATCAAAATCGGAGTTAAATTAACCGTTAAATCGTGATTTTTCGTTTATAACCGTCGAAAAGTTTTGTCCCGTTACGTGCTCTCTGAATGTTTGTTTTTTGCAATTTTTGGCGTATGCGATCTCAAAATATATACAAACATGTTTGACGGTTGGATGATTGAAACTAGTTTCGTAGAATGAGTATCCCATCAAAACAATAGATTCACTAATACTTAAGAGTTTATTCATACTTTTATTAAGTATAACATAAGATTTTGTGGTTTCCACTAGTGTAAATATTTTAAATTGAAGATCGAATTCAATCATTGTATTCATATAGGGTCAAAGAGTGTAGTTGTAAAAAATCATCAAAATCGGAGTTAAAATGACCGTTAAATCGTGATTTTTCGTTTATAACTATCGAAAAGTTTTGTCCGGTTACTTGATCTCTGAATGTTTGTTTTTTGCAATTTTTGGCGTATGCAATCTCGAAGTATATATAAACATGTTTGACAGTTGGATCATTGAAACTAGTTTCATAGAATGAGTATCCCATAAAAACAATAGATTCACTAATACTTAATAGTTTATTCATACTTTTATTAAGTATAATATAAGATTTTGTGGTATCCACTAGTGTCAATATTTTAAATTGAAGATCGAATTCAATCATTATATTCATATTGGGTCAAGGAGTGTGGTTGTAAAAAAACATCAAAATCGGAGTTAAAATGACCGTTAAATCGTGATTTTTCGTTTATAACCGTCGAAAAGTTTTGTCCCGTTACTTGATCTTTGAATGTTTGTTTTTTGTAATTTTTGACGTATACGATCTTGAAGTATATACAAACATGTTTGACGGTTGGATCTTTGAAACTAGTTTCGTAGAATGAGTATCCCATCAAAACAATAGATTCACTAATACTTAATAGTTTATTCATACTTTTATCAAGTATAATATAAGATTTTGTGGTTTCCACTAGTGTAAATATTTTAAATTGAAGATCGAATTCAATCATTGTATTCATATAAGGTCAAGGAGTGTAGCTGCAAAAAATCATCAAAATCAGAGTTAAAATGACCGTTAAATCGTGATTTTTCTTTTTATAACCGTCGAAAAGTTTTGTCCCGTTAATTGATCTCTGAATGTTTATTTTTTGTAATTTTTGACGTATGCGATCTCGAAGTATATACAAACATGTTTGACGGTTTGATCTTTGAAACTAGTTTCGTAGAATGAGTATCCCATAAAAACAATAGATTCACTAATACTTAATAGTTTATTCATACTTTTATTAAGTATAACATAAGATTTTGTGGTATCCACTAGTGTAAATATTTTAAATTGAAGATCGAATTCAATCATTGTATTCATATAAGGTCAAAGAGTGTATTTGTAAAAAATCATCAAAATCGGAGTTAAATTAACCGTTAAATCGTGATTTTTCGTTTATAACCGTCGAAAAGTTTTGTCCCGTTACTTGCTCTTTGAATGTTTTTTTTTTGCAATTTTTGGCGTATGCGATCTCGAAATATATAAAAACATGTTTGACGGTTGGATCATTGAAACTAGTTTCGTAGAATGAGTATCCCATCAAAACAATAGATTCACTAATATTTAAGAGTTTATTCATACTTTTATTAAGTATAACATAAGATTTTGTGGTATCCACTAGTGTAAACATTTTAAATTGAAGATCGAATTCAATCATTGTATTCATATAGGGTCAAGGAGTGTAGTTGTAAAAAATCATCAAAATCGGAGTTAAAATGACCGTTAAATCGTGATTTTTCGTTTATAACCGTCGAAAAGTTTTGTCCCGTTACTTGATCTCTGAATGTTTGTTTTTTGCAATTTTTGGCGTATGCGATTTCGAAGTATATATAAACATGTTTGACGGTTGGATCATTGAAACTAGTTTCGTAGAATGAGTATCCCATCAAAACAATAGATTCACTAATACTTAATAGTTTATTCATACTTTTATTAAGTATAATATAATATTTTGTGGTATCCACTAGTGTAAATATTTTAAATTGAAGATCGAATTCAATCATTGTATTCATATAAGGTCAAGGAGTGTAGTTGCAAAAAATCATCAAAATCAGAGTTAAAATGACCGTTAAATCGTGATTTTTCGTTTATAACCGTCGAAAAGTTTTGTCCCGTTAATTGATTGATCTCTGAATGTTTGTTTTTTGTAATTTTTGACGTATGCGATCTCGAAGTATATACAAACATGTTTGACGGTTAGATCTTTGAAACTAGTTTCGTAGAATGAGTATCCCATAAAAACAATAGATTCACTAATACTTAATAGTTTATTCATACTTTTATTAAGTATAACATAAGATTTTGTGGTATCCACTAGTGTAAATATTTTAAATTGAAGATCGAATTCATTACTTGTATTCATATAGGGTCAAGGAGTGTAGTTGTAAAAAATCATCAAAATCGGAGTTAAAATAACCGTTAAATTGTGGTTTTTTGTTTATAACCGTCGAAAACTTTTGTTCCATTACTTGATCTCTGAATGTTTGTTTTTTGCAATTTTTGGCGTATGCGATCTCGAAGTATATACAAACATGTTTGACGGTTGGATCATTGAAACTAGTTTTGTAGAATGAGTATCCCATCAAAACAATAAATTTACTAATACTTAAGAGTTTATTCATACTTTTATTAAGTATAACATAAGATTTTGTGGTATCCACTAGTGTAAATATTTTAAATTGAAGATCGAATTCAATCATTGTATTCATATAGGGTCAAGGAGTGTGGTTGTAAAAAATCATCAAAATCGGAGTTAAAATGACCGTTAAATCGTGATTTTCCGTTTATAACCGTCGAAAAGTTTTGTCCCGTTACTTGCTCTCTGAATGTTTGTTTTTTGCAATTTTTGGCGTATGCGATCTCGAAGTATATACAAACATGTTTGACGGTTGGATCGTTGAAATTAGTTTCGTATAATTCGTATCCCATGAAGTTCAATGGTGTGTGTGTGTATATATATATTTATTTATTAAGTAGATTTAAATCTATTTATTTTGTATGTATAATTATTATAGTTTTTAGGGGTATAAAATTTAATATATATATATATAATTATTATAGTTAATATTTTGGGTAGAATTATTATAGTTAATTTAATATATATATATATATATATAATTATTATAGTTTTTAGGGGTATAAAATTGTTAAATTAATATATATATAATTATTATAGTATTTTTTTATGGTTATAAATTATTAAATTAATATTCTGCTTATCGTGTATCGTGTTACCCACGTGTATACCCGAACAAACCCGTTATCTTAACAGGTGCTTATCGGGTTACCCGATAACGACCCGTTTCGTTATCGTGTCGACCCGAACACCTGTTAATTTCGTGTCGTGTCGTGTCGGGTTATCGGGTCGTGTCAGGAATTGCCAGGCCTACGCACGACGCCATCTTTCGATTTCCCCTACTGTTTGTTCGTATTTGCCAATCGAATCCTCGGGACCGCCAATCACAATCACCACTGCCGAAATTCCCCTAAATCCCCAGAAACAAACACGAAGTTGAAGCAAACCCAAATTCCAATAGATTAAATTATGGAATTACAGTGTATAATGATTCAAAAATTACCTTAATTTACAGAAAAAGCTTCAAGATCTAACAAGAATTACATATCCAAAGTAGGGAAATTTAGGGGAAAACCCACCGAGTGTAGTTCATCTTCTCGTAAAATCGAATCGAGAAAAGCGAGAACGACAGATTCACCTCGTCCTTTCCCTACCGAATCGAATAGTCCCCCGATGATGCTCACAGGTGGTGATGTGTGATGATGGTGGTGTCCTCGAGCTGCTCGAGTCGAGCAGATGGTGCTACTGCTTGTGTGTGTGGTCACGGCAAGAGAGGGAAAGAGGTGAGAGGGTTTCGAGAGAAAGAGACAATGCAGAGAAGAGAGAGAGAGTCGAAGTGAGTGAGAGAAGGAAATGGGGTCTCGGGGTAGGGGAAAGAGCGGTGTCGTCTGAGTTCGCTTCTCGCTGGCGTCGTGGTGGTGAGGGTGTGGGACGAAGTCGTCGTCGAAGCTGGCGGGGTGGAGGTGGACGGGGCGGATCTAGCTGATCTCGGTGACGATGGTGACGAAGCCGGAGGAGGAAGATGAGGAGGAGAGGCGACGGAGGGAGAAGGAGTAGGAGGAAACGAAGAGTAATTTGCAGGGCCTTGATGCGGTGGCTGAGATTGCGAAGAGGGAGAGGAGGGCGATGAGGAGGAGGAGGGATCGTTGACTCGTTGACGCCATGGATTACTAGCACAAAGGAAGACGGGGAGCCTCTCGTTCTCTTTGTCTTCTCTTCTTTCTCGTTTCAATTGGCAATTTAGGGATTTAAGCAAGTTTCAGGCCCCCAAATCATCTACTTATATTGCCCTAAAAAACTCCAAGTAATTACAACATCGTATTAGATTGTAATTGATCCTTGTTAGATTTGGTTTAGAAATTCTATGTAATTTAGTGATTGTTTCATATTAGGTTTAGATTTGAATTTTTTACTCCATTCAGATTTTAAAGGATTATAATAGATTTAAACATTTATGAATTTTGATGAAGTTTAATAATTTTTAAAACTTTTATGTAAAAATTTAAGTGAATTCCCTCAAATTTTCAGGGAGAGATTTGAGAATGTTTAAAATATTATGTGAAATATTTCTAATTTTTTTGAGTTTCCCAACTTTTTAAAAATCTCTTCGAATCAATTTCTAAATGAATACATTTGGAATGTATGAATTTCTTAAAATCATGATCGAATACCCCTTAAACTTTAAAGAATCACTTAAAATCTTGATTAAATGCCCTTAGATTTTAAAGAGAATTAAAATGTTTATAAACCCCAATTGGATGTACCGCTTAATTTAACTAATTGACACAACACAACAAAACCAGTTAAGATTACAAATTAACACAAAAGACGACTTGATTCGAGGTCATATCTAAAAAACTTGCCGCAATAAGCCCCAATTGGTGTGTTTAAAGTTCTTTCATTAATTACTACATATTTTCTACACTCACAATGTTTGCCAGCTCGCTATATAATCAACTTAAATCAGTTAAATCCGTCATGCAATGCATTTCCTTCCAATTTTTTGTGATAAACTAATAGATAATTGACTAAATAAACATCCTGCAAAGTTTCAATAAAAATTTCCAAGTTTTTCTTACAATTTCCGTGGTTTCCATATTATTTTTATCGATATCGATAATATCCCGATAATATCCCGATATTTCCATCGATATTTCCGTGTTTTTGGACTACCAATATTTCCGATATCATCGATATTTTATACCTTGGGTTTATGTCATTGACATAAACTGCAACGATCGCAAATCCGAAATGTGACTTCTCGATGAACACGCATGGGCATAGTTCGTTGTTCACATAACCCTAACTTGTCAAATATTCACTCAGACGGTTATACCACATCTGCCCAGATTGGAGTGATCTCCTCAATCTAATCGAGAGGGTGTTCCGTGATCTAGAACTATTTGAACCAATCATAGGAAGCCCTACTGGAACTTTCATGTAGATTTCTGTATCTAGATCCCCATAGAGATACGAGATTACCATGTCTATAAGCTGCATATTCAGTTTTTCGAAAACTACCAAACTGATAAGGTAGTGGAACGTTATGATGTCCATTACGGGGGAATACGTCTCCTCGTAAACATTCCCAGGATGTTAAGAGAAGCCTTATGCTACGAGGTGTGCTTTGTATCGCACTATTTCATTCTTCTCATTGCGTTTCCTCACGAAAACCTACTTGTAGCCCATGGGCTTCACATGTGGTGGAGTAACAGCTACGGGCCCAAATACCTTACGTTTCGCAAGTGAATCGAGTTTGACCTGGATTGCTTGTTTCGAGTTTGACCAATCCGTTCTATTCGACATTCATCAACGAAATGTGGTTCAATGTCATTACTTAGCATGATGTCGGTAGCAACTGTATGAAGGAAAAATTTTGTCCTAGCCAAGGACAAGTATGAACATTTGAATACATATGCTAGCAATTAACACTTTAAAGTAGGCATGCATCCAAAAACAATTCATAAAACCCATGACTTTCAAAGCCTAGTATATGGTGAACCAATAAACTCTTTAACAACATTAAAGAGAAGTAAAGATTTAGAGTTTCTTTACCCTTGAAGCTCATCCTTGTTTACACAAGGGATTCACCCAAGTGGAGGGCCTTCAAGTCACCTCCTTGCTCCTTAGATGTTCCTTGTGATTTTCCTACTTTTAGTGCTTCTTTGATGATTTGAGGAAATAAGGATTTGTTCTCCAAAACACCAAAAGTTTGATGTCTCTAAGTCTCTTCACCAAGGATGTATCTTGTGAAGATGATATGGATGACTTAGGGAAGAAGAGATTGCTAGATGTCCCTCCCCTTAGTGGCCGGCGTCTTAGAAGAAATGGAGAGAAAATGTTTCACCCAATTTCAACAAGAAAACCCCTTAAATGAAAATAAAGCTATAAAGTTCCTTTTATACTTCATTTCTTTGGTGAGTGGCAAACTTGCAATTAAGCAAACTTGCCCATTCACCCTAATGGCCGGCCATTCTTTGTTATTGGGCTAATTTGCCCATTTTGTTTTAGTTGTCATACAACTTAAACATAATGGGCCTTTTGGACCAAAACGCTTTTGGGCCTCGTAACCCAAAACCAACATATAAGCCCAATACGAACCTTTCGTATAATTAATTAACTAATTAATTAATCTTGACCATTCTTCAATTAAACCATTTAATTGCTTATCCATGTCATTTGATTTCTTCACATACATCCTTACTCAGTATACGATCCATTAGGTTCCAATTAGTGAGGCAGTGGGCGATGTTACTCTTAACGATCGATTGTGAATTGAAACCACATTTCAATTCTCCCTTTATAATTAGTGTTTGCTAATCATTAGGGCTTCCACAAACCATGAGTGACGCCTAGCAGCATATCATGGTTACCCAAGCTAAGTAGAATTGGTTGGAGAACCTATCCAGTTACAACTACAATGCAATACGGTCCTTCTCTAATACAATACTCTTAATCACATTGTTTAAGTGATAGTTTGTTTCATGTCTACTATCCAATATGATACTTTCCTATATGATTCCCTTGAATATGATTTGGAACAAACTTCCTAAGTCATATTCATTTGCTTTGGCCAAAGACTTTAGAATCATATCTTAGAGTATTCTCCTTCCACCATGGAAGGTTAGAGATCCCTTGTTGTGCATTCATATGCCTACATGACTAGATTACTTGACCCCAACAATGCCGTGGACAATCCGAAGGAATGCCGTTGACATGATCAAAGATCAAGGACCTAACCATTAGACATCTATGATGCCTCAGGTCAAATGACTACTTTGCATATTACAACTTTTGAGTTCATACATGACATGTATGTTCAAACTCTCTTTTGATCGTAGTTCAGTGTACTCGATTACTCTTTCGAGCACCTATGTGTTTGTCTTAGTGTCCAACACCAAATGACTTGAGACTAGTTATACTCACGCTTGAGTCAACACAACACATACTAACCTTAGCGGATTGTCAATGCCCAATTGGCAATCCTATGGCTAGGAACGTTTTAGGAATGAACATAAGAGAAAGGTCTCGATAATCTAACTCACTTAGATTACTTATCTCTTAGAACAAATACATTCCTTGGATTCCCTTATTGCTTAAACACATGATACAATAAATAGTGATTAACAATAAGATTTGCCCTCCATTAAACATATAAAAGTTTAATACAATAAGTATTCCAAAAGCTATTACATCAAATGAGTGGCTTTGTGGGCATACTTCCAACAATCTCCCACTTACACTCAAAGCCATCCTCCTATGTATCTAATACCCATCTTTTCCATATGACGGTCAAGCTGGATTTGAGACATTGGCTTTGTCAGTGGATCTGCTACGTTATCGGCTGAAGCAACTTTGAGGATGTTGACTTTCCCCTCGGCAGCATATCTTCTAATGATATTAAAGCGTCTGTCAAAATGTTTGTTCTTTTGATGTGCCCTGAGTTCCTTGGCTTGAGCTATCGCCCCACTATTATCACAGTACAAAGTTACTGGTGATGTAATGGTTGGAACCACTCCAAGTTCAGTGATGAACTTCTTCATCCAGAACGCTTCTTTGCCGGCTTCAGCTGCAACGACATATTCAGCCTCTGTCGTGGAATCAGCAATTACACTTTGCTTTTTGCTTTTCCAACTGACAGCCCCACCATTCAGAGTGAATACATAACCGGAGTTGGAACTTCTATCATCGACGTCAGATTGGAAATCTGCGTCTGTATAGCCTTCCACTCGCAAATCTGACGCTCCTCCATAAACGAGGAACATGTCCTTAGTTCTTCTCAAGTACTTAAGGACCGTCTTGACAGCTGCCCAGTGTTCTGATCCTGGGTTAGATTGATATCGACTAGTAATGCTCACAGCATATGCGACATGAGGCCTTATGCATATCATGGCATACATGAGACTTCCTATGGTTGAAGCATAAGGAATACAACTCATTTGCCGTATCTCTTCAGGAGTCTTAGGTTCCATGGTCTTAGAAAGGTGAATTCCATGTCTCACAGGAAGAAAACCTTTCTTAGATTGTTCCATTTCGAACCTACTTAGCACCTTATCAATGTACATAGATTGGGATAATCCAATTAATTTTCTGGATCTATCACGATAGAGCTTTATCCCAAGTACATAAGATGCATCTCCTAAATCTTTCATGTGGAAGGTTTTGGACAACCACACTTTTATAGAAGAAAGTACTGCAGTGTCATTCCCGAATAGTAATATGTTATCTACATATAACACTAGGAATACAACTGCATCCCCAACGACCTTTTGATAAACACAATTGTCGTCTTCGTTTTGAGTAAAATCAAACGTTTTGATTTTAGTGTCGAAGCGAATGTTCCAGCTCCTAGAGGGTTGCTTAAGTCCATAAATGGACATTTGAAGCTTGCATACCTTAGTCTTTTCAGACTTGGACACGAAACCTTCGGGTTGAGTCATATAGAGCTCTTCCTCTAGGTAGCCGTTCAGAAAGGCCGTCTTCACATCCATTTGCCAGATTTCATAATCTTGGTACGCAGCTATAGCAAATAAAATCCGAATGGACTTAATCATGGCTACAAGAGAGAAGGTTTCTTCATAGTCAATCCCTTCTATTTGCCTGTAACCCTTGGCTACTAATCTAGCCTTTTAAGTCTCCACGTTCCCATCAACGCCTATCTTCCTCTTGAAGACCCATTTGTTTCCAACAGGTACAATACCTTCTGGAGGGTCTACAAGAATCCAGACCTGATTTTGATACATGGAATCCATCTCGGATTTCATGGCCTCTTGCCATCTCCTTGAATCAATGTCGGACATTGCTTCATTGTAGTCTCTAGGGTCCTCCTTTGTTTCATTGTCACCTAGAAGGTACAATTCATCAAAGTCATTGTCTAAGCCATACCTCTTAGGTGGCTTACTAACCCGTTCAGATCTACGTGGAGCTAGGGGTTCAGGAACAGGGTTGTCAATATGTCGAGTGCTCGTTTGTGGTTCATTATTAATCTCATTAATTTCCATCTTTTTGCTTATAGTTCTTTTGAGAACGAATTTGTCCTCTAGAAACTTAGCAGTTCTGGCGACAAAGACTTTCTGGTCGTCAGGATGGTAGAACTCATATCCCATAGTTTCTCTAGGATATCCCACAAAATAACATCTTACTGATCTCACTTCAAGCTTAGTAGCCTCAAGCTTCTTGACATATGCTTCACAACCCCAAATCTTAACATGATTAAGACTTGGCTTTCTTCCATGCCACATCTCATAGGGCGTTTGTGAAACTGACTTGGAAGGTACTCTATTAAGCAAGTAAGTTGCTGTATATAGAGCGTATCCCCAGAATCTTACTGGTAGATCAGCGAAACTCATCATAGAACGAACCATGTTCATCAAGGTTCGATTTCTCCTTTCAGAAACTCCATTAAGTTATGGAGTTCCCGGTGGAGTCCACTGTGATATTATTCCACACTCTTTAAGATAATCTAGGAATTCATTACTCAGATATTCACCCCCTCGATCCGATCTTAGGATCTTTATCTGTTTCCCAGTTTGCTTCTCAACTTCATTCTTGAATTCTTTGAACCTTTCAAAGGATTCTGACTTGTACTTCATAAGATACACATAGCCAAACCGAGAGTGATCGTCGATGAATGTGATATAGTAGGAGAAGCCTCATCTTGATGTAGTAGACATAGGCCCACATACGTCAGTGTGGATTAACCCTAGAATTTCAGTGGCATGCTCTCCTTTTCCAGTAAATGGAGATTTGGTCATTTTCCCTTTCAAGCAACATTCACAAGTACCCATCCGGTCATCACCTAATGGGCAGAAATATCCATCTTTCGACATCTTGCGAATCTTATCAAGGTTCACATGTCCAAGTTTAAGATGCCACATCTTTTCTTGGTTAACTTCTTCTCTAGCCCTTTTGGGTTTTGAGGTATTCCCGCTTTCAATACAGTGCAACCCACTATTCGTCTCTAGGTGAAAAAGTCCCTCTATCATATTACCATGAGAGATAATACGACCGTTCAAGTATAAAGTGCAACTCATTTTGTCAAACAATACTGAGTGCCCATCTCGTAAAAGCTTAGAGATGGAAATCAAATTCTTTATACATGAAGGAAAATATAAACAATTTTTAAGTTCCAAGACTTCCCCAGAGGGTAGGTCAAGCATGTAGGTGCCTATTGCTTTTGCAGAGATTTTAGTGCCGTTCCCAACGCGCACAATCATCTCCCCATTGCTTAGTGTCCTGCTCCATGCTAGTCCCTGCATCGTATTACAGATATGTTGACTAGCGCCTGAATCAAATATCCAGGAACTGGAGCTCACTGTAAAAGCACTCTCTATGACAGAAATAGTCTCTTCAAAAGTTCGTGTCATAAGGCTCGCAATGCGCACCCTGTATTTCTTCTCCCAACGTTCATCCTTTCCACAATGAAAGCATGTTCCTTTGGATTTCTTTGCCTTCTTCTTATTCAACCTTTTCCTTGTGTTTGCATTCTCACTCCCACTGTCCCTTTTGAAACCTTTTTCAAATTTACAGCACATGTCAATCATCTCTTTCAAAGAATGATCGAATCTATTCACTTTATAGTTTACAATAAACTTAGTGAAATCATCTGAGAGAGATGCAAGGAAAAAGTCCTGGGCCATTTTCCCATCGATGGAAGTTCCTAAACTTTTAAGATCTTTGAATATCTTTTCCATCTTTTGTCCATGTTTATGGACTGGTGCCCCCTTTGCCATCTTGGCATTCACTAGACTACAAACATTTGAGAATCGTACATTACTAGTCTCAATGTCATGCATCTTATGCAAACTTTCAACCATGGCACAAGAAGTGTCCATGTGCTTATGTAGCTTCATAAGTTCCTCACTAAGTGAAGTGAGGATTAAGCATTTGGCTTGTAAGTCATCCTCATAGTGTCTAACATAATTTTGACACTCCTCCTTTGAAGCTAGTTTCGTAGGAGGTACATGAGGAGGGGATTGCTTAAGCACATACAATATGTCTTTCACCTTTGAGACATTCTCAATGTGGCGATACCAAGCAAGAAAACGTTGGCCCTTAAGGCCCCTTTTGTCAAGTATAATGGTGGGTATAATTTTAGGCATGTCGTTCACTACATAACATAACAGAAATCAAATTAGATTGTTTGTTTAAAACTATTTGATTGGGTCTTTTAATCAAATAGTACCACCCACTATTTTTGGCAAATTCCACATCCCTCAATAGAATTCGAGAGTTATATTGAACTCTTAGCGGGTTATGGGAGACTCACCATTACCAAGCCCACCTCATGATGATACGATGTTGGTTAGCAAAAATAATGATGAGAGAATAACGCATTATTCATTTACAACTCTTGTAATTACCCATCTAGTTTGGCCTCTAGAGAATGTTGCCTCACGATGATACGATGTCGGCGCCATTGCACTTAGTTAAGTTATTCCCACCATGCTTAGTTCATGAAGGGGTTCAAGAATAGCCTCACGATGATACGATGTTGGCTATCCTCGTTGCCTACACTCACCTCATCATATGTTTATGGACTCCTCCTGGATGTAAGCACATACTTTGTACTCCCCCATGATAGGGTGAAGCCGGTGCATGAGTCACAAACGATTGGAGCCCACCACGGTGGAAGGCCTACGAAGAGATGTTCAAAGCATCTCTCGCTTATCAACTTAATATTCATTTTGAGGGAGTAGTTTTGGGCTACATCAAAACATTTTAATCATATTAAAAGAACTTGGGCCTATCACAACCATTGGTCCAAGTTTAATATGAATTTAGTAGTTTATAATACTCCCACTATTTTGAAGAAATATGTGAGCCTATATGGAACTACTAACGAATGCATTGCATCCTCATATGGACTATATAGTCATATTAGGTTTTAGGATGATTATGAACCGATCAATTTGATCCAACACGAGCCTTGTGTTGGACCTTGGGTCTAAGGTAGGTAGTTGTTGATTTTAGTTACGCGTTTAATCCAATTAAACCGTTATTTCCTATTGGGCGTTGGACCCAACTATTCCATTTTGCATACATATAAACAAAAAGGAATACATGAAATAATAAGAAGAGCTTATGCCCTTTTACAACACAAATCAAATGATGGACTTATGTCCATTTACAACAACTTGAATTAATCAAATTACATTCAAATCTACACTACTAAAACCCAAACATTCATAATGTAAATCGGCCATTCACATAGCTCAATTATCGAGGCCTTTGGTTCATAATCACCTTTTTCTTAATCAATCACATTAACTAAGAAAACAACTTTAAACAATTGGTTTTTGGATCCATAGAATTGATTTAAATGGAACTAAATGAAATGAAAATCCAATTCTCATTTAAGAGACAAAACAATTTTGTTCTCATCCTTTTGGGCCAAAAGGAAACTATGACCACAACATTTGGGCCACAATGCAAATACAAAAACTTTTAGGGTCACTTTGTAAAAACACAATATTCCACAACTTCATGTAATTAGAACTAGATCCCAAAATTTTAATAATGTAAAAACATCATTAAAGGATGAAAACAATTTGTCCTTTAGAGTTTTTGGGCCTTAACGTAAAAACGTAAACTTTTGGGCCGAAGTGCAAATACACAAAAGTATCAAAACTTTATGTAATTGCACAAAAGACCCAAAAATACCCCACTTGCAAGGTTGACCGGCCAAGGATAGGATAAATGAAAAATTTCTAAAAAGTTTTTGCAAGTTGATTTTATTAGGTGATGTAAATGTGATAAGGATAAGTTTGTAAGATATTTTTGTCAAACATTAATGAAATTTTGTCTAACAATTAAGATATATATTATCCTTCATCAATAATCATCACCCATCAAATATAAACCAAAACTTTTGAATCAAAACTTCAAAACTTTATGTTCTTGGCAAGAACTTCAAGAACATTGAAGAACACCATGAAAACTCATAATAACTCCATGAATGTTTTCACTCACCAAAACTCAATTTTTCACCACTCAAAAGAGGGCTAATATCCTAGGGTACTTAGGGGTTTCATAAGTCACTTTAAAACCATTTTAACAAGACAAAGATGAACCCAAAAAATTACCCTTTGGATTTGGCCGAATTTCCCAAAACACATGGCACCAAATTTTAGTTCCAATATTCATGCTTAAATGAAATACATCTACAACATTTGAGATGCTAAATGTTCTAGCAAAATTTATATATTCAAAAGCAAGAACAAAGCTTGTAACATTTACAACATTTAAATCACAAAATATGAAAATCACAAAACCCAAAAGGATTCACCATAAACTAGGCCTAGGCTCTGATACCACTTGCAGGAAAAATTTTGTCCTAGCTAAGAACAAGTATGAACATTTGAATACATATGCTAGCAATTAACACTTTAAAGTAGGCATGCATCCAAAAACAATTCATAAAACCCATGACTTTCAAAGCCTAGTATATGGTGAACCAATAAACTCTTTAACAACATTAAAGAGAAGTAAAGATTTAGAGTTTCTTTACCCTTGAAGCTCATCCTTGTTTACACAAGGGATTCACCCAAGTGGAGGGCCTTCAAGTCACCTCCTTGCTCCTTAGATGTTCCTTGTGATTTTCCTACTTTTAGTGCTCCTTTGATGATTTGAGGAAATAAGGATTTGTTCTCCAAAACACCAAAAGTTTGATGTCTCTAAGTCTCTTCACCAAGGATGTATCTTGTGAAGATGATATGGATGACTTAGGGAAGAAGAGATTGCTAGATGTCCCTCCCCTTAGTGGCCGGCCTCTTAGAAGAAATGGAGAGAAAATGTTTCACCCAATTTCAACAAGAAAACCCCTTAAATAAAAATAAAACTATAAAGTTCCTTTTATACTTCATTTCTTTGGTGAGTGGCAAACTTGCAATTAAGCAAACTTGCCCATTCACCCTAATGGCCGGCCATTCTTTGTTATTGAGCTAATTTGCCCATTTTGTTTTAGTTGTCATACAACTTAAATATAATGGGCCTTTTGGACCAAAACGCTTTTGGGATCCGTAACCCAAAACCAACATATAAGCCCAATACGAACCTTTCGTATAATTAATTAACTAATTAATTAATCTTGACCATTCTTCAATTAACCTATTTAATTGCTTATTCATTTCATTTGATTTCTTCACATACATCCTTACTCGGTGTACGATCCATTAGGTTCCAATTAGCGAGGCAGTGGGCGATGTTACTCTTAACGATCGATTGTGAATTGAAACCACATTTCAATTCTCCCTTTATAATTAGTGTTTGCTAATCATTAGGGCTTCCACAAACCATGAGTGACCCCTAGCAGCATATCATGGTTACCCAAGCTAAGTAGAATTGGTTGGAGAACCTATCCAGTTACAACTACAATGCAATACGGTCCTTCTCTAATACAATACTCTTAATCACATTGTTTAAGTGATAGTTTGTTTCATGTCTACTATCCAATGTGATACTTTTCTATATGATTCCCTTGAATATGATTTGGAACAAACTTCCTAAGTCATATTCATTTGCTTTGGCCAAAGACTTTAGAATCATATATTAGAGTATTCTCCTTCCACCATGGAAGGTTAGAGATCCCTTGTTGTGCATTCATATGCCTACATGACTAGATAGCTTGACCCCAACAATGCCGTGGACAATCCGAAGGAATGCCGTTGACATGATTAAAGATCAAGGACCTAACCATTAGACATCTATGATGCCTCAGGTCAAAGGACTACTTTGCATATTGCAACTTTAGAGTTCATACATGACATGTATGTTCAAACTCTCTTTTGATCGTAGTTCAGTGTACTCGATTACTCTTTCGAGCACCTATGTGTTTGTCTTAGTGTCCAACACCAAATGACTTGAGACTAGTTATACTCACGCTTGAGTCAACACAACACATACTAACCTTAGCGGATTGTCAATGCCTAATTGGCAATCCTATGGCTAGGAACGTTTTAGGAATGAACATAAGAGAAAGGTCTCGATAATCTAACTCACTTAGATTACTTATCTCTTAGAACAAATACATTCCTTAGATTCCCTTATTGCTTAAACACATGATACAATAAATAGTGATTAACAATAAGATTTGCCCTCCATTAAACATATAAAAGTTTAATACAATAAGTATTCCAAAAGCTATTACATCAAATGAGTGGCTTTGTGGGCATACTTCCAACAATCTCCCACTTGCACTCAAAGCCATCCTCCCATGTATCTAATACCCATCTTTTCCATATGACGGTCAAGCTGGATTTGAGACATTGGCTTTGTCAGTGGATCTGCTACGTTATCGGCTGAAGCAACTTTGAGGATGTTGACTTTCCCCTCGGCAGCATATCTTCTAATGATATTAAAGCGTCTGTCAAAATGTTTGTTCTTTTGATGTGCCCTGGGTTCCTTGGCTTGAGCTATCGCCCCACTATTATCACAGTACAAAGTTACTGGTGATGTAATGGTTGGAACCATTCCAAGTTCAGTGATGAACTTCTTCATCCAGAACGCTTCTTTGCCGGCTTCAGCTGCAGCGACATATTCAGCCTCTGTCGTGGAATCAGCAATTACACTTTGCTTTTCGCTTTTCCAACTGACAGCTCCACCATTCAGAGTGAATACATATCCGGAGTTGGAACTTCTATCATCAACGTCATATTGGAAATCTGTGTCTGTATAGCCTTCCACTCGTAACTCTGCCGCTCCTCCATAAACGAGGAACATGTCCTTAGTTCTTCTCAAGTACTTAAGGACCGTCTTGACAGCTGCCCAGTGTTCTGATCCTGGGTTAGATTGATATCGACTAGTAATGCTCACAACATATGCGATATCAGGCCTTATGCATATCATGGCATACATAAGACTTCCTATGGCTGAAGCATAAGGAATACAACTCATTTGCCGTATCTCTTCAGGAGTCTTAGGTTTCATGGTCTTAGAAAGGTGAATTCCATGTCTCATAGGAAGAAAACCTTTCTTAGATTGTTCAATTTCGAACCTACTTAGCACCTTATCAATGTATATAGATTGGGATAATCCAATTAATTTTCTGGATCTATCACGATAGAGCTTTATCCCAAGTACATAAGATGCATCTCCTAAATCTTTCATGTGGAAGGTTTTGGACAACCACACTTTTACAGAAGAAAGTACTGCAGTGTCATTCCCGAATAGTAATATGTCATCTACATATAACACTAGGAATACAACTGCATCCCCAACGACCTTTTGATAAACACAATTGTTCCTTCGTTTTGAGTAAAATCAAACGTTTTGATTTCAGTGTCGAAACGAATGTTCCAGCTCCTGGAGGCTTGATTAACAATAAGAGAAAGGTCTCGATAATCTAACTCACTTAGATTACTTATCTATTAGAACAAATACATTCCTTGGATTCCCTTATTGCTTAAACACATGATACAATAAATAGTGATTAACAATAAGATTTGCCTTCCATTAAACATATAAAAGTTTAATACAATAAGTATTCCAAAAGCTATTACATCAAATGAGTGGCTTTGTGGGCATACTTCCAACACTGTATAGGTGAATGCATCATCGACAATCTACTCATTCCGATTCCAAACCTCATCCAATACTGCGTAATGGATCGAAATCTCATGATTCTCGGGATGCTAGTTTGTCTCGTCTAAGACATCATTGTAATCTAAAATAACCTCATGCATTGGAACA
This sequence comes from Malus sieversii, assembly GCA_028456135.1. Lineage (NCBI taxonomy): Eukaryota > Viridiplantae > Streptophyta > Magnoliopsida > Rosales > Rosaceae > Malus > Malus sieversii. Next base: position 34,074,079 of record CM051981.1, read on the forward strand.
GATGAGTAAGCGGTGGTTGGATTTAGACTATGTTCATTAGTTTGTGCCGTTTTCCTCTTCTGGGGTTGTGAATCGTTTGAACCAGGGGGTCTTCCAAGCTTCAAGGTAGGAGCAGATGATTGGCTAACAGCTAGTGTACCAGGCCGAGTGAGAGGTACGGCTGCCCCACCCTCAGGGATGGTCAGGCCTTCCAAGGCAGCGTTACAGCAAATGTTAAGTACGTTTATCCTTGCAGGTGCATTTGCAACAGGTTTATGTGATATCGTCACCTTTGCTAGATCAATAAAAGCTTCCGGTATGCTTTAAGCAATGCTTTAAAGATATAGAATACGTCGCACGTCAGTTTTAGACTAAGCAGTGCAGGAATCTAAGTGAGACAAAGTGAGAGTTATCCACAACAATTCACAGTGTTCTATAGAAACGTTAATGATCTTATCTCCCCCTAACGACAGGAAGACTGTCATATTGAAGTGATAATCCACAAAATGTGTGGTAAAGAGATATCTTGTCAAGGGCTCTAAGTAGCAAATAATTGATGGTGAATCATAACCGACATAGATTCACATTCTTCTCTGAGGACCCATTTTGGTACGTAGTGGCAACGCTATTGGCATAAAGACTGCGCACCCAAACGCACGTAAATGCGAGACGTCAGGCTCGTATCCAGTAACCAACTGTAACAGTGGATGATGTTGGGTAGCAGTGGTCCTCAGGCGGACCAACATAGCTGCGTGCAATATGGCATGGTCCCAAGAAGATATCGGCAATTCGGTTAGCATAACCAAAGTTCGAGCTATCGTTTGAAGGCACTTGATGAAAGCTTCTGCCAAGCCATTTTGGGTGTGAACATGATGTTCAACTTCAACCCCAACTAACATGCAATAATCATCAAAAGTTTGTGATATAAACTTTCCAACATTATCCAATCGAATTGACTTAATCGAATAATCAAGGTGGTGAGCCCTAAGCTTAACGATTTGAGCTAAGAGTTTCGCAAATGCAGTGTTTCTTGTGGATAATAAGCAAACATGTAACCAACGTGTCGATGCATCAACCACACCATGAAGTACCTAAATGGTCCGCATATTGGTTGGATAGGTCCACAAATATCCCCTTGAATCCTCTGAAGAAACATAAGGGGGTCGTGAATAATCTTTATAGCTAAGGGTTGAATATTCAACTTTCTCAGGGATCATGCTTTGCATGGTAGATGGCCATGATAAGATTTTATGTGAGATCCCACATCACCCAAGGAAGTGATCCTTATATTTACATTCTCATCCCTACCTGTCACGATGCTTTTTGGGAGCTCATTGGCTTCGGGTTCCATCGAAATTCCGAAGTTAAGCGAGTAGCGTGCGAGAGCACTTCCATGATGGGTGACCCACTGGGAAGTTCTCGTGTGAGTTCCCAGAAACAAAACCGTGAGGGCGTAGTTGGGGCCCAAAGTGGACAATATCGTGCTACGGTGGTGGAGTCAGACTCGGGAAGTGGTCTCGCCCGAGTCGGGATGTGACAATTTGGTATCAGAGCCTAACCCTGGCAGTAGTGTGTCGACGAGAACATCGGGCCCCTAGGGGGTAGATTATGAGATCCCACATCGCATAGGGGAGTGATCCTTAGATGTATATTCTCATCCCTACCTAACACGAGGCCTTTTGGGAGCTCACTTTATATTCATGCCATGTATTTGCTGAGGTTGCATGCCTCTATTAGAAAAATATTGAGTAAAAACGAACGTTGCATGATGTTGGATCCCTGGCCTGGATAGATAAATGTATATGTTCACCTCTGTGCTGTCTGGATTCCCTACCCCCGAACTTGTATGTAATAAAGATTTTTAATTCAATGTGAGAGTGAGTGGAAGGGGTTCCAAGCAGTTCAGATGTCTTCTCAGCAATCCCACTATATAAGGTTTCTGAACCTCAAGACTCCAGTTCGCATTCCCTTTTAAGTTTCTGCACTTGGATAAATGTTGATGAATGTACTGAGATGGATGAATGAATGCTGCTGAATGCATAATTCAGTCGACTGAATGTTGATTGCACACAGTGGAATTAAGGCTGAATTGCCTCCAAATGCAACCTGCAAAGATCGAGTTCCATCGGAACTCCGAAGTTAAGCGAGTAACGTGCGAGAGCACTCCTATGATGGGTGACCCACTGGGAAGTTCTCATGTGAGTTCCCAGAAACAAAACCGTGAGGGCGTAGTCGGGGCCCAAAGCGGACAATATCGTGCTACGGTGGTGGAGTCGGACCCGAGAAGTGGTCCCGCCTGGGTCGGGATGTGACATTTTAGGTGATGTCCGTGTGATACTTTGAGGATACGGCGCATCATATGTTGTTCGGGATGTCCCATTCGATCATGCCAAAGCAGGAGAGTGCTCTGGAACCCAGGCATAGGGCCAGCCACGTGGTGGGTCTTCATGGATCAAATGGTTATTATGTACAACCCACCCAGGAGACGTTCCATCTTCTCATGAATACGCTTCTGGCCATATTCGTAAGAAGTGATACGTTTCAATATGATATTGATTATCTTGAATATCTCTAAAGCTCAGCAACGTTCTTCCGAAACGTGGAGAATAGAGGGCTTCTTTAATGGTTAATTCAGTACCATTAGACAACATTATACGGGTCTTTCCGTATCCTTCTATCAGGTTGGATGACCTGAGAGGGTTATCAGAGGTGCATTTTTAGGTACGAAGCTAGTAAAATAATGTTGTTCATGCAAAATTGTGTGCATGGTAGCACTATTAGCCAGACAACTAACTTCCCCACTAGTCATACCTAGAAATAAATTAATTGAATTGGTCACATGGATAAAAATAATTCCTTTCATTCAATTAATCAATCGAGAAATAATATCCATAGAAATAACTATCCATAAGTTCAAAACAAACCAAAACCAAATAAATAATTCCAAATACTTAGAAAATTTGTCCAAAAATTAAACCATAAACTAAAAAAAAAAGGGGGGGGGTGGTTTTGGCCACACCTAGTGGGTTTAGCCAGTAGGGGTGTAAAACATCTTAACATGTCTTAGAAAAATAAAACTTTATTCTTCCATGAGAGCGGATGCCTCCTGAAAATTTGAAACCTCCATAGTTGTAATAGCATTTTCGGGATGTTCCACATGCATAAAGTTAGTCTCATGACGAGAATGATACTTGGAAATAGCCTCAGGGGTACCTCGGCATACGCGTGACCAATGATCCTTTGAACCATAGCGGTAACACATGTCAAGTTCAGTGGAAGCCGATTGAACGGTAGTTTTTCTCTTGTTCTTGAAGTTTGAGGCCTTATGGGCAAGGGGTTAGCACTTCTGGGTCAAATTTTCTCCCTTGGGTGTGCTTCTGCTTTGTTGACCTTGGGCCCGTGGTGGGGCTTGCCGCCCATTTCTATGGCCACAACGAGGTTTCTGTCGGTTGTGGCACGCGCTTCAGGCGGAGCGTTCGAGCCAGTAGGTCGAGCTTGATGATTTTTCATCAAAAGCTGGTTCTGCTTTTCAGCGAGAAGTAAAACAGAGATCAAATCCAAAAATTTGGTGAACTTTTATGTCCTATATTGTTACTGCAGGATAATATTGGTGGTATTGAAGGTCGAATAGGTATTCTCCAAGAGATTATCTTCGGTTAAGTCATCTTCACATAACTTAAGCAGTTATCAGATTCTACAAACTTAAGAGTTGTATTCATTCACATACTTAAGTCTTGAAAGCATAAATGCTACCAGTCGTGTCTTGCTTCAAGCAAGTACATGTTTTTCTGGTGATCGAAACAATCGGCCAGAGCAACCAAGAGGGTGCGTGGGTCATCCTCAGCGAGGTACTCATTATACAGTGCATCATGGATGTGTCTTCGATTGGGTCGTTGGTAGGTTCCTCGATGGTGGCTCGAAGACATTTTGTAGTAAGATGGAGTTTCTCGTCTTGAACCTACTTTAGGTAGTTTCTTCCAGATACTTCCAGAGAGGTGAAATCGAGCTTGTTCAAGTTTGACATGTCCCTAGAATAGAGGGTACAACAAAAACGTGGTTAGTCATATGGAAAGCCATAGACATACATTGTAGAACATTCGAGTTCTATAGACATGTATTGGTTAAATTTTAGTATGAAAGCTACGGGTTTCATATGGTAAGTTTTGGCACTAAATTCGAAACTACATGTTCGATTTAGTAAGGAACATGTAGTTCATATATAAGGGTACCTGCAAGAATACAAAATACAATATACAACTAAGTGTAGTGAATTTTTGGATTGCTTCACGCCAATAATTTTGGATTAATTGTCAGATTAATGGACTACTGGTCACTATTAATTTAATAGATCGTAACGATTCAGTTTTGATCGTAGAAGCAAAATAATAACATTCGTGTTAATATTAGCAAGAATGCCAAAAAAAAAAATATCATTGGATTCAAAAAACCATAGCCCAATCTCAGTGGGCTAGTTGCCGTGTATGGGATAAGACCATAAAGGCTTTTTGGGCCACAGGTAGGTTGCGGAGTAGCTCAATCATGGCTGCAGGCCATGGGCCGTGACAAATAAGAAAGGCCCAGCAGCCAAGCTGCTGGTTTGGGCCATAAAAGGTGTCGAAAGCACAAGCCCAACATGATGCTGGCCTGGAATAGGTGAGCACGAAGCCCAGCGAGGGTTGGCTTTGTTCTGGGCCGTTTCTGGGGCAAGCCCAGCCTCAAAAGTTGGCTTGTTGTGGTCTTGGGCCGAAGCGCTAGTAAGCCCAGCATTCGCTGACTTGGGTTGAGGCGCTATAAAGCCCCACATAAGTTGGCTTTGTGGTTGGGCCTTAAAGAAGGCAAGCCCAGCAACCATGGAAGCTGCTGCAGGCGGGCCAGGGCAAAGGGACGAGCCTAATAAGCATTGAGTTTGCTGGTGATGGGCCTAGGGCATATGAACAAGCCTAATAAAGCTTCAGGCCATGTTGGAGTGGGCTAAGGCTTCAGGCCCGTTTTAGAAACCCAAACCAAGCATTTGACCTGGCTATCCAGTGTATGCAGCAAAGCCCAAAAGGCTGCTATGGAAGTTAGACATCGGAACAACGTCGTCCTAGGCGGGGCAGGAAGTCGCGTTTTATGCCGCAAAATTCCATAATTTTTTACTTCTTTTCTTCTTTTCTTCGAATTCTACGATTAAAACCCTAATTGCTTATAAATTATTTTCGATGCTTTGGCTCACAAATTCCACATAGCATAATTGCGTATTGCATGACCAAATATATATATTGACAAAATATATAAACACATATGCAATATATATAATTGAAAGAAAAATATAAATATAGGGGGCGCTTTCTTTTCCTCTCTTCACTAAATCTCTCGGGCCCTCAAAAATTAAAAAAAAAAAAAGCAATCCTCCCAAACACTGATGAAAATAACCATGTTGGGAGTTGAAGACGCAGCATCGGTGACCAACTCCTCCGCCGCCGCCGTTTGTGAACAAAATCTGCGATATGGTGGATGACCCCTCCACCGACGCTTTCGTCTCCCTCCTGGAGCAACGGCAACAACAGCTTCGGCGTCTGGAACGTCCCCGAGTCCTCGAGGGACTCCTTCCCAAGTATTTCAAGCACTACAATTTCTCTAGCTTCGTCAGGCGGTTGAATCCTTATGTGGGTATTTCTTCCCTTTCCTAAATTTTGATTCTTTCGTGCTTTTTCTGGATTTGATTGTTGTTTTCGCGGTGATTCCGATCGGAACTGTGAAATTCGGAGTGGTTACGCGGGATCAATGTTCAATTAGGCTTTGCAATTGTTAGTTTGGCGAAAGGGTTATCGAATTGGAGGTTGTAAATAAGTAAATTGTGAATATAAATTATGTATGTCTGGATTTATATCACCTGATTTAAGCCATTGTTGTTGAATTGGATTCTCTGTCATTCACTGGGTTCCTTTAGGTCTAGGCGATCACTATGTCATGTAAAAATGATTTGAACTTGTGCAAATTGCCTTATTTTACGTGCTTCTGGATAAATTTGTTCGATTGCATTGCATTACTCTGAAAAGAAAAACCGAATTGTAGTAATAATAAGAAAGGGGCAAGCAAAACCTACTCCTAACAAGTTGCTGGCTTTTCAGGCGTGCAAGTTGTGCTTATTATGCTGTGGGGGAAGATCTTTTACATTGATGAAGATATTTTCTGAAACTGATTGGTAGATGTTTTCTCAAAAAATTTCAGTTGAAATGCCAATTGTAGTGACTGTCATTGCCATATCAGCAAGGTGTCTAGATTATTCAATGTGCCCATCATACTTGGCACAAGGATATTCATTACTCTGGCATCTGTATACTTTGACTTTATTTCTTCCCTCGATCAGACCTTCACCCTCCAAGCTTGATGAAACATTAGGTGAAATGCATTCTAACACTCAAATCCAAGGTTGTGCATTCTAACACTTTGATCATCATAACCGTCTTTGAACCAAGGAATGAAATGCATTTCGTGCCTCTTCCAAAGTATCGATATTTTTAACCAACTATAAACCTATAATATATTTCAACAAGTCAGACAAAAAAATTAGAGTCACTTTGTGCCACCATTCCACCAATATCTTAAGGAATTTGGCCACTAATGTGTGTTTGTCCTTGGTAGACTTTGAAAAGTCTCATCTTTTTGTTCTTGGTTATTTTCCCCTTAATCTGTATTTGTCCTGTTGTACGTTTTGTTCCAACCTGTCTCCTTATTGTTTCTTTTGTTGTCATATGTGAGGATGGTTTTTTATTGTTTGCGTGATGTTTTGCAGGATTCATAGATAACAGATTTGGTATGGGCTGCCATGCGTGTAACTGTGTAAGACAACTCTCTTCATTTCATTTAAAATGGTCTACAAGGACATCGATTATTAGTGTTGATTGTTGTCGTACAGCCGAAGAAATGTCTCTGTTTTTGCCATGGCTGCTGAGGGTATTTTTCTCCACATGTTTTTGGCCTTTCTTTTGTTTATCTGCGGCTTTCATGTTGAATTATTGCCCTTTGAATTTTTTCGAGGATAACCAGCGGCTCAAATTGTTCAAATTTTGTAATTCAATGAGCTTTTATGTGCATTTTTGGTTTGATTCTTAATTGAAACGGATCGATTGAACATTTATAACCAAAATAATTGATTTTTCTAGTTGTTCAAATTTGGTTTTTCAGTGAGCTTTTGTGTGCATTTCTGGTTTGGTACTTATTTTAACACATATGACATTACCGTGGCAATGCGCGGGCTACAACTACTGTTCCCCTCTAAATTCTTGTTAGGAGCTCAGTGGAGATGCTCTTAAGAAGATGATTGGAAATGATACTTTTCATGTATCACAAGAAGCAAAATACAAGGAAAAAAAGGAGGCAAAACATGGGAAGAGATAAAATGAGTATTTCATGAAGTTTAGTAGAGAGTTTGACAAAAATATGGAAGCTGAGGTCCGTCCCAAAACCAATTCACGGATAAAGAGGCACAAAATCATTTAAACCAATGTAAGTCTGCATTTTATGAATGGAATATACGCACATACACACATCAAGAAAATGAACAATCCAGTTAAAAGATGCGGATTCGATTGATTCGATTTTAGTAGAGGAGCTCAAATAAGAAGCACACTCTAGTGTAAAGCAGTTTCAGTAGACATATGCACACAAGCACCACTTCAAATGCGTCAATGTTTTACAGAAATCACACAAGCATTATTTCCCAAACACCAAACCCGAAAATGCAGCGAACAGACCTCCAAATACAAATCACACTTTTACGACGAAGCACACAAATTAATACAAGCAAAACATGACATGAAATATGCATCAGTGCCTTCACAAACTGCAGTGAGGCCGCAGCTTGCAGGCCTATATCAAACAAGATGAGATTGCCGGGGAACCAAGCCTGATCTTGTTTGAAATTGACCTCATTGCCAACAGAAATCTCACAACCAAGGCTCTCCCTTGAGGTGGAAGCTTGCAACAGATCAGAGTGCCTTCCAGTCTGCTCTCCAGGCTAATATTTCTTCCTTTAAAAGGAAAAACAAAAGGAAGAGGAAAATAACACACAAACACGCAATAGCACACAATCGGAAAACCTTAACACGCCAGGCAAAAGGTGATGATTCCTTTTTGGCAGAGTCTTGGAATTGTAACATCTACATTTAAATCTGCAATCATCAGCTGCTCCTGTAGAAATACATATTTAGTCGACAATTACAAATAAACACATAAACTGTTCAATATGAAATCTGACTGAACAACTATGAATAAGATGAATAAATTAGACTTTTAAATTTGATGGTTCAAGGTTCAGAAAAAGCTGAAAATTTTGGGGAGTGAAATTAATAGATGCTTAATTGGTGAATGAAATACTTACAGTTTGATCAGGATCACTCTCCTCTGAATCACTTAGCATCGGTACATCATCAGTTTCCTCTGCTATTTGTAGTCTTTCTGGCCTTGTATCACTTTGGAGTAACCCATCAGGAGAAATCTTTAACTCGATCAGCTGGCAGTCCTTGACAATCAATTTCTTCGACAGTAAGGATGGGACTTTGAAAACACAATTTCCTGTGCAAAATCCTTGCAAACTTGGTAGATTAAAAAGTTTCAAATGTTGCAAGCAATAATTTCATTTTCTGAATCATCTCCGTTGCTTGCCACTATTTCTACCATTCTTTCACAGTACCCAACATCCAACACCTGGAGTTGCTGCAAATTCTTAGCCACAGAATAAGGCATTATGTATTGCAGTCCATGACAACTCCGTATGTACAAACTGGTTAGATTTCGAAAGGATATCAACGATGAAGTTAGATTCTCTAATCTGCCACATTTTTCTAGGCATAGAAATTCCAAGTTTGGAAAAACAGGGCCCCCTGGTTGGGAGTTTTCCATTCCTAGATGTAATCAGCTCCGGCATATCGGAGAGCCACAAAACCTTTACACATGGGAGGGTCTCAACTTTATGTATTTCCACTCTGCTACTTCCTTGGTGGTCGTGGACAAATAATTCTTTCCAAGGAGCAGAGACTACACTGAGCTCTTCAAGATTTTGTAAATTCTCAAAGAAAACAACTGACTGGGGATGTGAAGTAGCAAAACAAAATGATTTGAGTTTGCTCAACAACTCTACCGGAAGTGGACCGTACGGTTCGTACCAAATCTCCATGTTCTTATCCAACCTCAAGTATTCCAAGTGGAGGAATGACTTACCCTGAAATATAATCAACGGTGATGACATGCTTTAAAATATTTTGAAAAACTAAACACCACATAATAACTTTAATATTAAAAACATAATAAATGTATTTACTTGATGGTGTATGTTTAACTAATATGTAAAAATCACATAAAATTTCGAATATCAAAAGAATTGTTTACAGGTATGGTTACCTTCTCAATTAAAAAGAAAGGTTGTTTCGTTGGTCTTGGGGGGCCCAACTCAAGCTTCTTTTGATATGTTGAAAATTCGGCAACAAAAATCTCCACACCACCACATTTCATGAACCTTAACGTGTTGAGTGATGGCCAATTACGAACATGCAGTCCTGAATAGAAACTCTCAAGTTGGGGCAGGTTATAAAATTCCATAAATGTTACTTGAGGGAACCCAAACTCCCTGTATGCCGTTTGTCGTCCTTCTTCCTTCGCAACAATTTCCTCCATTAAACTACAATTCTCAACCTTCAACTTGCTTAGTTGCTTAAGATCTTTGGCCACTGAGGCAGGAAAGACATTTTTCAAACTATCACATGAGTCTATCTCAATTGAGTTTAGATTTGGGCACTTAAAGCCATTCAAATGGGTTGGAGATGATGTGTCATATACCATTTGTAGTGATTAACATTTGGATATTTTGAGATGTTTGAGTTGCCCGAGACATTTAGCCATGGAACTCGAAAACAAGAATCTTAAGCTATCACATTGATGCACAAAGTTATTAAGTTGGGCATCAAAACCTGCATAGCACAGAACAAAATTCATATTTAGGTTAGGAATTTATAGTTTACATGGTTGTAGCCTTATATGTTCCAAATGTGTAGACATAAAGTAAATGTCATATATTAAAAATGTAAGCTACTAGGCTACTAGATCTTTCTACTTTCATTAATTAGCAAAGAACAAATTGGAGTAATAAAACTATCTGAAAAAAAAAATATTTATATATATAGGGCCAAAATTATGTCAATTTAATTCCAAATTTAATCTATTTTATTTAAATTGATACCATAAACATATTATTGTGAAAGATCTTTAGTTGCATGTAGTTTATTATCATTGTGGTAAGAACCGAGTTTAAATTTTCTGCACCCAAACTAAACGTGGCCTTTTTATGGCCTATCTCATTACTTGACACCTGTCAACAAACTTAACCCTAACATAACAGAAGCCGCTCATCAATTGCATCTCCTTCACACCTTAAATCCATAAATCCAAATTTGGAAAGATTGAAGAATAAATCCCTTTTGGGCTGTCAGATTCGTTGAATTTACGCCCTTGTCGATCGAGAGGGATCTCGACGTCAATGTCGACGATCTCCTATTGCAAATCCTTGGGGTCCTTGCCGATGACCGTGAAGCCCACCGAGAAGCAGATTCCGAGAATCTACATCACCGTTCCCGCGAGCTCCTTCGGCCATGGATCAGTTCCTCACAGCCTTGGCGGTCTCTATGACGTCATCAAATGAGATGCTGCCGCTGTGCTTGAAGAGGTGGTGGTCCGTGAGGGAGTGGGCGGTGATTGGTGCCGTTGGGATGAAGGGGGAATGGGAGAGGTACCCAGTATGCTGCGGTTGGGCTACGCTCTGATTTGTTGTTTATTTATTTATTTTATTTGGAGTTAACACGTTAGGTTTGATTGACTGAATGGACAGGTGTCAAATTTTAAGAAAGCTACAAAGAAGCCACATGCATAAATGGATTGAAAGAATAAGGAAGAAATGCACATGAAATGACATACAACATGGAAAAATAAATGGTTTCGTCTGAGTAAAGCCTATGAAAATTAAAACACGAATGGAACCTGATTTAATATACAATTTAAATGATTTAATATACCATTTAAATGATTGATATACCATTTAAAAAAAAATTCTAATTTGAAACACGAAAGAATTATATGGTCGAAATTCGAAGAAGGAAAGTATAGTGAGAAAGAATCATGCAACCATTTTGCTATAAAAATAACACAGAAAGTACCTTTCCATTACTGAACAGTTTAGGTGGTCCACCAGATTCATCCTCCGAAACGATTTTGTCGGCTTCTGTATCAATCCTTAATCGTTTGTCTTTGGAACAGAAACCAATAAGCTTTGGTAGATTCCGCAGTGTCAAAGATTTTAATTTTTGAAAAGGCTCGCCTATAACATACACTTTCCAAATTCACAAGGCCTTCAAGAGATAGAGATTACAGGTTGGGAAAGTTAATGTCACATATAACTTCGTTGTTGTTTTGGACATGGAGATGCTTAACAGCATTATTGCCAAATAGATGGGAAATAATATTCCCACTCTCCTTCCCATCCAAGTACAATTGCTCACATCTCTCTACCAGCAACTTTATACCAAGGTCGAATTGATTTTCATTGGTGAGCTTAAGTTTTAGCATCTTACAGGAGGTTCCATAAATGTTAGGATATTCCCAACAATCACCGATAAGTATGGTGTATCTTTAGTGCTTCAGCTCTGAAACGCTGGCATTACTTCTTCTGCCATCGACCAAACGTTCACCCTCCCATTGCTTGAAGCTTTTTATTCCCATCCTCAAGTCTTCTAGTCTTGTCAAGCTTGACATAACACCAGGTGAGATCATAACAAGTTCAGAGCAACCGGTCAAATCCAATAATTGTAGCCTTGTCAATTCCCCTATTTCTTTGGGCAACTCTTTAATCTTGGACTTTAGGAGGCTAAGAATTTTCAAGTTTGTTAGCTGTCCAACAAGAGTTATGTCTACCAACTCGCACCGATCTAAACACAATGTCTGAAGATGCTTTAGGGATAGAAGAGACCGAGGTAGCGACGGAATACGGATTCCGCTGACATCCAACACTTTGAGTTCTTTCATCCCTTCAAAAAAATTTCTTGGGATTTCCTGGGAGTCGCCCATATAATTATCGGACAAGATTAACAATTTTAATTCTGGGCATTTCCAAGGTACTTCAGGAAGCCTGGGGATCTTGCAACCTCTTAAGGACATCCTTGTGCATTTGTTAAGGAAATCCTCAGTTGGCCATTCTTTCACCTCATCTCCATATGCTCTTGAAAAGGCCCTTTGATCACCGATGCAATCCGGACAGCAACATCTTGAACAAGCTCATGCATTCTAACAGTCCCATCATCATAACTGTCCAGCAATAGGCCATAATTTTTTAGTTTGTTAACCATTACATTCAATGAATCCCATGCATCTTCCACTGTCTCAACATTTTTTATCAAACCCAAACCCATACTATACTTGAACAAGTCACTGAGATAATTGCTGCAACTCCCGCAAAGCAAGAACAATTGCTTAAGCTCTTGATCCTCCAATTGTTCGTAACTCCACTTTAGAGCCAAGAATGCTTTTTCATTCAATTCTTTCTCATCAAATCTTTTGAAACTTCTCAACGCATCTTTCCATTCCTCCAAACTACTTTCTCTTAAAGCACTTGCAACTGCAACAACCAAAACCGGCAAACCTCCGCATTTCTTTGCTAGTTGGGTAGTTTCTTTCCGTATATGGTTGTCTTCAACGACATTACCTGCCATCTTCTCAAACAAACTCCAACTTTCGTTTTCTTTTAAAAATCCAAGTTCAAAATTTTTTTGTTGTACACATATCATGGAATAAAACTTCTTTTTTTCTAGATGTCAACAATAACTTACAGTTCGGCATACCGACGAGTCCCATGGCCTCAAAGTCAATTCTTTCCAAAACATCGTCTAAAATGATAAGAGGCTTCCCCTGTTTTACCCTGGCCCATAGGAGATTCGCCCTTGTTCCCAAATCCTCGGATTCATCAACGTCCCTACTCAATTTTTTGGTAATTTCTTTTTGAATTGTTTCGTTGTCTTTTTTTTCTTTTACATTTAGTATTATAACCACATCATCAAATAACTTCTCTTTCACAGCTTCTCTGTAAACCTCTTTGTAAGAAACACTGGAAAACTCTTTTTTTTATTTTATTTTCATGTTCTTCAATCTTTTTCATCAGTTTGGTTGACTTCCTGCTACACTGATGATAGTTTATCAGATTAGGACATATAATGAGACACTTTGTCTTTGCACGGCCTTCATCATGCAAGAGTGCTTCTGCCTCCCGAGTGGTCTTCTCCGCATCTGACTGCCATTTCTGGACATCAGCTTCCACTTTTTAATCAACTTTTCTTCCGACTTCATCAACTTCATGCTTCATCCTTTGTTTGACAGAATCAAAATTCTCCATCGCCATGGCACCTTCAGCTTACCAATTCGTCTGCTTCTTCTATATATTGAATATATACGAATACAACAACAACAACAAAGCCTTTTCCCACTAAGTGGGGTCGGCTATATGAATCCTAGAACGCCATTGCGCTCGGTTTTGTGTCATGTCCTCCGTTAGATCCAAGTACTCTAAGTCTTTTCTTAGAGTCTCTTCCAAAGTTTTCCTAGGTCTTCCTCTACCCCTTCGGCCCTGAACCTCTGTCCCGTAGTCACATCTTCGAACCGGAGCGTCAGTCGGCCTTCTTTGCACATGTCCAAATCACCGGAGCCGATTTTCTCTCATCTTTCCTACAATTTCGGCTACTCCTACTTTACCTCGGATATCCTCATTCCCAATCTTATCCTTTCTCGTGTGCACACACATCCCACGAAGCATCCTCATCTCCGCTACACCCATTTTGTGTACGTGTTGATGCTTCACCACCCAACATTCTGTGCCATACAACATCGATGGCCTTATTGCCGTCCTATAAAATTTTCCCTTGAGCTTCAGTGGTCTACGACGGTCACACAACACGCCGGATGCACTCTTTCCATCCAGCTCGTATTCTATGGTTGAGATCTCCATCTAATTCTCCGTTCTCTTGCAAGATAGATCCTAGGTAGCGAAAACGGTCGCTTTTTGTGATCTTCGCTAGATTGCTCCGGTCATTAGTGTGGATAAGTATATAAATGGATAGAGATAGGAAAGCAAACACAAGATGTACGTGGTTCATCCAGATTGGCTACGTCCACGGAATAGAAGAGTTCTCATTAATTGTGAAGGGTTTACACAAGTACATAGGTTCAAGCTCTCCTTTAGTGAGTACAAGTGAATGATTTAGTACAAATGACATTAGGAAATATTGTGGGAGAATGATCTCGTAATCACGAAACTTCTAAGTATCGGAGTGTGGTGTCGTCTTGACTTGCCTTATCTGTCTCATAGGTAGATGTGGCATCTTCTCTGGAAGTACTCTTCCTCCATCCAGGGGTGGTATCTTTAACTGGTGGAGATGCACAAGGTAATGTATCAATTTCACTTGAATCTTACTTGTAGTTTCAGGCTTGGTCAAGCGCGATACAAACCATGTAGTAGAAGTCCCCCAAGTCGCCGAGCTAGGGGGTCTGCTGAAAGAGGTGACAGACAAGGTAAGCAATCAGAGCTCCGACTGATTGTTCACCTTCTCCCCATCTTGCAGCAGCATGAAGGATAAAGAGAAGAAAAATGAGAAGAGATGATATGAGATACTTTTGCTTTTGAAGAAGTAACTTTCCACAGGCTTATTCTTGAACTGAGCTGGAGGGTTTTCTGGTTTCCTCCAGAGTATAAAGCCGACTGAAGAATTTGAGGGTCAAAACAAGTCTATCAAATCTAGAGTACGTTCCACCCTGCTGATATGGGATACTTTTGCTTTTGACAGAGTAATGGATGTATCGGCACGTGTGCTGTTACGCTTGTCTCCACATGCTTCCTTGTATCCTTCGCACTTGCCCTATCTGTTCCTCAAGCATATGCGGAATCTTCCCTGGAAACATAAGATGTTGAAGATGAGTACTCGAGAGCAATGCCAGGTAAGTAATCAGGTAAGGGGTTCCAGGCAGTCAGTTCCTGGCTGGAAGCTTGATTCCAAGTGCTGACTGATTGCTCTCTTTCTCCTTGTCTTGCAGGTAAAAACAAGGCCAAAAGAAAAGACAGGGAAAAAGCATGATATGGGATACTCTTGCTTTTAACCCTGATGATATGAGATATTCTTGCTCTAGTATAGCTTGTTTGCAGAGGTATTATCGGGGGGAAAGAAAGCTGAATATTTCGAAAGGCTTCGTTGGGAGTGCCCTCTCAGATATGATGAAGGGTTGAGCATTTTTGTAGGTCTGCCTGTCCGTTGGGGATGGAGGTCGACATATATAGGAGTCTCCCTAACAACAAGTAGTAATGCTATTCCTTTACCCTGCTTGGTCATAGCACGGTAGTGGGAGCTGCCAGTTTCACATGTTTTAACTCTGTCAGAGCACTTTGAAAAAGTGGTCTGTGGTATCTGGCTCTCGAGATTCGGAGAACGATGCCTCTTCGATTTTTGAGAAAGCAATCATGATGGGGGTCTGACTCTCGAGATTCGGAGAGCAGTGTCTCTTCGATTTTTGAGGAAGTAATCATGTTAGGAGTCTGGTTCTCGAGATTCGGAGGGTGGTGCCTCTTCGATTTTGGAGCAAGCAATCTTGTTGGGAATGTTGTCTCGAATGTGAGTAAAGGTTGGACATGTTTGCTAGTCTACCTTGACACGAAGCACAAAGGTTGACACACAGGGACTTTCCAATTATCCAGCAATGGTACTGTTCCTTTACCCTCTCTTCGATTTTGAGAAAGTAGTCATGTTAGGAGTCTGGCTCTCGAGATTCGGAGGACGGTGCCTCTTCGATTTTGGAGCAAGCAATCTTGTTGGGAGTGTTTTCTCGGTTGTGAGTAAAGGTTGGGCATGTTTGCTAGTCTACCTTGCCACGAAGCACAGAGGTTGACACACAGGGACTTTCCAATTATCCAGCAGTGGTACTGTTCCTTTACCCTTGTGGGTAATAATATGGTAGCTAGACCTTCAAAATTTATGTGTCTAAACTTTGTTAGTGCTGTTTCTTTGCTATTCTTTTACCTTTCTTGGTCAGAGCGATGTAGTGGGAGCTGCAAGCTTCACGTGCTCAACTTTGGCAGAGAACTTTGGTAAAGTTATCTGTGGTACCCATGAGTTATTGTTGCGTGTGGGAAGTGGGTGATTGAACAGTAAGATTCATGTGCTTTCTACTTCACCAGAAGTCTTCGACAGAATGCCCATAATTTCTGCAAAGCTGAGTATGCGTGTGACAGGTGCTGACAAGGCTAGAAAAGTAGGTGCCTCTTCGATTTCTGAGATCGGCCCTCGTGGTCTCTGAGCAGCCCAGCTTTTGAGAAAGCGAGCGCCTCTTCGATTGATTCGGAGAACGATGCCTCATCGATTTTTGAGAAAGCAATCATGCTGGGGGTCTGGCTCTCGAGATTCGGGGAGCAGTGTCTCTTCGATTTTTGAGAAAGTAATCATGTTGGGAGAGTGGCTCTCGAGATTCGGAAGGCGGTGCCTCTTCGATTTTGGAGCAAGCAATCTTGTTGGGAGTGTTTTCTCGAATGTGAGTAAAGGTTGGGCATGTTTGCTAGTCTACCTTGCCACGAAGCACAGAGGTTGACACACAGGGACTTTCCAATTATCCAGCAATGGTACTGTTCCTTTACCCTCTCTTCGATTTTTAAGAAAGTAGTCATGTTGGGAGTCTGGCTCTTTAGATTCGGAGGACGGTGGCTCTTCGATTTTGGAGCAAGCAATCTTATTGGGAGTGTTTTCTCGAATGTGAGTAAAGGTTGGGCATGTTTGCTAGTCTACCTTGCCACGAAGCACAGAGGTTGACACACAGGAACTTTCCAATTATCCAGCAGTGGTACTGTTCCTTTACCCTTGTGGGTAATAATATGGTAGCTAGACCTTCAAAATTTATGGGTCTAAACTTTGTTAGTGTTGTTTCTTTGCTATTCTTTTACCCTTCTTGGTCAGAGTGATGTAGTGGGAGCTGCAAGCTTCACGTGCTCAACTTTGGCAGAGAACTTTGGCAAAGTTATCTGTGGTACCCATGAGCTATTGTTGCGTGTGGGAAGTGGGTGATTGAACAGTAAGATTCATGTGTTTTCTACTTCCCCAGAAGTCTTTGACAGAATGCCCATAATTTCTGCAAAGCTGAGTGTGCGTGTGACAGGTGCTGACAAGGCTGGAAAAGTAGGTGCCTCTTCGATTTCTGAGATCGGCCCTCGTGGTCTTTGGGGAGCCCAGCTTTTGAGAAAGCGAGCGCCTCTTCGATTTCTGAGATCGGCCTTCGTGGTCTTTGAGCAGCCCAACTTTTGAGAAAGCAAACGCCTCTTCGATTTCTGAAATCAACCCTCGTGATCTCTAAGCAGCCCAACTTTTGAGAAAGCAAACGCCTCTTCGATTTCTGAGCAGGCGCCTCTTCGATTTCTGAAGCTCCGTCGAGTGCAGATTTTTATAGGGGCTGGCATTAAGTTCCAAAGCACACTTGAATCTCCACCAGTAGAAGCTTCATTCTTGCACTTCTAAGATCTTGATTTGTCCGACCTCTTCTCTCTTCAACACCTTTGAAAATGTCTGGCCCCTCCGACCGTCGTTTTGACTTGAACCTTGTTGAAGAGGCAGCCCCGTCTTCTCCAGACAACATATGGCGCCCATCCTTCGTCTCCCCAACTGGTCCTCTTACCGTTGGGGATTTCGTGATGAAGAATGATATGACCGCTGCGGTGGTGGCCATGAACCTTCTCACTCCCAAAGATAACAGACTACTTTCCAAACAGTCTGATGAGTTAGCTGTTAAGGATTCGCTGGCTCTCAGTGTTCAGTGTGCAGGTTCTGTGTCTAATATGGCCCAACGCCTATTTGCTCGAACCCGCCAAGTTGAATCATTGGCGGCTGAAGTGATGAGTCTCAAACAGGAGATTAGAGGGCTCAAGCATGAGAATAAACAGTTGCACCGGCTCGCACATGACTATGCTACAAACATGAAGAGGAAGCTTGACCAGATGAAGGAAACTGATGGTCAGGTTTTACTTGATCATCAGAGATTTGTGGGTTTCTTCCAAAGGCATTTATTGCCTTCGTCTTCTGGGGCTGTACCGCGTAATGAAGCTCCAAATGATCAACCTCTGATGCCTCCTCCTTCTAGGGTTCTGTCCAGTACTGAGGCTCCAAATGATCCCCCTCCGGTGCCTTCTCTTTCTGGGGCTCTACCGACTGCTGAGACTTCTCCTAAGCAACCTTTGTGAAGGCTCCCTCTTGTGTGTTTATTTTGACTCATGTATATGTACATATTTGTAGCTTATCGGGGATATCAATAAATAAGCTTTCCTTCATTTCAACGTATTGTGTTAAATACACCAAAGCCTTCTTCGCTAAGTTCTTTGAATTTTCTTTTGTTGAAGCTTGTATGTTGAAGCTTTCTGAGTGGAGCATGTAGGTTGGGGTAGTGTTCCCTTAATTTCCCGAGTGAGGAAAACTTCTCGGTTGGAGACTTGGAAAATCCAAGTCACTGAGTGGGATCGGCTATATGAATCTTAGAACGCCATTGTGCTCGATCCTGTGTCATGTCCTTCGTTAGATCCAAGCACTCTAAGTCTTTTCTTAGAGTCTCTTCCAAAGTTTTCCTAGGTCTTCCTCTACCCCTTCGGCCCTGAACCTTTGTCCCATAGTCGCATTTTCTAATCGGAGCGTCAGTAGGCCTTCTTTGCACATGTCCAAACCACCGTAACCGATTTTCTCTCATCTTTCCTTCAATTTCGGCTACTCCTACTTTACCCCGGATATCCTCATTCCTAATCTTATCCTTTCTCGTGTGCCCACACATCCAACGAAGCATCCTCATCTCCGCTACACCCATTTTGTGTACGTGTTGATGTTTCACCGCCCAACATTTTGTGCCATACAGCATCGCCAGCCTTATTGCCGTCCTATAAAATTTTCCCTTGACCTTCAGTGGCATACAGCGGTCATACAACACGCCGGATGCACTCTTCCACTTCATCCATCCAGCTTGTATTCTATGGTTGAGATCTCCATCTAATTCTCCGTTCTTTTGCAAGATAGATCCTAGGTAACGAAAACGGTCGCTCTTTGGTATTTCTTGATCTCCGATCCTCACCCCTAACTCGTTTTGGCCTCCATTTGCACTGAACTTGCACTCCATATATTCTGTCTTTGATCGGCTTAGGCGAAGACCTTTAGATTCCAACACTTCTCTCCAAAGGTTAAGCTTTGCATTTACTATCATCTTGAATATGTCCTGTTAACTCATCCATTACCAACGCAAAAAGGTAAGGACTTAAGGATGAGCCTTGATGTAATCCTACAGTTATGGGAAAGCTTTCGGTTTGTCCTTCATGAGTTCTTACGACAGTCTTTGCTCCTTCATACATATCCTTTATAGCTTGGATATATGCTACTCGTACTCCTTTCTTCTCTAAAATCCTCCAAAGAATGTCTCTTGGGACCCTATCATACGCTTTTTCCAAATCTATAAAGACCATGTGTAAATCCTTTTTCCCATCTCTATATCTTTCCATCAATCTTCGTAAGAGATAGATTGCCTCCATGGTTGAGCGCCCTGGCATGAACCCGAATTGGTTGTCCGAAACCCGTGTCTCTTGCCTCAATCTATGCTCAATGACTCTCTCCCAGAGCTTCATTGTATGACTCATTAGCTTAATACCCCTATAGTTCATGCAATTTTGTACGTCGCCCTTATTCTTGTAGATAGGCACCAAAGTGCTCGTTCGCCACTCATTTGGCATCTTCTTCGTTTTCAAAATCCTATTGAAAAGGTCAGTGAGCCATGTTATACATGTCTCTCCCAAAAGTTTCCACACTTTGATTGGTATATCGTCTGGGCCTATTGCTTTTTTTATGCTTCATCTTCTTCAAAGCTACAACCACTTCTTCCTTCCGGATTCGACGATAAAAAGAGTAGTTTCTACACTCTTCTGAGTTACTCAACTCCCCTAAAGAAGCACTCATTTCATGTCCTTCATTGAAAAGATTATGAAAATAACCTCTCCATCTGTCTTTAACCGCGTTCTCTGTAGCAAGAACCTTTCCATCCTCATCCTTGATGCACCTCACTTGGTTTAGGTCCCTTGTCTTCTTTTCCCTTGCTTTAGATAGTTTATAGATATCCAACTCTCCTTCTTTGGTATCTAGTCGTTTATACATATCGTCGTAAGCCGCTAACTTAGCTTCTCTGACAGCTTTCTTCGCCTCTTGCTTCGCTTTTCTATACCTTTCACCATTTTCATCGGTCCTCTCCTTGTATAAGGCTTTACAACATTCCTTCTTAGCCTTCACCTTTGTTTGTACCTCCTCATTCCACTACCAAGATTCCTTTTGGTGTGGGGCAAAGCCCTTGGACTCTCCTAATACCTCTTTTGCTACTTTTCGGATACAACTAGCCATGGAATCCCACATTTGGCTAGCTTCCCCCTCTCTATCCCACACACATTGGGTGATTACCTTCTCTTTGAAAATGGCTTGTTTTTCTTCTTTTAGATTCCACCATCTAGTCCTTGGGCACTTCCAAGTCTTGTTCTTTTGTCTTACTCTTTTGATATGTACATCCATCACCAACAAGCGATGTTGATTAGCCACGCTCTCTCCTGGTATAACTTTGCAATCCTTACAAGTTATACGATCCCTTTTCCTCATTAGAAGAAAATCTATTTGTGTTTTTGACGACCCACTCTTGTAGGTGATCACATGTTCTTCTCTCTTCTTAAAGAAGGTGTTGGCTAAGAAGAGATCATATGCCATTGCAAAATCCAAGATAGCTTCCCCATCCTCGTTTCTCTCCCCAAAACCATGGCCACCATGAAAACCTCCATAGTTTCCTGTCTCCCTGCCCACGTGTCCATTTAAATCTCCTCCTATAAATAACTTCTCCGTCTGAGCAATTCCTTGCACCAAGTCTCCAAGATCTTCCCAAAATTTCTCCTTCGAACTCATATCCAACCCTACTTGAGGTGCGTACGCACTAATCACATTGATAAGTTCTTGTCCTATTACAATCTTGATTGCCATGATTCTATCTCCTACCCTCTTGACATCTACAACATCTTGTACCAAGGTCTTGTCCACGATGATGCCAACACCGTTTCTCGTTTTATTTGTGCCCGAATACCAAAGTTTAAACCCTGAGTTTTCTAGATCCTTTGCCTTACTACCAACCCACTTAGTTTCTTGTAGGCACATAATATTTATCCTTCTCCTCACCATAACTTCCACTACTTCCATAGATTTTCCCGTTAAGGTTCCTATATTCCACGTTCCTAAACGCACTTTGCTCTCTTGAACTCTACCCTTCTGTCCTAGCTTCTTCACCCTCCCCCGTCTAATAGGATCAAAGTACTTCTTTTGTGTGTCCCGGGTAAAGTTGATAGAAGCATATGCTCCCAAACAACTTTGAGTGGAGTCGTTCGAAAAGAAGTTTCTATGGCCCCCTTGCTCATTTAACACTGCATCCGGGTGCCGATGGAGATACAGCGACCCTTGCTCACTTATCACTGTGCTCAGGCCACACAGCGCGCCACTTACGGGTGACGCCCTAGCTTTAGCGCGATTTTGTTCTGGATTCATTTTCATAAGGATTCGACGTGATCATGGAGTGCCGGCTGTCGACTACCTGACGCCCTCCCCCTCCTCCTTTATCCGGGCTTGGGACCGGCCATGTAAGACATAGGCGGAGTTATTGAATATATACGAATCCAAACAAAAAAAAAATTCAAGATAAGAGAAAGAATCTTATTTTCAAAGCAGACAAAATTAAAGAATGAAACAATAGGTCATACCTTAGCTCGTGATCACAATGCTTGAAGAAGAAACAGAGCAGTATGCAAATGTTTTCGTTTTCTTTTGCTTCTTTTGGAGAAAACTGCATGGTAAAGGCCAAAGAAAAAGGTTATACCACACTTGCAAAGTAGAAGTCGAGATGATGAACAAGTTTTCGTATACAAATTTTATACTAAAAAAACTTGCTTGGTACGAGAACTTGGGCAACTGCTTTAAAAATGTTGGAATTTAGATTGGAATTAAAGTTGTTATCTTGCGGGCCAAGGATTAGTTACTTGCCCATTAAGTATTTGAGTTTGTCTAGGTTTTGTTTTAGGGTTTTAGTCTAGGGTTTACTTTGGTCTTTCTCTATATAAAGGCCTCTCTTTGTATTTGTTTTTTTATCTATCAATAAAGCTATGTTTTTCCGGTATATTTTTCTACTTGGTATTAGAACAAGGTCGGTATCTCAGGAACCACCACCGTGCCTTCCGCCTGATTAACCCAACATCGCACCAAGACCACTCCGCACTGCTGCATCTATATGGATCCCTCCGACTGCAACCTACCTGCTCATATCAGTCTGCATCAGTCTGCACCAGTCGCACTTTGATTGTGCATCAGTCTGCTCGGATCAGTCTGGTTTGTTTGCATCTGGATCGCATCATCGCAATGTCACTTGCACCATCATACCGTCATATGTTCTGTTTGCTACATCTACGTCTGCATCTGCACCGTTGCCTGCTTGTTTTTCAGGTATCTTGTTCCTTAGTATCGTCATGGCATCTGCAAAGGATGATTCCTTACAAGCTATTGGTGTGAAATTGAATGGAAATAATTATGTGTATTGGGCGTATGTGATGAAGAATTTTTTTTATTGGAAAAGGTTTGTGGGGCTATGTTTCTGGAATGATTTCTATTCCAAATAACCCTAAAGATGAGAAACATGTTGAATTGTTAACTGCATGGGAGATGAATAATTCAAAGATTATTACTTGGATTAATAATTCTGTTGATTTGACTATTGGAATGCAACTTGCTAAGTTCTCAACGTCTAAGGAAGTTTGGGATCACTTGGCAAAGTTGTATACCAAGGCCAATTTTTCTAAAAGGTATCAATTAGAAATGGAGATTCGTGCAATTCAGCAGGATGATAAGAGTATTCAAGTTTTTTATAATGAAATGACCAATCTTTGGGATCAACTTGCATTGACTAAGCCTAAAGAACTTGGCATTGTCGAGCTCTGTTGTCAATATAGAGAAGAACAACATCTTGTTCAGTTTCTAATGCCTCTTCTGGATGAGTTCGAGACACTTCGTAGTTCCATCCTTCATCGAACTCCTCTTCCATCTGTTGATTCTGTTCTTCATGAGTTACAAGCCGAAGAAGTCCGTGTGCAGTCGCATAGGCTCTCTTCATCATTGTCAAATACTTCAGCATTGGCTGCGGCAAGATCTCGTATTAGAACTGGGGTTGCTATAGATGAGTGTTCTTATTGTAAAGAGAAAGGGCATTGGAAATCCCAATGTCCGAAGAAATCTCAGCAACATGAATTTCCACAGAAGTCACCACTTGTAGCAGCAGCAACTTTTGCTTTGCATATTGCAACTGATTCAGAATCTAAATCTAGGGAAGATGATTGGACATGGTAGCTTGAAATCGGCATCGGCATTGGCATTGGTATTGACATCGGCATCAGCATTGGCTTTAGTATTAGTACTGGAATTTGGAGTCTTGCATCCACATCTACTTTGGCAAGCTCATATCTGTGTTCCGCTATGAGTTTGACGGGGGGGGGGGGGGGTGTTGGAATTTAGATTGGAATTAAAGTTGTTATCTTGCGGGCCAAGGATTAGTTCCAAAGTTAACTCTGGCAAGGCTCGACGAGTTAAACGCTACCATCAACCACAAAACTGTATTTGTCTTTTGAGCCTCTTGTCTTTTTCGTTTTACAATACCGCTTTCCAAATATGTAGAATGAATGTGCACGATGAAGTGATCCCCATCATCCTCACAAAGAGGATCCGGATAGGATCCTATTCCGGGTGGACGGAGGAGGGTGAGAGGAGAAAAAGTGGTCTATCAAATAGGTAGCTAGAATGTTTTCTCTACCTATGTGGAGGGAATGGGGTCCGTTGTCAGAAATTCTGTTCTATGTAATAGGTATGATAATTCTTTGGGGTCTGTACCTCTTTTTGTTATTTTGTTGTTGTTTGTGACCTGTATTGAGTAACTACCTGAATTCATGAAAACTCCATTCTATGAAATATCTTGTTTGAATGTTTATTCTTCTTTATGTTAATAGATATTTTAATTGTATTGAGTATCTATTGTTCAAGTAGTCTACAAATTGAACCTGTGGCAAAGAAAGGGAAAGAAGAGAAATATGAAGAAAGAGGAAGAAGATCAACATGTGCAAATTTTTTGTTGGGATGCTAAAGTTAAGGAGAAATTTTTTTGTTAACATAACTTATCACTAACAATAATGGGTTTAGGGGTAACTTTGGAATGAAAAAAAGAATGCAAAATAATAGGAGTGAAAAAATGCTGATGTGGAGGCAAAGTCATCGGACATAATTTTAAAAAAAAATTAAGAAGTGGACTAATCCTAACATTGGACCATAAAACTGCACTAGTATTAAATTTCTACTTAGATTTTATACATCGGCCTACATGTTGGTAGAAAATTCTCTCTAGTGGCCGAAATTTTTTTTTTAAATTTTTGTTTAATTTGAACAAGTTTCTATATATTTGAATTATTTGTATTTGTTTTAATTTTTGGATATTAATTCTCGAATAATAATTGAATGAAATTTAAATTTTCTTATACATGTGATCAATTTAACTAATTTATTTTTAGGTATATCTTGTGAGGAAGTTAATTGTTTGGCAAACAGTATTATAGAGACCTAAAGTTTCAAAAAAAAAAAAAAAAAAAGAACACACCCATGAAAAACTTAAGTTTTTTATGCTTAAAATAAACCAAACATGTGTATAAAACCGGATGTTCTACTTTTTTGCTATGGACGTTCTTTTTCCCATAGCACTAACCACGATCTTGCCCCTCTATTTCATCAAAATGTTAAACCTTAACAAGCTTGGTTTCACTACTTTGGAAGTCCCTGACAGAAAATACATGAAGTGGGTCCAAGACGTGAAGCTCCAATAATGTTGAGCATGGTATTATCCAAATAATTTTGTCCAATGGTACTAAACTTACCATCAAAGAGGCCCCTTACTCACCATTGAAGAAAATGGAGATGACAACTTACATCACTCCTATGAATAGGGCCAAAAGCGTATTCAAGAGAAAATGGAACACCTCCTGAATAGATTATATGTCACTACCATTTGCTCTGTCAAGGCCCATTATGTGGTAGGCCCTATGTCTAGGCTTGCATTGAAAAATACGCTCTGCATGATCGCTTGGGGACATCTAGGGTGTGAGATGATGCACTGTGTCCTCAAATCTACTCACAAGCATCCCCTAACCCAAAGTAAGGACTTCATTCATGGCTGCATTTCCTGCCAAACATGTTCGTTGGGCAAGCTGATTACTCGTCCATATACTACCAAGATCCAAACGGACCTCCAATTTTTCTCCATCGGATTCAAGGAACTCATTTCTGAACTTATCAACCACCTTGCGGACCATCTAGTTAATTTATAGTGTTTGTTGATGCATCGACACAATGATCCATATTTGCCATATCAATACTTACTTCAAATTTGGCCTAGATCATGTGAAGTTGGTGTTATAGAATCACTACATGTGACTTAATATACAAATTTCACTATTCAAATCAAGTATTAATAAACACTTGCGTTTAAAAGTTGCTGAATTTTATGTATATATCTATCTAATTTACATTTATGTTTAAGAATTATTGTCATTTTTCAATTAGGTTAATAAAACTTCAACCCAATCCAATCCAACCCAACATGACTCATCTATAGAACGGATGGTCAGGTTTTTACTCAAACAGAAGCTTTTAATATTTAAAACCCAACCCAACCCACTAAAATGCCCACCCCTAAATTTTGAATAATTGCACCTAGTATAAACCTAGTAATTTGGGTTTGGTCAAAGTAATAAACACCTGAATTTGAGTCTAGCTAGTCAATAAACCTGCTTTGATACCATATAAAGATTTCAAAGAGATTGGTCAATGGTCTAACACCGATATTTTTCCTAACTTAAGTCGAACATGGGGCATGTTTACTTACAAGAAATAGAAATTGGAACCATTTTGATTCTTAAGTTCCATGTGTTTACTAAAATATGAGTAAGAGAATCATTCTCCTTAACTTTCCCTTGCGTTTACTTACACGCAAGGAATTGAAAAAGAGCAAGTTTTCCCCTAAAATTCGTAATTAAATACATGAAAATAAGGAATCAGATCGACTCGAAGAACTAGTTGTTCTGATACCCTTTTTTTACTTCTATTTTTAAGCTTTCCAATTCAATCTTTTTTCCATTTCTGTTAAGGAACACATGCTCATGTTTAAGTTGGATTCATGAAGTGTTGGAGACCGCCTGACCGTGATACCTTGCTCCTCCGTATATACCCGTAATAGTCTCGATTGCATATGCGTAATTTTCCATTTTCTACCTATGTTGTGGCGTTCTAGCTATCATACGTGCAAATTTGCACATGAAATTGAGCCAATGTGTAAGTTTCAACCAATGTGGGGAAAAAGGGAAGAGAAAGCAATACATGTATGTTTGCATATGAAGTTGAGATTTTTATGTTTTAGATGATATAAAGACTTATAACTATACGCATATATAGCTAGATAAATCATGTCCGATCGAATAAATTGAAGAAAGTAGAGTAAATTAAAAGAAATTAAAAGACGTACCTTATACATCACGCGCACTTTTGAATGAGGAGGCCAGTTCCTTTGCTTACATAATACAACACTGAACACCGGAAAAAGGACAATCGGTCGTCTGGTAAATGAAGCAAAGCTGACCAGTGGCCAAAGTATGTAATGTTTGTGTTTCTTTACCAAGTAAAAGTGATACCAAGGTGAAGATGGCGTAAGGAAATCGACAGAGAAACTAAAACCAGGAAGTTAAACCAAAAGAAGGCGATGCAATGAAGAGAGTGAAAGTATCTAATTTTTTTATCGCTTTTTTTAATTTTTAGTATAGGCAAAGAAAATTAAAGCAAAAGAAGGTGGTGTAATGAAGAAAGTGAAAGTGGTGGTGTTTGGGTTGATATTTGAACTTTGGACTTAAAGGAATGAAAGCCCAAAAAGACTAAAGGATAAGACTCGCCTGAGGCCTAGCACCAAGCCCAGCCATCCACCTCAAGACAATATGGTAGCTCCTCCTTAATGAAAAGGGTATGTGCTTACAAAAGAAGTGACAGCCGATGGAAATCAACCTACTCTCAACCCAAAAGCACTTTCTGATGGCAGAATGTGTAAAAAAGATGATGACTCACTGAAGTGCTTTCGGGCAAAGTCTACAACAGCCAAGACAAAACGCCTATAAAAGGGAAGACAAGGACACTCAACCAATCAAATAAACAAGCATACAAACTTTGCTCTCAAGCCAGTTCGTACCTTCCAAACCTCTTTTTAGCAATAGTTCCCTTAGAAAGACATCTTTTGTCCAGTGTAAAAGCTCTGCTACCCTCTCTAGATGCTGTAGTATCGATTCCCTCATGTAAACTTGCTTACCATCCATCCCTTTTTTAGTATACAACCCTCTGTAACCACAAAGAGAAGAAGCTGCAAGACGTTCAACCTTGCCCGACAAGGTGAAATCTTGCACGACTCTCTTTGTCTTGTCTTTCAATTAGTAGATATGGTATTATGATGTATTCTCCAGTATATATTCAGATTATTTCCAGTCATTTGGTGATCAAAAGTTCCATTAGCTCTCAGATCTGGTTCACTTAGTGGTTTTAGCATCATAAAAGCCAAAATGAGGATCGAACCAATGATTAATCAGATCTGGACTTCTACCCTTTAAGCATACAAGATAATGAACTAAAAGTCCTTGATCTCAAGGCATAGAAAAGAACTTAATGTGGAATTAACCCATCCACGACAATCCTTTGATAACAAGAAGTTAGAATTACTTGGGGCGCAAGTAATCGACTTAAACACACTTGTTCTACATCTGTCATACTGAGATGGCAGTGGCACGCCTAAGCACTTAGTTAGTTTTGATTGCGAGCCTCAAGACCTACACCAAAGGCCCCACAAAGGCACCTTTCAGAACTAACTCTATCCTCCTCTTACAGCCTCTCAACAAGCAGGAGCCCGACAACCAACCAAAGTGCCAACTCCTCGGGGAGCTGTGTGCTCGAGCTAGGGACCCTTCCCAGCGAAATTCATGCCCGAACAGGTGGTGCAATGAAGAATCAAATGAAAAGAGCTGGGAAGGATGCGAAAACAATGAAACAAAGTATGTAGTTGTTGTTGGTTTGGCTAATTAGAATTTAGATTGCAGAACAAAGACTAATATTATCAGTATGATATTACATATGAATGCATACATGAGAAACTTAATCCATGTTGTCTATTATATTACTATTGAGAATTAACTCATCGGGGAAAGAATCTGCGGTTGGCTTGAGTGATTCTTTGCGTGGATTGCTGCTATGGAGTTCGAACTTAGATGGATTGGAAACCCTCCCAAGTAAAGTACGTGATGTGCATTGCTTCTCAAGTAAAGTAACCTATGTCTTTGGCTTTATACTCTAAATTGAATTCCATGTGTAACACACCGTCGATTCCTCAACTTTTATGCACACTTGTACACTTTTTTGTTGAACGGTGTTGTCAAATTAGCATTTGAAAGGATTTTAATAGACTCTCAGATCAGGTGTGGTCAACTAGGATTTTAAAAGACTTTAAGTCAGGTGTACGTAGATTTGTTGGAGAGAAAGACGAAGGGGTCTTTGGGCCACAAGATTAATTAGAGAAGGGAGTGTTTGGTTGCTTGATTATAAAATTTAGTCATAAACACTTGTTTTGTTTTTGTTGGGCCATGTTGTTTAGTGAGTAAAATGAGTACTAACTAGTCAGTATCTAAGTATTATGTAGATTTTAATGTATTTTGATGGGGTTTAATTGATTAGTTGAGGTTCTATGTAAAAGTTTGATTCAATTCTCTCGAAATCTCAGGGGTGAGGTGAGATTTGTGAAAGGGAAAATTTTATTTAGACCCATATAACCTCTTTTTACACCCAATTTATTCTTTAAACCCATATTGCTTTCAATTAAACTATCAATATCTCATTAAACTCAAATTTATTACCTAAACTACCCTCACAAATCCAATTCAATATGTAAATTTATCTTTACACCCATTTAGAAAATAAACCCAAAATTAGTTGGAGACAACTTTGTTTCTAAAACTATTTTCATAATTGATTCTTAAGTGTGCGAACCTGCTGCTCCAATATTTCTCATGAAGGAAGTGCCCATGTACAATGTTGATCATCTTCTCTTCTTTTTTTTTCAGCTAAAGTAAAAAAATATAGTCATAATGATATATATTGTTCTCATCTGTATAGGGTGGATGATATTCATTATCATCACTGTCCCAATCTTCTTTTGTTTTAATGCCACGAAAAAACCATATTTGCTTAATGCGTCGATCATATGTTATCTATCTATTGAGCTCCATGTCCATTGGTTTAAATTGGAAATCATTGACAATTATTATTCTTGAATATAGATCAAAGCAGAACCCAAAGACTTTATCCAAGCCGTATTTGCTGTATCATTATGTTCCGGATTTGGACTTTGCTTTTCTAGAGATGAACCTTTCGCATTGGTTGATGGATGACACTGTTGCTTTCAAGAACTTCAAAAAGTACATTTCTTCACTTCAGTTGTTTTTACCTTCTTTGTTTTGTTATGTGTATGCCAAGCTATTTACTAATGTTCTAGCTTACCACTTTCAATACCAGCGTCATTATTTTTTATGTTTCAGTTGGGGGCAGTATTGAATTCCTAATGTCTTTTGGAAGAGTTTTGAGTCATTTAGAGAAATTTATTCACGGGCTAACAAAGAACTTTTTTTGGCAAGCAATATACTATTAAAATCTGAAGAAAAACAAAACTTGTCTAAATTGATTCATATCTTAGTTGGAGAATTCGAAACTTCAAAATCACCTTCCATCGGTTAGAATGAACGAAGAATAAAGATTGAGTGACGGTATAATTTGATTTAGGGGTGGGTTCAAACAACCGAAAACCGAAAAAACCGAAAACTAGACCAAACCGAAGCCGAAAAAAACTGAACTGAACTGAATCTGATTCGGTTCAGTTTGGTTTTTGAGGTTCGAAAACCGAACCGAATTTTTTATAATTAATTAAAATTAATATTTTTATTATTAAACGGTGTCATTCACTCGTTCTTTCAATCTAAAACTGAAACCCTACCCCCTTACCCTTCGCCACCTTTCAATCTGAAACAATTCCCTTCCCTTATCCTTCCCAAATCCCAAGTTCCTAGTTCCCATTCGCAGCCTCCGCCACTCCGCGCACCTGCGACCTGTCTTCGTCTTCTTCCTTCCCAGTGATCTGAGACGGTGCGACCCGTCTCACTCTCAGTTAGTGTCGCCGTCTCACTCTCAATCTCTCACCCCCGCGACCCGTGACGGCGTGACCCGCAACCTCCTCTGGCTATGAGTCCTTTTGCCGTTTCCAGTCTCGAGTCTCTCGAACCACGACTTCCTTTGCAAGGTTAGTCAGTCAGTCTCTTATGTTCTACAGATTTTCTTTGATAGTAATGCTTACTATTGTTGTTAATTAGAATGCTTACTATTGTTGTCAATTAGTTTGCTCTGTTTGTATGCGAAATGTGGGTATTTGGAACATGCACATAAGATATTTGATGAAATGCCGGAGAAAAAAGTTGTTTCTTGGACTACCGTGATTTGTGGGTACATCAAAGGGTTTTTTGTGTATGGTTCTTCTCTTTTAAAGATTTAATCTCTTCACTTATTATGGTAGAAAGGTACCTGCATAATCTAGATATCTCTATTGAGATTTGGTGTAATTGGCACAGCAGAGCCAGTGGCGGATCCACAGAGGGACCTGGGAGGTCCCAGGACCCTTCAACGACCCTAAATCGCTGCTAGAATTTTTCCGGGGACCCCTCGTGCAGTGTCGGTTGCAGGTACAAAATCTTCTCGTCGGAGAAGATGACCGGAGAAGAAAGAAAATAATTGGCTTTTGGCCAATTGTTTTAAATTGTTTTTTATATCCCACCCAAACTTTTTGTCCATTATTTTAAATCCCATCCCCAACCCACATCATTCCCCACTCTCCCACCCTTCCCCCGTTTCCTGCTCTTTTGCTTCCCAATTATTTTCTATATCCCCCCAAACTTTTTGTCCATTATTTTAAATCCCATCCCCAACCCACATCATTCCCCACTGTCCCACCCTTCCCCCGTTTCCTGCTCTTCTGCTTCCCCCATGCCCAACTTTAACATATTCATCCAATTTCCAATCCCCAACTCCTCAGATTTCAAAACCCTAAAATTCTAAATCCCACACCCAATCCCATATTATAATTTTATTACTCTAATATCATACCTCCCCATATCTCTAGGCCATCACTATTTGGTTCACAATTTGTTGTTTCGTGGTTTGAAGAATATGATTGGTTGGAGTATAGTATATCTAAAGATGCGGCATTTTGTCTTCATTGCTATCTCTTTAAAATCAATTTTTCACAATTAGGAAGCGATGCCTTCACTGGGGTAGGCTTTAAGAAATGGAAGAATGCAAGAGAATGTTTTGACAAGCATGTTGGTCCTATTGGTAGTTTCCACAATAAAGCTAGAGAAGCGGCTAGTTATTTAATGAACCAAAAGACACATATTGAAGCAGTTGTGATCAAACAGTCAGAAGAAGAGTGTATGAAATATCGTCTTTGCTTGAATGCATCAATAGATTGCACTAAGTTCTTGTTGCGACAAGGTCTTCCTTTTCGTGGCCACGATGAAAGTGACACTTCGAATAATAGGGGGAATTATTTAGAACTCTTGCAATTCCTTGCGGATCATGATGAGAAAATAAAGGAAGTTGTGTTGGAAAATGCTCCGGGAAATCTCAAGTTAATAGCTCCTTTAATTCAAAAAGATATTGTCAATTCATGTGCCTTCGAAACTATTAAGGCTATTATGAAAGAAGTGAAAGAAAGTAAATTCTTTTTTATAATTGTAGACGAATCACGTGATATTTCAACAAAGGAGCAAATGGCGGTGATTTTGCGTTATGTGGACAACAAAGGTCAAGTAATTGAAAGGTTCGTAGGAGTCCAACATGTTACTGAAACAACTTCAAGTAAACTAAAGGAGTCCATTGATGAGTTCTTGAAACTACATGATTTGAGCTACTCCAACCTACGAGGTCAAGGTTATGATGGAGTGAGTAATATGAGAGGTGAGTTCAATGGCCTTAAAAAAAAATTTGGATGAAGAGAGTTGTGCATTCTATGTTCATTGTTTTGCTCATCAACTACAATTAGCTCTTGTTGCCGTAGCAAAGAAAAACTCCGATGTTGGCGCTTTTTTCACATTGACTAATAGTTTGGTGAATGTTGTTGGATGCTCATGTAAGCGTCGTGATGCACTTAGAGAGAAACAAGAAAATCTCATGAAAGCTATTGAAAATGATTGTCTTGAAACGGGGCAAGGGTTAAATCAAGAAACTAGTCTCAAACGTGCTGAGGATACACGGTGGAATTCACATTATGGTGCTTTGATTAGTTTGATTACAATGTTCTCATCTGTGGTGGATGTGCTTGACATGATTGTTGAAGATTGCTACAATGATAGTGCTGGTGAAGCAAAAAGGTTATTAAAAGATTTACAATCTTTTGAGTTTGTGTTCCTCCTCTTTTTGATGAAATCCATATTAGGAGTTACAAATGATTTGTCACAAGCATTACAAAAAAAAGATCAAGAGATTGTGAATGCAATGGCTTTAGTCAAGACATGTAAAGAACAACTACGTTGCATGAGGAATGATGAAAATTTTGATCTTTTGGTTGATAAAGTATCATCTTTTTGTGTTGAACATGAAATTGAGGTGCCTAATATGGATGATTTATATGTCATTCAAGGGAAGTCATTGCGTAAGGCTCCAAGAAAGACCAATCGTCATCATTACAAAGTGGAGCTCTTTTTTGAGGTTATTGATTTCCAACTTACAGAATTAGATGATCGCTTCACTGAAGGTAATACCGAATTGCTTATTTGCTTGGCATGTTTGAGTCCGAATGATTCATTTGTAGTTTTTGATAAAGAAAAGCTTGTTCGCCTTGCTCAGATGTATCCTAAAGATTTCATGGATCGAGATAGATTGACACTTCAAGATCAACTTGATATTTACATTCATTTTGTGCGTTCTGATAATGATTTTTCTCAATTGCGGGGGATTAATGAGCTTGCTAAGAAAATGGTGGAGAAAGGGTTGCATCGAACGTTTGCATATGTATATTTGCTTGTTCAGTTGGCTTTGGTTTTACCGGTTGCAACCGCTTCAGTGGAGAGGGCATTTTCCGCTATGAATATCATTAAGGGTCCACTTCGCAACAAAATGGGAGATCAATGGTTGAGTGATAGCTTAGTTGTTTACATTGAGAAAGATGTTTTTTCATGTATTGGTAATGAAGCTATCATGGAACATTTTCAGACTATGAAACCTCGTCGTGGACGCTTGAATTAGGATTTTATAGCTTGTAATGTTGTTTTGCACATGATTTTTGAATGAAATGTATTATATTTAACTTTTCAATGTTATTTTTGTCTATAAATTTTTTGACCTTTATTATTAGGACCCCCCGAGTTTAAAATCCTGGATCCGCCACTGAGCAGAGCTGTCTAATATATTCATATCTAAACCTTCTAGAGGTGAATTATGCATTTACTAATCCGGCTGTTAACTTGCTTTCATCTTCCCATGTCAGCTTGTATGCAAATAATAACTTGATGTGTTTTTCTGAATGCAAATGTACGTCTCCACTGCCTGCAGGGGAATTTGAAACCCGATTGCTATGCCATCGTGAAGGCATAGTGAATGCTTTACCTTACAATTGAACTGATCTTCTTTCTCGATTTGATTGCTAACCATACAACTATTCAAATGGTCCTGCATCAATTCTGTATCTTCCAACTAACCCATTGGATGTTATGTTATGTTCTTTCCAGTTATTTGTTATGTAATTGGTGTATGGGAAAGCTTCGAGCTTGAGGACTTGAAGAGAAGAAGTGTGTGCAAAGACATGAAGTGATGAAACCTTGAAGGTTTATTTGATTTTATTGTGTTGGAAGACTTGAACTGTGATTGTGTTAGAGATGTTAAAATTTCAAATTTCATTTTTTTTCATTTTTTTGAAAAGAAAAAAAAACCGAAACCGAACCGAAAAAAACCAAAACCGAAAAAGAGGGTTGAACCAAAATTTCAGTTCGGTTTCAATTTTTGTCAAAAAACCGATCTGATTTGAACCGAACCCAGCCCTAATTTGATTATTGAGCTTGTGTTTATTGATAAATTTTAGTTGTATTGTTAATTTTATCATGTATTTGATGATAATTAGGCAATAGGGTAAAAAAAAAACAATTCTCATTTAAAATTTAAGTCGGGGTGAAAGTGTATATAGGTTCAAATAAAATTTCTCATTTGTGAATCGTTAAAATACATTACAAAATGTCTTCAAACCATCGAACGCCTTAACTTTTTAAAATTCTTTAAAATCAATTCTTAATTAAATACACATAATGTTATAAATTTATTTAAAATTTTAAGAATTTTAATAGAACATCTAAAAATCCTGCTATAGATCCCAAATATTATCATGAATCCAACCCTCCATTTCTTTTCAAGCCACCACAAAGACGATCAAGATGAACAGTGCATAACCTCAGACAGAAGAGGAACGTTTGGTTATATTCTGTTCTTTCGTTGGTTTCCCTCAGCTACACCAGTCTCAATACAACTCGGTAGCTCCTCCCTCTAGTCTACGCTGCCGGCATCCCGGCTCCGCCCTCCACCCGCGTCCTTCCTCCGACAACCGTAAGTCTTTATTCACTTCTTTTTCTTCTTTTCCTTTTCCTTGTAAATTAATTTATGAGATTGTTTTTGAATTTTGATATTGTGATTTTAGATTTAGGAATCAATGTTGATGGGTTTTTAGCTGATAGATTTTTTTAGGGATTTTAGGATTTCAATTAATGCCCAGTTCTAATTTCACATAATTCCTAACTTTTTAGGGATTTAAAGGTTCAGTTGAGTTGAAGATGGGAGCTTTGAATAATTCACATAAACCTCTGATTTCAAATTTCTGAAGCGCTCCGGCCAAATTGAGCTTCCTGACTGACATTCAAGGAGCTTGCAGCATATGAGCCTGATTGGTACTCTGCATCCATGGCAAGGAAAATCTACTTGAGGGGTGGTCTTGGTGTTGGTGCCTTCCGCAGGATCTATGGAGGGAGGAAGAGGAACTGAAGGAATACTGAGAAGTATGCAACTCTTTTTGCTTTGCTTTTTCTTTTTTTTTTTACTGAGCTTCTTCTGGACACAACTGCATGGTAGTAGCAAAAGTCGGGTTATACAGCACTTGTAAAGTAGAAATTATGCTACGAAACGGATGTTTCTTGATCATCAAACAACAAAAAGACTAAATAGATTATGAATGACTTTCGGAATACAATTTTTATAATCCAAAAACTTGCTTGGTATTGAGCTTAGAAACATGCAAACATGTATAATTTGCTTTGAATTTCACTGAGACATTTTAACAAACACCATATCTGCACAATTCGCTCGTTGAAGACAACCAAGATTCTCCTTCCACCCCTTCTCTTCAGTTTCTTTGTGTTTTGTAATACTTTCACTCGTACCATCAAATATGAATGCCCTCAGTTTAAGACAATCTTCTAGATGAAACAGCTTCAAAGCGGAAGTTCAATATGTATAATTTCCTGAGCAGAATCTAGCAGGAGATATTGCAATTGTAGATGTTTTAGCTTGCAAAATCTGTTATCCGTATTTACGTCACTATATTCTTCGTTTGCTACAATCTCTTCCATTTTTTGACATTTGGATTCCTCAAGATGTTTGAGTTGTACAGAACATCTAGCCATGGAACATGAAAACAAGAATCTTAAACCATCAAGCTTGTTAAGTTGGGGCATCAGAACCAGCTGTATATAATGCACAATATAAGTGTAATTAGCAAGAATGACAATTTTCGTGGTTATTAATTAGATGTATTTATTCCAAAATGTATAGAGTAGACATAAAGTAAAGGTCTAATATGAAATAACTAGTAACCCATTGCTAGTATGCGTTTTGTTCTTTCTTCTTTGGTTAACCAAACCATATAATCATACATTATCCTTTAAGCATATTATTTTCTCTATAAGCTGAGCTACCATTTTGTTAGAGGTTTTTTTTCACAAATAGTCCTTGAAATTGACCTCACTCCTCACTTTGATCTCTGAAATTGAAAACCGATCAATGTCGTTCCTGAAATTTTGTACCACAAATCAATGTCGTCCCTAGTGTCTCATTCCTTTAATTTTTCAGTTACTTCGATGACGTGTCATGTCACGCCCCGATCCCAACATACATCCAGGATCGACACGTGACGTCACCAAATACTCGTATATCCAACATACCCCACCCTTTTTGATATGTACTAAGCATAGATCAAGACTCAAATTTCATAGCATTTTTTTGTACAATTTATGGCTGCATCTAACTTCCTCGTTAGATTGCCTACGTACCCTAAATAGGGATCAAGCCATTCGTAGTTCGCCGATCACCAATTTAGACCTTTATTCCAGTGCGTTCTAACAGGAATATGTAGCATACTAAAATCATTTCTTAGAACTTGACAAGCATGATATTACCAAGTTCAGGCTACAAAACAAATCAATATGCTACTCAAGATTCTCGTTCCACCCATCATATAATTTCCATGTTTTCAACACTTAATTTCCATCCACAGCATGTAACATATCAAATAACCAACGAAACACATAATATTCTCAAACCACATTGATCAACTAAAAATAATCATAATAATAACAACCATAACCAAGGTCATTCCACAATCCCGACAATCAATCAATTCATGAATTAAATATACATGATCTTAGCATTTAATTATGTTAATCAACGCATGTAGTAACATATCATTTCACAATTTAACCCAGGGAACTCTATATAATACCCTTCTTGAATTATGAGTAATAACATGGTAAATCTATTTTATATTCACAAGGTCTAATGTGGATAATTCTCATTCACTTGAATCTAGGTTTCTAGACTAACCCTTTGAAAATATGCGAGAGTAAGGATTCCGGACCACTCAACGGATCCAACCAAATCGGGTTCCGGACCACTCAACAGAACCACCATATCAATCGGTTTCTCATAATCTATCCAGACTTGTTGTATGTGAAATCAGTTCCATCGATCATAGTTATAAATCTCAAATATAAGTTCGTAAATATGAAAACATAGCCAAATCTCAATAACTCCGAAGAAGTCACCCAGACATCCAATGGCTTTTCTATTTCAACCCACAAGATTCTCAAAATCCATCATTTATATGTACATTAAACACTAGGGCTAGAGGAACGCAGTTCGGCCGAAGCCTACATAAGTAACCAAACAGGAAGTGACTCCCCCCAAGCAGATTAACCAAGCAGGACTACTAGTGACCCCCCAATGCGGATCAACCAAGCAGGGTCAAAATAACCAAGTAGG
Organism: Malus sieversii; assembly: GCA_028456135.1. Lineage (NCBI taxonomy): Eukaryota > Viridiplantae > Streptophyta > Magnoliopsida > Rosales > Rosaceae > Malus > Malus sieversii. The sequence goes on from CM051981.1 coordinate 34,111,650, forward strand.
TAGTGACTCTCCGATGCGGATTAACCAAGCAGAGTCACACCTACAAAACTGTTAGGCAATGATCACCCAATGCGAATTAACCAAGTATGATCACCCTTAAGTATAAATGGCCATAAGGATCGCCCAACGCGGATTAACCAAGCGCGATCCATATAAAGTATGGTCCCCCAAAACGGATTAACCAAGCAGGACCACTAGTGACCCCCCAATGTGGATTAACCAAGCAAGGTCAAAATAATTAGGTAGGTAGTGATCACCCAATGCGGATTAACCAAGCATGATCACTCCTAGAACGCGTATGGTCCCCCAATGCGGATTTACCAAACAGGACCATCAATGTACAACTACTACATGGTGCAGAAAATTCAACGCACACAACTTACCCATCACTTAACCCCTATGGTTTACAATGTAATCACCTACACCAACAATTCTCATGCCCACCAACTCAAATGCCTCACAAGCATATAAGTTCTACAAAAATACTTCTAATAGGAATCTACGATCTCATTGTCACAACATTTATCGGACTTACCCTTCACATTGCTAAAAAGATAATTAAACGCACATATATCACAATCATCATCCGTACATAAGCCAATTCATTTAATAAACATAAGTCTATGGCTAAACATATATATATATATATATCATATTTCAATAGAAATCCTATTTATAAGGCCAATTCATATTCACAATTGACATCAATACCATTACTCAATTAGTAGTAAGGAAAATTAGAAAGGAATCTGGAAAGAAACTAGGTGTGGCAAAAACAGTACTATGCTTCTCCACAAAATCTGCAGAAAACAGCACCATTGGACCAAGTTTAGGCTCCCTTTGGAACATTCAAAACTAAACCAAATCATGTAATATTATATGGGTTTTGAAGCTTGTATTCTGTACTTTAAAAGCATACAAAGTTTGTAGAAAACGGAGCTCTAAATTGGAAGTTACGCCAAAAGAAAAACAGAGTCTTGAAACTGGAAACCCAGTTTTCCTGCTGCAGTTGGCAGCTCGCGAACCCAAGTTTAAATAAGGTTTTGATCAACCAAAACTCAGCGGAACGGAGTAAAAACAATTGGATTACGATCATGAACATATGTACTTTCAATACACAAAAAAAATTTCTCCAAAGGAGCACATAAAGGCCTAGAAATTAAGAGCCAAAGAAGGCTACTCGAAACTTGAGTTTTCTTTCCAAAGAAATCAATTTTCTGCAACTTACGTAACAGCACACCTCCAATTCATATAACAAATCCCAAATACTTCCATGTAGTCCATAAATCATGTATACAACATCCAAAACTAACATGACTCAAAATTAACAAGAAATTGACCTTTTGAACCAAACCCTTGATCAAGAAATTTGATCTACACACCCAATCCGAATTACCCAACTCTAATTCATGTTTAGACTAGTTCGTTGAATGATAGAAAACCCTAAATAAAACTAAGAACTCCATATATATCATGGTAGTTTCAATTCAACTTAAGAAAGTTAAATTCGAAATCAAGATAATGAAGTAACAAGGAATTTACCTTTCAAATCTCTGAATCCTTCCTTCACAATCACATTCTCTAACTCCTCTCTCTCCGATTTTTGTCTGAAGAAAGAAGGATTTTCTTCAAAAAGGTATGGAAGAGCCACCTCAATTACCTGTTTTTTTTTTTTTTTCTTTCTTTTCTTCCGCTGCTGCCATCTCCTCCTTTCCCCCCCTTTTTCCCTTATAATAGCCGATCCTTTTTATCCCCCAAAAAGTATTTGGGCCCCTTACCCATAAGTTGGAAATTAAATAATTTCCACAATCCATAATTTCACAACTTCAAACGTCTGTAACTATACCGTTATAATTTGGACTCGCAAACGGCTTTCGCCTATTCGTCCGTGGGTTCGAGACCTATTCGAAAACGTTACTTTTGACCTCGAAAGTCAACGAGTAAATAATAATTTTTCCAAACTTCACTCTTCGTAATTAGTTTAATTAAAATCTAAATTCAAATAATTTAAAATAAATTCTCAAGAAATAATATAAAATCTTAATAGTACAAAAACGTAGATTATAACAGTGAACTGCGGAAACGGGATTTCATAACAGAGGTGCTGCGGTTGGAGGAGAAACAAAAAAACTTCGGTAAATTCCACCACGTCAAAGACCGTAGTTTTTCAAAAGGCTAATCCATGAGATGGCCGCAACATACACTTTCCAAACTAACAAGGTTGTAAAGAGAGTGACGTCAAGTTTGGAAAGGCATTATGAGAATATCTCCATCTACTCAAGTTAATGAATGATATAACTTGATCATTGTTTTGGACATGGAGATGCTTCAGTTGTTTAACACCGTCCATGTCCAATAAATGGGAAATAGTAGTTACAGTGTTACACCCCCCTTCCCATCCAAGTGCAAATGCTCGGATCTCCTTAGCAGCAATTTTATACCTTGATCGAATTGATTCTTCGTATTTAGCTTGAGTTTTAGCATGTTAGAGGAGGTTCCGTAGACATCAGAACATAACCATCAATCACCAACAAAGATGGTGTACCTTTCCAAATTATCTGAGAACAAGTTCGGAAGAAGGTTAGCATCCAGAACATATATACATCCAATGCAGTTAGCTGAGACAAATGTTTCAGCTCTGAAACGCTAACATTATGTCTTCCATCGATCAGACATTCACCCTCCCATTGCTCAAAGCTGTTTATTCCCATTCTCAAGTCTGTTAGTCTTTTCAACCTTGATGAAACGCTAGGTGAAATCATTTTAGGAGCTCTGAAAAAATTGTACTCCAACCAATGAAATCTAACTTTCTTTCCAAACAAAAAAGAAAAATATACACATGTACACACATCCAGTTAAAAGATGCGATTCAATTGATTCGATTTTACTAAAGAATAAGAAGCACTCTCTAGTACAAAGCAGTTTCAGTAGACAAGTGCATACAAGCACCACTTCAAATGCATCAATGTTTACAGAAATCACACTAGCATTATTTCCCAAACACCAATACCGAAAATGTAGTGAACAAAGCTCCAAATACAAATCACATTTTTACCACGAAACACTAACAAGTCAACACAAGCATAACATGACTTGGAATATGTATCAGTGCCTACCCAAATCACACAAGTTTCTGGGATAGCTTTTCCGTTGATGCCGTAGCTTGCAGGGTTATATCAAACAAGATGAGATCGGCCTTGGATACGAAGCTGGGCACAGACCGTTGAGGGGTGAACAGAGAATAGTCACAGTAACAAGAGAAATTAGAAAGAAGTATACTGAAAGTAGCAACCCAACTAGCAACCACAATAACGCTAAAGCCAATATAGCCTGCATCTTCACCATCTCCAATGCCCCTGATTCAACCACCACAGTAACGCCAAAGCCAAAAAGGTCCAAGCAATCATATAACCAAGGCTAGAATTGGCCTCTAGGCGACAGAAATCACATAACCAAGGCTTCTTCCTTGAGGCGGAAGCTTGCCAGCTTAAATCTGATATGGCGGTCGCTGACAATAAGAGTGGTGCCCATCTTATTCTTGGAACTATGATTAATAGTCATAGCACGACATCAAGTAGCATAGTTGTCTCCATCCAAAAAATTTGGACATACCAATGTGATTTCTGGGGAATGTGTTGTGTGGTCCAATAGATCAGAGAGCCTTCCAGTCTGCTCCCCAGGATGATACTTCTTCCTTGAAAAGGAAAAACAAAAGGAAGAAGAATATAACACACAAACAACAATCACACACACCCGGAAAAACTTAACATGCCATCCAAAAAATGAGGATTCCTCTTTGGTAGTGAGTGTTGCAGTTGTAACATCTAAATTTGTATCTGCAATCATCAGCTGGTCCTGTAAAAATATATATTTAGTTGACGATTACAAATAAACACACAAACTGTTCAATAAGAAATCTGACTGAAGAACTATGAATAAGATGAATAAATCAGACTTTTAATTTTAACGGTTCAAGGTTAAAAAAAAAAAAAAAAAAGATGAAAAATTGAGAGTGAAATAAATAGATGCTTAATTAGTGAATGAAGAACTTACGGTTTGATCATGATCATTCTCCTTTGAATCACTTAGCTTCAGTACATCATCAGTTTCCTCTGTTATTTGTAGTCTTTCTGGTCTTGGATCACTTTGGAGTAACCCATCAGGAGAAATCTTTAACTCGATCAGCTGGCAGTCCTCGACAATCAAATTCTTGGACAGTAAGGATGGGACTTTGAAAATGCAATTTCCCGTGCAAAATCCATGCAGACTTGGTAGACCAGAAAGTTCCAAATGTTTCAAGCAACTGAAAGTAATCTCATTTTCTGGATCATCTTCGTTGCTTGCCACTATTTCTATCATTCTTTCACAGGACTTAACTACCAACTTCTTGAGTTGCTGCAAATTCTTAGCCACAGAATAAGGTATTAAGTAATGCAATCCGTGACAATCCACTATGGTCAAAGTGGTTAGATTCCAAAAGGATATCAAAGTTGAAGCTAGATTCTCTAATCTGCCACATTTTTCTAGGCGTAGAAATTCCAAGTTTGGAAAAACAGGGCCCCCTGGTTGGGAGTTCTCCTTTCCTAGATGTATTAGCTCCGGCATATTGCCGAGCCCCAAAGCCTTTACACGTGGGAGGGTCTTAACTTCATGTGTTTCCCCGCTACTACTTCCTTGGTGGTCGTGGACAATTAATTCTTTCCAAGGAGCGGAGAGCACACGGAGCTGTTCAATATTCTGTAAATTCTCAAAGAAATAATCTGACTTGGGATGTGAAGTAGCAAAACCAATTACTTTTAGTTTTCTCAACAACTCTGACAGGAGTGGAGCACACAAAATCTCCGTCTTCTCGTCCAAAACCAAGTATTCCAAGTTGAGGAATGACTTATCCTGAAATATAATCAAGGGTAAACTGCCAATTTAGTCATTGAATTATCACCTTAGTGAAAATTAGGTCCCTAAACTTTTTTTTCAGAAACTACTACACCTTTCCTGTGAGCTCCTTCGGCCATGGATCTGTTCCTTATAACCTTGGCGATCTCGATGATGTCATCAAGGGAGATGTTGCCGCTATGCTTGAAGAGGTGGCGGTCCATGAGGGAGGGGGCGGTGATTGTTGGCATCGGGAAGGAAGGGGAATGGGAGAGCCGGAGAGTTCTTTGTTTGTCAAATGCCATGATGAATTATGAAATGAGGCATAGAGATAAAAATCATAATAGTACCTCTGAGGCTTTGTTTGTTAGAGGTAGATCATCGAAGAGGAAATCCTTCTCTAGTAGGAAAAAATTACAGTCACGACCTAGAGAAAATTGTTGAGAACCAGATTAATTACGAGGAATATTAAGATTTTGAGATCGGATATTGGTGGAGAATACACATCTGGCCTTTTCCTTAAAGTTTGCAAAAAGGAAGGGATTGTGAGGCATTTCAGTGTCAGGAGAACTCCACAGCAAAATGGAGTTGCAGAAATATTGAATCGAACCTTGCTTGAGAAGGTTAGATGTATGTTGTCTCAGTTGGGTTTGAGCAAGTCGTTTTAGGCAAATGTAGTTACTTATGCATGTCAAATCATCAACCGGTAACCCTTAGTTGTTGTTCAGGGTAAAACACTAATGCAGGTATGGACTAGAAAACCTTATTTTGATTATAATTATAATTATATTTGTATTTCTTGGTTTTAGTTGTGGTGCCAAAGGTTACAGGTTGTGGTGCCCAAAAGTGAAGAAACTTGTAATCAGTAGAGATGTGACATTTGACAAAGAAAGTATGTTTAGAGACTGAGAAGAATGTGAAAGATGTCCAATAAGTGGAGCTTGAGAAAGTTGCCTCTAGTACTTCACATCCTATTTCCACTGATGTTGAAGTGACTACAAATGAAGAAGTAGGAGACCAAGATAATGTTGAAGATATTGAAGTTGAAAACTCTTTTCAAGATGAAGAGCACGTTTCACCTCAAGAGTCTATTGCCAGGAACAAAGAAAGGAGAAATATTACCCAGCCAACTCGGTATAGTGATTATGTTGCTTTTGCTCTTCCTATTATGACTGATGGGATTCCTTCCAATTTTGAGTAAGCCATTGAGAGTGAAGAAAAGGAGAAGTGGTGCAATGCCATGGGTGACGAGATGAATTCTCTCTTTAAAAACTAGACTTGGGAATTAGCTAAATTGCCAACTGATAAGAAAGCTATCGGTTGCAAATGTTGGAGTTTGTAAGCAAATTGTCACATATCGTTAATGTATATATTATCAAGATACTTGATATTATATTCTTCATATTAATCTTTATTTGGTGTGAATAATATGTTATATGGGTATGTTGGTAAAAGACTTTGGATAAGCCAAATTCAAAATTTCATACTTATCTCTTCAATTTGAATTTGACTTATGCGGGCAGTTTCTTAACTTCCTAATACCTGGGAAAGGATACTTAGTATCCTATATAATACCAAAGAGGTCAGACATGAAAAGATAATAATAATATACATCTACTGCATATAATATACATATCATTTGGAAGAGAAAACATTCAAAAGTTCGCCAGAATTCAAAGCTCCGGAGCTAGAACTTTGAATTACAGATAGTTGGATCTTGAGGGACGGACGCCCGTTGAACTACAAGCACGGAGTAGGGGTGCAATTCTATCTTTAGGACACTGCAAAATCTGCACGCCTCTATCTATCGATCAATTCAGTTTTCCTACTTTGTTGTTTCTTTGAGTTTACAGTATTTCAATTACGAATTAGTTGTAATACAATATTGGATTATAGTTATTTTAGTTGTTTATTATTATAATTTTTTATCAATAAATTTGTATTCTGATTGTTTGTTCTAACAATCTAAAGATAAAATTGAGATGGATCAAACATCAGTGAATGCAACCGGTGTTAAGAATCCTCTCCCTGAGAAACCAGAGAAATTCAAAGATGTGGACTTCAAAAAAATGGCAGCAAAAGATGTTGTTCGTTTTGACCACTTTGAACCTAGCCCATGTTGTGAAGAATGAGGCTCATGTGGCGACTGAACTGCCAGCGGATATGGACATGTTGTCTACAATAGACGGTTGGACTCACTTTGAGTTTCCTTGCAAAAGCTACATTTTGGATGGGCTAGACGATGTTCTATATGATGTATATTCATCATGCAAGACTGCCCAGGACTATGGGATTCACTGATGTTGGATCAAAGAAGTTTATCATTGGCAAATTTCTGAAATTCAAATATGGTGGATTCCAAACCTATCATGGGCCAAGTTGAAGAACTCCAACGCTTAATCCATGATTTACATGCTGAAGGATGTTGTATTAATGAACACTTCCAAGTTGGGGCAATCATTGAAAAACTGCCTTCATCTTGGAATGACTTTAAAATCTATCTGAAGCATAAGCGCATGAAGATGTCTCTAGAAGATTTAATTCTCAGGCTAAGGGTCGAAAAGGATCACAGGAAAGGCAACAAAGTTGATGCGTCTTCAATGGAAACCAAGGCCAACTTCGTTGAGGCAAGCAATCCAAGGCCAAAGAATTTCCAAAAAAACAAGGAGAAGAATGCTAAAAAGAAAAACAACTCTTCTATCCATGCACCAAAAGCAAAGGACTTCAAAAAAAATCAAAGGAGCATGCTAGGTGTGCGGAAAACTAGGGCATAGGGCACAAGATTGTCGCTATCAAAAGGATATGAAATCTACAAATTCAAACACCATCAATGGCAGGACCAATGAAGCCAAGTGACTGAAGGAGAGATGTTGGTTGGTGTTGTTTCAGAAACCAACATGGTGTCTAATACAAGTGATTGGTGGATTGACACTAGATCAACGAGGCATATTTGTGAGGACAAAAACTTGTTCTCTACCTATAAACCAAATTCAAGTGGTGAAAAGCTTTATATGGGGAATGACTCAGTTGCAGAAGTTTTTGGAAAAGGAAGAGTTTACTAAAGTTCACTTCTGGGAAGGAACTTACCTTGCTGAATGTTCTCCATGTTCCTGAAATTAGGAAAAACTTAGTTTTAGGGCCTTTGTTAAGCAATAACGTCTTCAAGTTAGTGTTAGAACTCGACAAATTCGGTGCTTAGCAAGGGAGGAATGTTTGTAGGTAAGGATTATTTGGTTGAGGGATTATTCAAACTCAATGTAATTGTTGATGTCTCTATTAATAATATAAATAAGGCTTCTATTTAGGTACATTAATTCAATATAATATATTTTGGTACATTAATTCAATATAATACATTTCGGTATATATATTTCTGTGCATATATTTTGGTACATACATTTATGTACATTAATTCAATATAATACATTTCGGTACTAACATTTAGGTACATTAATTCAATATAATATATTTCGGTATATACATTTTGGTATTCACATTTAGGTACATTACTTGAGTCTTTCAAGTTTTAAGAATGTTAGATAACATTAATAAATTAATAAACTTTTTTTGATAAAAATATAAACTAAATGTGTATATTAATAAATTTAAATATTACATGGGAGACATTGAATAAAATACACATTAATTAATTTGAATTAAGGACACATCTAGGGACTATAATCAATATGTAATGTAACACCAGATTTTCATTAAATTTCAATCTTCTTCAAGGATTAAAGTTATAAAAAATAATAATAATGAATAAATAAATAAATAAATAACTTGTTTGTGTGAATTACTTTAATGCCTATATTTTTTTTTATAATCTAATATTTTCTCTCAATTATGTATAAAAGGGTATAATAGTAATTTTATTAACGTTTGGTTAACAAACAAAGTTATATTAATATGCAGCTTAGAGACATATATAATGAAAATTAATGATTTTGTGTTTGCTAGTAATGTTTTTGCAATGTATAAGATAGTGGCGGTGTTGGTGGACATGGTGGTTGCAGCAAGAGTTTGAAGTGCAAATAACAATTTTCAAATGTAAATAACATTTTCCAAATGAAATTAAATTTTTGAACAATTTAATTTTGGAGTGCAAATAATAATTTTCAAACGAAATTATATAAGGAAATAAAGTTCATACCGGAGCTCCTGATCAAGAAGTTTGCAACTCTTTTCGTTTTGTTTATGCTTTCCAATAAGCTTTCTTTTGGAGACAACTGCATGGCAAAAGCAAAAGCAATGTTAAATTATTTCGAGATCATCAATGTACGACGATTTACAAGTCCATCGCAATTTTTCTAATAGTATTTGGAGTACAGATGAACTTTTGAATGATTTTAAGAGAAATAATAATTAAATTATATGGAAAAGAGAAAAGTAGAATTCATTATTCTAGACAAACAGTTCAACGTGAAATCTATTTCTCTTCCTCCTTTTGAAGTGCTATTTCTCCTTTGACAGTACCACATAGTAATTAATAGTCTAATGATAATAGAGTTTGATTATGTAATTTCTTAACACTACATGGAAGAGTGGTGTATATCTGGAGCGCCAATTATCGTACTGTTCTTTCAGCTATACAACACTTTCTCTACAGAACATCCCAAACAAATAAAAAAAACTAGAAGAAAAGAGATTCGAAAAGGATAGAGTAACCCGAAGAAAAATAAAAAAAGCCAAATTGCAAAGAAACTGATTACCTTTTTCATACAGGAGTAGGGTTTTCCTTTTTCCATACAGGAATATTAGATGAATGAGCCAACCAAATCTTCATTCGCACAGATCCACAATATCTCTTAAAAAATGATGGGGAATATTTCCAGAAATTTTCAATCAGACTTCGTAGCAGCATGAGAAGGAGAGCAAAGGAATATTTCTTATTAAAATTACCAAGTGACCAATAGAACACTTCCCCATGAATATTATACGGAAAATCTAAAGATGCGCCAACCTTTGAATTAACAGTTTGAGAGGTAAAACACAGAATGAAGTCAAAGAAGGAAACGGAAGGACGTACCTTATTTTCTTCTTAAGCTTAAACAAGTAAGAACAAGCTGCAATTATACAAGTAAGAACGAAGGAGGATGCGTAACTCTTCATTTTCTTCTAACAAGCTGCCATTAAAATCAGAGAAAACATAAAAACTAAAGTGTGAAAAGAATTATAGAGTAGGAATACAGGAAATCTGAAGGCGTAAGTAACCTTTCATGTTCTTGGAATAACAGTTGAAAACATCAGATGAACACATGCAGGCGGAACAGGGCCGGTCCTGAGTTTTTGGGTGCCCAGTGCGAAAGTTCAAAATGTGCCCTTTTAATACAAAAACATATGTTAAAAAATATATTTAACGAGGGCTGGAACCCAGTCGAAGCTGGGGGGCTAGGCCTTCACGCCCAAATTATATTACCTAAGAAAATATACAACGGGGGGGACATAGTACCTAACCCCGACAATCAAAAGTACAATCATATACAATCACTCCTAGCAAATCTCCTTCAAATTTCAACCTTTAAGAAATTGTCTTCTAGTATTTTTTGAAGCAAAATCATCAATTATATCATCATACTCCAAGTCTTCAATCTCATCCTTTTCAATGCATAAGATTGCTAATCCATTTAGCCTATCTTGAGTCATAGTGGTCCGCAAGTAAGATTTTAATAATTTCAATTTTGAAAAACTTCTTTCTGCAGATGCCACGGTCACAGGTACATTCAACATTACACGATAAGCAATCAAGACATTAGGACACATGTCAATTTCTTTGACAAAATTTGCTATTTCCATGGATGTCCAAGGGTTATTAGAGAGAAATAATTTTTCAGGTAACATCATTTGCAAAACCTGTAATTCGGAACATAAGTCGGCTCCATCTACATCCATGGTATTTCCATGTTTCAAATGTGCTTCAAGATTCATACAATTTTGTTTTAGCTCTTGATCATCCAATGAAATTAACTTTGATGCATCAAACAAGAAGCCAAAAATATATTCAAAAGCCTTTAACTGTTCAAACCTGTGTTTCAGTTGAGAAAGAACAATATCCACTATAACAAGAAAATAATCTGTTCTAAATGATTCTTCTTGTTCCCTCTTGCATTATTGGATCAAACTTTGCAATCATTTCAAGTAAACCTAAGAAGTTGCCATTAGAGTCTTCATAAGGTCTTTCATTTGTTCAACGAAATGCTAAATTATGTATGGCAAAACATTTCACAACAGCAATAATTCTAAGCATCACTTGTTTCCAATGATTTGTCTGTTTCTTGATTCGCATTTGAAATTCTTTGTCAATTGTCTGATTTTTTGTCAATCTACTTTTCAACTCAACCCAAGTTCTCGAATTAACGAGATGCTCTTTACTCTTTTCATGTTGGTCAATCTTCTCACCAAAATGTCTCCAATCACTAATTCCATCTTTTGCTAACTCACTTTTTGAGGCAATTGTTTTAAACAATTTACAACAAAAGCAAAATACTTTATCCAACTCTTTTGAGTACACAAGCCATTTCCTATCATAAATTTCACCCGTTCGTAATTTTTGACCATAGTAGTGTGATGAAAAATTTCTAGAGAGTTTGTCCTTAGGATACGTAAAATTAGTTTCTCGAATTGGTCCCTTTTCTATAAGTAAGTCTTTCATTTCTGCATTAAGGTTATCCCAAACTTTTGGATCATAAATGTTTAAATGGAAAATAGGTTCAGGAGATTCAATATTTTCCTCTACACCAATATGATCATCATCAACATTTAAATCTACATCACCACCATTTTCATGATCTTGAGACTCATCACCAACATTTTCCTCTAAATCACCACTATTTTCTTGGTCATTAACATCTTCCTCCACATAACCACCAATTTCATGATCATGAGACTCCCCAACAACATTTTGTGACTCTTCACCAACATCATTTTCTCTCAAATTTTCAACCAACTCATTCTTTGTAGAAAAAAATTTATTAAGAGATCCTCTTAAACTTTCGGCAATTTCGTTATCCTTTGCCTTTTTTTTCCTTTTCATATTACCAGAGAGTTGTTTCCTAAAAGACATGGCTTTGATAATTTGTTTGCAAAAATTACCTACACATGATATAACAAAAATTTCCTATTAAAATTATCATTCCAAGTCCAACACATATTATATATTATAAAAACACTAACATCTATACATCAATTAATCAAGAATTCAATCCATCAACAACAACAATTCTATACATCAATTATCATATAATTCTATGTCACTTGCAAAATTTAATTTAAATTATGAATTAATAATTCAAATTTTAAAAATTAGTTTATCAAATTACCTTAAAAGTTACTCGGATTGGTGAATGCACAATGACAACCGACAGCAGGATTGTGGCTGAGAAAGACAAAGACCTGTGGGGTGGGCATGTGTCTGTGTTTCGGGGTTGGAACTTGGAAGGCTGGAATAAGCAGTGCAGATGACAGTGGGGCAAATAAACGGCACAGGGGAAACAAACAAAGGGGCGGGTGGGGGGATTTGGGAAAAAGGGAAAGGGAATTAGGGTTAGGTGAGAGTGGGGGGGGGGGACCGGGGAGGTCCCTTTACATTATTATTAATTTTTTTTTTTAAGGCTAAGCCGATTCAATTATATATATATATATATTTTTTTTTAATCCTGAAACTTGGGCCTTTTCCTTTATTGTCAAATTTGGGCCTCTTGCCCTCCATTCCTTATTTTTGGGCTCTAGATAAATTTTTTTTTTATACCTAATTATTTGGACTTTTTTTTTTGGTTCCCCTTTAAATTTTGGGCCCTGGACAATGGCCCTGGTTGCACTGGGCCTGGGCCGGCCCTGAGGCGGAAGGAGCTGTTATATATCTTTCTTTGCAGTAGCTTCAAGCTTGGCTTGGAACTGTCAAGTCAAGCAATACTATAAATAGTCCATTTGTTTAAGTCAAGCATATTAGAAAGCTATGCTATCAATAATGGAAGGAAAAAACTAGCGCAACACGCGTCCAATTTTGTAAAAGACAGACTATTTTTGGAATTTTATACGAATAGAGGAATGTGCTAATTTAGTAACTGAATTATTATCAAAGTAAAAATTAGGTCTTTAAATTATGTTTTTAGAAAAATTAGTCCTTAAACTAATTAAAATATGCTAATTACATCCTAATATTATGTGGAAAACTAATAAAAATGGCTTCAAATCTTTGCATTTTAATAAAAAAATCATCTACTAATTTTATTTAATGATAAGAACAAAAAAATAAAAAATAAAAAAAACAGAAAAAAACACCACTTGTGCTGGGCGCGCCCCACACCCCCTGCCCCCATTCCACTCTTTTTTTCTCCCGTTGTCAGCTATCATTAAGAGATTTTTTTTTTGGCTTAGAATAAGAGAAAGACTTTAAATTGAATTACATTTCCTAGTTTTATCTTTGTGGTGTTGTTTCGTAATAGTAGTCAAGATGACGAGAGATTTTTCAATGTGCCCGAAAAACGGATGGTACATCACGTGTCTTTATACAAGTGGTGAGATTCTTGTGTTAAAAAATTAATAATATAAAAAATAAAATTTCCCACCATTTACATAATAACACGTGATGTACTACTTGTGTTATGGGCACAAGGAAAATTTTCTCCAAGATGACACCCAAGCTAAAGAAATTGGATGGAGAACTACATGCAATTATTGTGGGTATGTAAAAAATGTGAGAGAATTTTAATTTAGTAGTTGAAAACAGTTTTTTAAATATAATTACAGAGGACATAATCTTCTCAAGATTTTAATCTAAAGGATCACTTATGGGTTCATTGTTTTGGGCACAATGGGTAGGGTATAAGTTTCAAACCTTAAGAAACTAAACTAAGAATTAGACACTATTTATAAAACTAGACCAATAAGTAGATACTATTTATGAAACTGAACCAATAAGTAGACACTATTTTTGAAACGAAACCAAGAATTAGGCACTATTTTTAAAACTAAACCAATAGGTGAAAACTATTTATGAAAGTGGACTATACACTATTTATGAAACTGGATAAAAAACTAGACACTATTTATGAAATATGGCCAAGAACTAGGCACTATTTATGAAAGTGGACCAATAACTAGACACTATTTAGGAAACCGAACCAAGAAAAAGAAACTATTTATAAAAATGTACCAATTACTATACACTATTTATGAAACTGGACCCAATAACTAGGCACTATTTATGAAACATGACCAAAAACTAAGTATTATTTATGAAACTGGACTAATAAATTGTGTAGTACAGTTCAATTTTATAAATAATGTTCAGTTTCATAAACAGTGTCTGTGATGGACACACGAGTCTCGGGCGTCAGTTCTTTTTTTTTATTATAAATTTTTTGTATTAAAATTATGTCATTTTCATTAAAATTTAAGTTCTTTTGTCATTTTTATTAAAATTTAAGGTTTTTTTTATTAATATTTAATTCTTTTTTATTAAATAAAATTATAGCATAATTTTTTGTTAAAATAAACTTAGCTTAAGTCATTTTCATGAAAGCTCCTAATATTATATGCGAAGCTATTCTGTTCAGTTTTTCGTTAATTTAAGTTACGTAACTTGCATGTGATACACTTGGTCAAATTTTGTCAATTCATTTCATTTTACCCTAAAAATAATTTAAGGATCAAATTTTCGGTCAAGTGATAATTCAGGAACCGAGTCGACAATTCACCCTAATGAAAATAAAACTCGAGTATAATTCAAAGAACATTGCTACTAGTTTTTACCAATATTTGTCTAAATTTAGACTGGAAATATATGCACTGGTTCCTCGATAGAAATTAAAGATGCGTTGGAGGTTTCTCTGCCAATTTGAGTATTTTATCCACTAATTGAAGTTTTTCTCTAAGAGAATATTTTTGGTCACCACCCTCAAGTGATGGTGATACTCACCACCTTATTTATTACCGTTAGATGTGTTTAAATTTTGAAATTTTTATAATAGATATACACAAATCTCAAAATTTAAATTAATTCACAACTGATAAATAGAGTATTGAGGATTACCACAACTTAAAGATAGCGAGTAAAAATGCACTTGTTTCTCTAATACGGCGTGGAAGAAGAAACTTGATTGTTAAGTGCACTTGTGCTGTCTAACTCAATTAGTGGAGAACCACACCTTTATCTCCGGCCTTGTAAAATAATGTCGGGTTGTTAGTAATTCAATTCATATGGGGCCATTGACCCCACTGGTTTAAGTAGATTTATATGGAATCTAATATTCTGGAAGGACACTTTCAGAAATTTTGAAATGTTGTGTTTTTTAAAGGGATCTACATTACACGTCCTTGAAGGTGACATACAAAAATAAGAACTCTCACCAAACTTTATAACTTTTGGGTTCTAGCTTTTTCGAATCATGTAATTTTAAATTCTTATCTTAATCTCTTAAACTTTGAAATTCATGTTTTGTTTTTTCTTGCAATTGAATTTGCAGGACACATTTTAAATACATGTATGACGGGTCATCAGTGCAACTCTCTGTTAGAGTTTTGAGACTTTTGTCCCATATTGGAGAAAACAAGATTCCCAATGTCCTTTATATATGTTTTGTCCTCTACAATATTAGTTAGGTGTTGGACCATTTGGAATGGGAATTGAGGTTTGGGCCACCATTTGTGTGGATTGGGCTTGATGATTATACCATAATATTAATATAAATTAATATTAATTAATCAAGACAAAGGCCTTGGGCTTGATTATGATCTACATTAAAATTAATCTGATCAATTAGTTTTAATTTCGAATTAAGTTTTTAATTAAATTAATTAAAAACGTTTTGATTAAAGATACAACCTTTTGTAGAGAGTTGTAAAGCTTCAGATACATCCAAAAGGTATTTGAAGAGGTATGAAAGAGCCTATATAACTGGAGTCCTCGGTTCATCATCAATCATCTTTTTTTCTTCCTTTTCTTCTGTACAAACTTTCCAGAGAGAGTAAACACACAAAGCAATTCGCTAGAATTCTATAATCCAGTGCGGGTTGTAGGATTAGGTAGTTGTATCATGGTCGAGCAGACGTTATAGAACCACAAGCACAAGAGTGGGACGGAATTACTGTTCGAAGGACATAGCTTTTACGCTAGCCTCTACCTTCTGTTATCAAGTTAGTACTATTGATATTCTTATATTAATTTATGTATTTATTGTATACTTTTCATTCTGTACAGCAAGTACTTTTTGTGAAATAAAATTGTGAATTTCAAGTTCTGTTTATTTCTGTTATTTTGTTTATTTCTGAATTGTTCTCCAACACTCTCATCATTTTTTACACGGGACAAGTTTTGTTCCATGGGAAATGACGTTGGTTTAGCACCAAGATACCGTGCATCCTCTAGGATCTCCAATGTGTATTTCGTTTGTGAAAGAACATTGCTCTTGATCTAGCCACCACAATAACGCCAAAATCGAAAAGGTCCAAGCAGTCATACACGAACATAATATAACTAAGGCTTGAATTGAGCCAATAGAAACCACACTACCAAGGCTTCTCCCTTGAGGCGGAAGCTTGCAAGCTTAAATCCAATAAGCGGTCACAGACGATTATAGTGGTGCCCATTTTGTTCTTGGAACTATGACTAATAGTCATGTAAATATGTGTCATTTCTCAATTTCTATGATTGCGAGTTTCAAAATAACAAATTATGTATTCAATTTTATTGTTCTTTTATGTTAACCAAAAAAGAAAATTCACAAACGACGACAATTAATATTCATGGCAATTGTTTAGCACTTTGGTGTGGGAATCAATGACACACCCCGACCGAGACCGGAGCGTGCTAGCCGTCACGTGAGGTAACGTAGCCATGTGCACAATACGGAAGCAATAAAGATATAGAGAAATACAAATAAATAAAAACTAACTACCAGAGGTACTAGAGTAAGTTTAAGTGTGAATACACAACTAGAGCACAATTAGTCTAAGTGCAGTCAAACATAAAAGTACTAATTAAACAACACCCGAAGGTGGTCCTACATGAGTGATGGTCTGTCAGAACCTCAGCTGGAAACCTCGAGAGCCACCAACAAACGCTACCTAAAACCTGGAGGGGCGCAAAACAAAAAGCGTGAGTGGGCAAAAACAAAGCTTTTAAAAAATCATCTCATTATCAAAGCGTTAACCCATCGCTGTAAAACCTATATAATTTCCCAGAAAATATGATATATATATATATATCTCAAAACCATGCTCAATATATCAAAATCCATATATGTGTATGCCATGCCTAATATCACAATATAACGAATGTAAGCTAGGTGATGCAATTCATCTGCTAGCCGAAGTCACCTAACGTGATCTATATGGCGGAATCTAGAGTTCATCTTAATCACATATCTCATCAAGTATATACGTATCTGCACACGAGTTGGAACCACCTCACATGGTCTGTTCGACAGGACTGGGTGTAAATAATAATACGCTCTAGTGCTATGATAACATGAAGACTGTGCGATAAATCGCGGGTCACCTACGAGTCGAACCCACTGAAAGTGGTCTATACAACAGGATTGTGCACCTAACTTGGATCCAAGATGAACGTGTGGTGCGGGAGGTGAACATCACGTGAAGGACTATGCCCTTAACTCTGGGCAGGAGCACTAACATCGGGGTGCAGATTATGAGCTCTAATATATCTCATCATCATCATCATCATCATCATCATATCTCATAACCATTACCAGCATAATAAACTCACCTGTAGCTTACCTGGGCCTCCACAGCAAAATGCAACAATATGCATAATTATGCTAATGCATATATAAAAATATGATGCGTATATGACATGGCATTTAAAATCACATTTCCTTTAAATGCGTTTTCTGGGAAAAACGTCAAGTGTGTGTACATATATATATATACTAAAAACAAAAGACCACTCACTGATATGTAGTCGGGTCGTATCCCCCACGCCTAGCCTGGCTACGCTCGTCCTCCAGATAGGTCTCGCCTATATGAGAAATAGCTATAAAAACGTTATTTTAAAGCACATACACCAAACTAGGTAATAATTTCTCATACATTGCTCAATTTTGGTATTTGAATATACCACCGTGATTTACACAACCTCACAAAGATCCCCATATTTTTAGAATATATTTCCGATGCCCCACGCGAGGGCCAAGGCACGGCCAAACGCGCCCCCACGCGCGGCCACGTGCCAGGCACACTGATGGCGTTAGGGAATATTCCGTCCAAAAGCAAGCATATACCGTTAGATTCTTAACGGCGTCATCTAATGCCGTTAGCATATTCCGTCAAAACTGACAGAATATTCTTTGTCTTCTCCGGCGAGTCGCCGATCGCCAATGACTTCGCCGGTTTCTGGAAAACTATATAAATCGTCCTAACTTCTTCGTTTTTGCACCATTTTCAACATAATTGCTATCATTTTAAAGATCTCAACAAGACGAACAAAACCATACCTACCTCGACCTCTTACTCGTCAGAAATTCACCGGAAAAAGCCTCGATAATTCTGGCCAAATTTGAAACTCTTCGTTCTCACGATTCCGACGTCCAATTTCTTCAAACGAAGTATTCCGAGCTTCGTAAGGACCTCCTTAAGCTCTCTATGAGCTTAAATTTCCCTAAAACACAAGATTTTACGTGAGCATGAATAGTACCTCAAATCAGGTTTCGGATTTCACGAGTTTTCAAATGAGTTCTTACCTGAAAATGGTACCCTTCAACTTGTGAGGTCACAAAGAACAAGATGGTGACCTTAAATCCCTTGATCTACGAAGATTTGGCTTGGTTTAGGTGTTTTCCGTATGGAGAAGGAAGAGAAAAAGTGAGTATGAGAGAGAGAGAGCACAAGAAGGAGAGAGAGAAAATGGGTACTTTTGTGTGTGTGTGGTTTACTACAACCAACCAATCACCACCATTTAGACTTAAGTTCCCATTGGCCCCAAAAACTTAGGAAAAATAATGAATGGGTCCAAAATCCAACTTAAATTATACAACACACTTTAACGTCCAATGGTAAAATTGTCATTTCCTTAATCCCGAGGATAAAACAATATATTTATTTGGAACGGGCTGTGACAATCTTCCCACCTTATAAAATTTCATCCTCGAAATTTATACAACTAATCCAATCCACTAATAATCATAAAACAACATTGGATACATCTCTCTCATTCGATCCTCTGTCTCCCACGTAGCTTCTTCTACTTAATGGTTTCTCCACAAAACTTTCACCAAGTGCACTGTCTTATTTCTCAGAACCTTATCTTTCTAATCCAAAATAGTCACTGACTCCTCATCATAAGTCAAATCCGGACTAATTTCCAATGGTTGAGAAGGTATCACATGCGAAGGATCTGCAACATAGTGACGAAGCATCGAAACATGAAATACATTATGCACTTTAGACAACTCTGAAGGTAACTCAAGCCTGTAAGCAACCTCACCAACTCGCTCGGTGATCTGATAAGGTCCGATATACCTAGGGCTCAGCTTACCTTTTTTCCCGAACCTTACTATTCCTTTCCAAGGTGATAACTTCAAGAATACCCAATCATCAACTTTGTACACTCAATCAGTAGCATGCCTATCCGCTAGGCTCTTTTGTCGATCATGGGCCGTTTTCAGGTTAGATTTAATTACTTGAACATTCTGAGTAGTCTCCTCCACTATCTCAAGGCCCACTAAAACTCTTTCACCAACCTCTGACCAACACAAAGGTGTACGACAAGATCTACCATGTAATGCCTCAAATGGTGACATTCCAATGCTAGAATGGTAGCTATTGTTGTAGGCAAATTCCATTAAATCCAACTTTGTACGCCAATCATCGCCAAACTGGATCACAGAAGATCTTAGCATATCTTCTAAGGTTTGAATTGTCCTCTCTGATTGACCATCTGTCTGGGGATGATATGATGTACTATACAATAATCCTGAACCAAAAGCTTCTTGAAAAGCTACCCAGAACTTAGAAGTGAATCTAGGGTCTCGA
Organism: Malus sieversii; assembly: GCA_028456135.1. Classification (NCBI taxonomy): domain Eukaryota; kingdom Viridiplantae; phylum Streptophyta; class Magnoliopsida; order Rosales; family Rosaceae; genus Malus; species Malus sieversii. The sequence continues at coordinate 34,131,513 of CM051981.1, forward strand.
TCTGAAATAATACTCACAGGAACTCCGTGGTACTTCACAATCTTTGTGATGAAAAACTCAGCCAATTTGTTCAGAGAATACTTTTCCTTCATTGGAATAAAGTGCGCTGACTTAGTAAGCCGATCTACAACCACCCAAATGTCATCATAACTGTTCCGTGTACGAGGAAGCTTGTACACAAAATCTATAGTAATATTTTCCCATTTCCACTATGGAACGGGAAGTGGTTGCTTCAAATCAAATGGCTTTTTCCTTTCAGCTTTAACCTACTGACAAATGGCACATCTACTAACATACTCTGCAATTTCCCTTTTCATACCTGACCAATAATAAAATGGTCATATGGTATGATACATCTTAGTGCCTCCAGGATGCATTGCATATGCTGAAATATGCGTTTCATCAAGAATCTCTTTCTTTAATTCCTCATTATTTGGCACGTACATTCGCTTATCCTGCATAAGCATGCCATCAGATTCCCGAACCCTGAGATCCTTCTTCTTTCCTTCAAAAATCGCAAAGATTAAGTTCAGAACTTCTTCATCATTTACCTGAGTCTCGAGTATACGATCAACCAAAATAGGCCTAACTTGGAAACTAGCAAGTAAGGCTTCTTCTCGTTCTGTCACAATTTCTTCTTGTTCTTCTAACCCCAATTTCACTCCAGTGGACCTCAACTCTGCCAGAAGAGGAACACAGGAAGCATATAAAGCATTAACCCGACCTTGGGATTTCCCACTCAGAGCATCAGCCACCATATTAGCACGATTAGGATGATACTCAATCATGCAATCATAATCACTAAGCAACTCTAACCACCTTCGTTGACTAAGATTAAGCTCTTTCTGGGTGAAAAGGTACTGAAGACTCTTGTGATTTGAAAAGATCTTACATTTTTCACCATAAAGATAATGTCTCCAGATCTTCAAAGCAAAGATGATGGCTGCTAATTCCAAATCATGAGTACGGTAATTCTTATCATGAGGCTTCAACTGCCTCGAAGCATAAGAAATTACTCTACCATGTTGCATCAAAACACAACCCAGGCCATTCAACGAAGCATCACTATAAATTTCGAAATTACCACCATCATCAAGAAGTGCCAAAACAAGTGCATGAGTGAGATAATACTTCAACTGCTGAAAACTCTGCTCACAATTATCATCCCACTCAAACTTAACTTCCTTTCTAGTCAACCTTGTAAGAGGTAAAGCGATAACTGAAAAATCCTTAACAAACCGTCTGTAATAGCCTGCTAAGCCAAGAAAACTTTGTACCTCAGTAACCGTTCTTGGCTGCTCCCACTTCTCCACAGTTGCTACTTTCTGAAGGTCTAGCAAAATACCTTGAGCTGATATTACATGTCCCAAAAATTCCACTTCATTTAACCAAAATTGGCACTTGCTAAACTTAGCATGCAGCTGATGTTCCCTCAATTTCTTCAACACCAGAGTGAGATGTCGAACATGATCTGATTTCGACTTAGAATACACCAGAATGTCATCAATAAAAACAATGACAAATCTATCTAAGTATTGTTGAAATACCTTATTCATTAAACTCATAAAAGTTGTTGGTGCATTCGTCAATCCGAACGATATCACAAGGAACTCATAATGACCATAACGAGTTCTAAAAGCCATTTTATAGACATCGTCACTTCTAATCTTCAACTGATAGTAACCTGACCTTAAGTCAATCTTTGAGAACACACAGACACCTCGAAGTTGATCAAATAGATCGTCTATACGTGGCAATGGATAACGGTTTTTAATCGTTACCCGATTCAATTGCCTATAATCAATGCACAACCTCAAGGTTCCGTTTTTCTTCCTTACAAACAAAACTGGAGCTCCCCAGGTTGAAGTACTAGGTTGAATGAAACCTTTATCAACCAATTCTTGTAACTGAATCTTCAATTCTCTTAACTCAGCAAGAGCCATACGGTAAAGAGCTAAGGAAATAGGATCTGTACTTAGAAGTAAGTCAATGGTAAACTCCACATCTCTGTTTGGCGGTAATCTAGTTAAATCGTTTGGAAATACGTCAGGAAAATGTCTGACTACTCCAACCTCCTCCACACTACTAGGATCAACATCATTTAATATCACATAAGCTAAGTACCCTTGACAACCTTTGCCCAACAATCTTTTGGCTCTCATAGCTGAAATAACTCGATGCCTTAATCCATTAAGCTCACCTACGAATGTAACCTCAGATTATCCAGGATGATGGAGAGTCACTATTTTCCCGTAACAATCAATCAGGGCACGATTATAATGCAACCAATATGTGCCTAAAATCACATCAAAATCAACAATATCTAATGGGATAAGATTAGATGGCATAACTACATCCTCTACCATCACTGGACACCTTGGATATACACAATCAACATAACATATTTCCCTTCTAGGCATAGCAAATAACTCAAACCCAAGGGGTGTAGATGGATGTTGAGTCAAATAAGCAAATGTATGAGAAATCACAGAATGAGTAACACCACAATCAATCAACACTTTAGCATGATAATCAAGAATATTTAACGTACCCATAATCAAGTCAGGATTGTTTTGAGCATCTTGCAGAGAAATGTTGTGGATACGTCCCTGATTCTGTTGCCTTGCTTCTCGACCTCTGTTGGCATGAACACCACGACCCTGCGAACTACGTCTCTGACTGGACTGACTATGCTGCCTAGACGATCTAGCATTACTAGCAGCAATATCTATCTATTGTGGCTGTCTTCCAGACTGCCACTGTGATCCACCAGCTGAAAACTGATGACCATGGCCACTCTGCTGATAAGGCATATAACCTTCTGAATATTGGCCATAACCACTCTATTGGTAAGGATCCTGAGGGTATTGATACTGCCCTGAAGGATAAGGAACTGAATCTCCCTGAAAATGATAAGTGCTACCACGACCTATCTGAGTGTAACCACTAAGTCCTAAAAACTGTTGAGTTGGAGCTGGCTATGGCAAAAGAGGCTGCTGGGATCTCTGCTGATTATGAGGGCAATCTTTAGCCAAATGCCCCACCTGTCCACAGGTATAACACCTAGTGCTACCTCGCCGACACTCTCCAAAATGTCGATTATTGCACCTACGGCATAAATGAGCACCTGAACCACCTGAACCACCAAAATCTCTCTGCCTCTGAAATCTAGGGCCTCCAGAAAATCTACCTCATCGCCTCTGGCTGGTGGAACTAAAACCTCCACTGGAAAAACTCAAGCTCATACCACTTCTTTTAAAACTCTGGGTCTTTTTAGGTCATTGAGAAGACTGACCTTTACCCTTATCATCTCTCCTCTGATTACTTTCTTTTCCTTCTTCTTCTTCATTATCGCTGGGCATATTTTTTGAGTCCTTAACCCTTAACAAAATCTCATAAAACTCCTGATAAGTAACACAAGGAGTAATGGTGGCCATAGAACGCCCTTTCTTCTTGGTACCCAACTTAAAACGACGAAGCATCTCAACTGGATTAGCAGCAATTTCCTGATCATAGTGAGACAAATCAGTAAACCTCCTATAATACTCGTTAGCGGACAACTTCCTTTGTTTCAGGTTAATGAATTCCTATTTCTTCTAATCAAGATATGCTGGAAGAATGAATCTCTTATAGAACGACTGTTTAAAGTTCTCCTAGCTTGATTTTTCCTCGGGTGACCGCCTGTACGACTCTTGATCCCATCAGGATGCATACTCTCTACCTAAAAACCAAGTAGTTGTCTCAACCCACCTTTTAGCAAAGAGGTTGCCTTGACTCTGCATAACCCGAAAAGTCTTCTCTACATGCTCGAGCCATCTCTCGGCCCCTTCATGTCCCTCATTACCCACAAAAGTAGGCAACTTCAAATTATACACCGTCTCTAAAGGAGTCATCTGAGGAGGGCGAAGTGAAGCCTGAATGGCATTAGCTATAGCTTCCCCTAATTGAAAGATATCGGGGAAACCAGTATCAGCTGAAGTACGGGGCTCTCTACGAGGTGGCATAGTTCTGACAGAAGACATCACAATGATTAGATTACTCACAAAGTATGCATGACTGTGAAACCTAGGCTCTGATACCAAACTGACACACCCCGACAGAGACCGGAGCGTGCTGGCCGTCACGTGAGGTGACGTAACCATGTGCACAGTGCGGAAGCAATAAAGATATAGAGAAATACGAATAAATAAAAACCAACTACCAGAGGTACTAGAGTAAGTTTAAGTGTGAATACACAACCAGAGCACAATTAGTCTATGTGCAGACAAACATAAATGTACTAATTAAACAACACCTGAAGGTGGTCCTACATGAGTGATGGTCTATCAGAACCTCAGCTGGAAACCTCGAGAGCCACCAACAAACGCTACCTAAAACCTGGAGGGGCGCAAAACAAAAAGCATGAGTGGGCAAAAAACAAAGCTTTTCGAAAACTTATAATTTATTATAGTTGGACCATTTTTAGTTGGACTACTTTAATATGAGTCTTGTAATAATCATTAAACAAAACTTATAACATGGTTTTTGATTAAAACTCAAAATTTTCAAGCCATTTTCATTAGTTTTCCTTATAAAATAAGGGTGCTTTTGCTGCACCGAACTATCTCAGACTGGATTAGTTTCAGAGACAAAATTGGACTGGACTTAGCTTTAACTAAGCAAAATAAAAATAGTGAGGTGTTTAGTATAATGCTGGACTAAGTCGCAAACTAAAATATTTTAGACCCAATATTTTTGTTTGAGGACAACAGAAAATTAAGAAACAAATGTAACACCCGGTTGTCCCACCATCCAACAAAACCATTTCTATATACAACTAAGCAATTAAAATATGTCTTCCCTCACAATGAAGCAAGTCAGTCGAGCACTAATGCTAATCCAGTGAAAGGAAAAGCAAATGTGAGAGGAAAAGGCCACCAATTTAATCAAATTGTTGGATTATCCAACTAGAACAAATGGAACATCCCAATACTAAATTAACACAGTACATAGCAGAATAAAGTAAACTGCTTAATTGTACATTCTACAATTTATTACAGTAAACTCTGGAAAATTATTGACTAACTCAATCATCCGAGCTATATTCACCTGATTTAGGAAGAACTGCAATAGCAGGGCAGCAACACAACTCTTTATCCTTTAGGAGGAGACAGGTTCCATCTGAATTCCATTTTAAATCAACTATGCTAAATTGTGGTTGCGGCGAGATGCTCACATAGCACCACCAGGAGTCCACATGTACATATGAGAATTTCCCCTGAAAAACGAGACGAGTGCACGTAGTCGAGTGCAACAAACATAGGAATGGACTAACTGTTAGTCCAGTTCAATGAAGTCTATTGAAGGTAAACAAACACACACTAAAGGATTAAGTACAAATAACTGTTCAACTTTTAGAGTGATTCCAAATTGATCTAAATCTTTTAAAATATTATAAATAGCTACGTAATGTTTTAAAGTGGTCATTCGTTAAAACTCCAGCATTCAGTGATGACGTCACAACCTTTAATAGATAAAGTCATTAATATTAAGTGACGGTGTGAACGAATATTGAAACTAATTTTTACTACTGAAGCTAATTTTTACAAACACGTCATTTATAGAGTGATGATGAATCCCCAAATGGACTCCTCTTTGCCTAGCTAAAAGGAATCATTTTAGAGATCGATATTCCGCTTTTACTGAAGATCGCTATACTATTGTATTTTCTTAATTTTCCAAGTAACTAGTGACTTTCCAAAAATTGTACAATATCCATTGGTACAACTTCTAGTGTCTTAACACCTTGCCAACAGAAATCACACAACCAAGGGTTCTCCCTTGAGGCGGAAGCATGCAAGCTTTCATCCGATAAGGCGGTCACTGACGATTATAATGGTGCCTATCTTGTTCTTAGAATTATGACTAATAGTCACAGCATGACTCCAAGTAGCGTAATTGTCTCCATTCAAAAATTTGGACACACTAATGTGATTTCTGGGGAATGTATTGTGTGGTCCAACAGATCAGTGAGCCTTCCGGTCTGCTCTCCAGGCTGATCTTTCTTCCATTGAAAGGAAAAACAAAACTATTGGCAATGTATGCAAATAATATAAAGGAATTCGATTAAGATCATACCTAGCAGAATTAACGAATTATGAATCATCGTCTCGTTCTGACAAACTGTTGCATGAACTACGAATAAGAGCGTCACCAAAGAAAGGATTCAGTTGCATCTAGCCTGGCTAGATTGCCTACATACTTTGTGATAAAGAATGAAGAGAGTGAAGACGACAGCACTGCTGTGCACGCAGGGAAGAAGTAGCAGCAGTTAGCTTCTAGAAATTCCTCCATTTGAAATTACTATATTACCCTCCAACTTTACTCGTTTATAATTTCTTCGTTACAACTCTGTTTCGTGAACGGTTTTCCTTTACGTGTTTGTGGGATCAAGCTTTATCATAAAATACTAAGAGTAACCTCGAAAGATGTATGGATTTGTAATGACTGTTTACGAAAATTCAAACTTTGTAACTACTTAATTACAGCTCTAAATTAATGAAAATAAATTTGCATAATTATGAAATATGAAAAATTAAATATTGAAATTCAGGGCAAGATTTCATACTCAGTGTGGCATGTGTTTGTTCTTTGGTATCGATAAGACAAGACATGGACAGTCACATAAAATCTCTCTTGTTAATGCAAAAGACCTCCAAAATAACTCCATAAGGAGCACCTATGTTTTTCAAAAGTAGGTGGGTTCTTTCAATTCCATATAAGGTAAATGCAAGTATATTTTCGTCACTCTATTGAGAAAATATTTAAACCGTGAGTAAACATGGAATTACTTGTACCTTGGACAATCATTTTTTCCACGAAGGATCTTATGTCAACCTTATGATGATATAAGAACCAAAATGATGTTTTATGGACATCGAAAATCCTTTTACTGCTCTAAGTTTAGCAATGACTTATGATTTCTTCAAAATGGCTTGGTTTGGACAATCATCCACTTCTCGGATAGACTACGCATCAACACTTTGTGAATAGCGGGCGTACACCATTTTATCATGAGGACTGATGAGTTTATATATAAACACCTCCAAAAATGGTATTTATATTATTTCTTATCCACACACGTGGTTCATACATGCCGCGTTACAATTGGCGCATGTATGATTTCTCTTATCGTCTAGATGCACATTTTAAGACAATGGTTAACATTATTCCTCATTTCATATTCTAGGAAGCTGTGGTCTAAGATGTCTTAAGTTTCAGTATAGCCCAGATGGCAACCGTAGAGCTTCTATACGTTAATCTTTAGCAAATCAACTAAGAAGCGTCTAAGAGTATCATTGAAACTTCTCTAGCATGTAAAAAATGCTTTGTGTCTCACACCACAATTATGGAGACAATCTATTTTTAAATAAAGACATCAATTGTCAGCACTCATGGAAAGACAGGAACACCTTGGGCTCTAAGTCTTAAAGTACAACAACAACGGCTAGAAGGACTTCCAAATGTCAACACAAATAAGGACACTTGTCTAGAGTCCAATAGTGTGTGAACCCAATTCTCTTTTCAGATTGAGAATTTTTCACTTAGGCTAGGTCATGGAAAAAAATGAGTCACGTTTGACCCCACCTTGGGAAGACATCTCATACTTTCCATCTCCTATTGAAAAATTATTTCTTTTATAAAAATAAAAATTTTCAATTTCGCTTGTTAATGAAAGATTTTTCTGTGAGGACCATCTCTTTTAGTCATTTAACAAAGCGGAGTAACATTCATCACCATCTAGGAAGAATGTCTTTAAGACCTAATAGCCTTTTCATGATGTGCTAGGATACTAAGTTCAACGATCCACAAATAACAACCACTTTACTGGTTCAACTACTAAGTGGGATTATGAACCTTTTAAGACCACTCTTATTTTTAATAAGTTTCAATTCACATTCTTTATGACTTTTATCAAAAGTCACTCAATTTATTGACTATATCATATTTACAACCTATATTGTTTTGTGAAAACTTTGTTCCTCTCACATAACAGCAACGGTACGATTCCATTAGCTGTACTCCCACTACTGTTTAGTACATTTTCTTCGGTTGTACTTCCCTAAGGTGGAAGATTCCTTGTAGGTTAGCGGTACACTTCCCTTAGTTACACTCCCACTAAACTTACAACCTTTTGTACTTAAGCTAGCATTCTAGCTTAGAGATTGCTTCCAGACTAGTGGTACCCTTCCATTATTAGTACTCCCACTAGGCCCAGCAACCTATTTATGGAAAATCTTTAAAGTTTGGTGGTACACTTCCATTATTAGTACTCCCACTAAACTTACAATCTTTTAGCGACACTAGGTAAGGATATTTCATTTTTTCCACCTTCGCTTAACGCTTGGAAGATCTTTTGAATGTGAAGAACAAGTTTATAGTCAATTATATTGCAATTTAAATGTCACAAGAAATTAGTCAACCTTTAAGTCTATATTCTAGACAACCGCCTCACCATATGTGAGAACTGGTGTAAGCTAATTGAAAATTCGAAGTCATTACTTTGCTCATTCAATTGCTTTAGGGTTTTAGGGACTAATTATTGGCAGCAAACTTCCAAAAAACGTCTCCCACTAGGTTGGAAGAGTTCAATTGCGCCTACACCACCTAAAATGGTGTGTGACAATGGCCAAAAATTCCAAAAATTCCTTTCCAAGTAATTGGAATCCTACTCACAATTTCATGGTTTTCCAAGAAGAGTATAATAGACTCTATTCTTTTGATATACATATAAAGCTGTTGTTAAACCAAGGCTTTACGACAATGTACAATTAAAGAATAATTGCCCTTGAGTGGTAGGAAAAAATAATAAGTTTTTTCGAAAAAAAAAACATGGGAAGCATCTACTTAATGCTCTCAAATAAAATTGCAATTATAGTGAATTAGCTCACTAATTTGAGCTAGATTTGAATAGCACTCCCATGAGGCTTTTTCAAAACTTACTAAAATGTCAAAGTACTGTTGATCACTTAGCGAGTGGGTCAAGTGATGACCTATCTCTAACCATTTTGATCAACTAACTTTTAGCATTCCATATTTAAAGAAAAACACATTTAATGCAAGTTGAGGAATAATGTCGTCTTAAAATTATAAAGTATTTTTAACTTCTCAAATATTGGTGCGTCGAAAAAGACATATATTCCAAAAACATTGCTCAATTATGAAATGTTGAAGAAATGTTCTAAGCCAAACTAAGGAATGCGAACTCATTCACAATCTCCTTGCATTTCCCAGTGGATCATGTCACATCCCGACCCGGGCTCCACCACATCCCGGACTCAACTCCACCGTAGCACGATATTGTCTACTTTGGGCCCCGACCACGCCCTCACGGTTTTGTTTTTGGGAACTCACACGAAAACTTCCCAGTGGGTCACCTATCTTGGGAATGCTCTCGTCCGAACTCGCTTAACTTCGGAGTTCTGATGGAACCCAAAACCAGTGAGCTCCCAAAAAGCCTCATGCTATATGAAGGTGAGCATGTACATATAAGGCATAGAGGATCCTCTCTCCTGAGTGATGTGGGATCTTACAATCCACCCCCTTTAGGGGCCCAATGTCCTTGTCGACACACTTCCAGCCAGGGATTGGCTCTAATACCAAACTATCACATCCCAACCCAGGCTCCACCACATCACGGGCTCAACTCCACCGTAGCACGATATTGTCCGCTTTGGGCCTCAACCACGCCCTCACGGTTTTGTTTCTGGGAACTCACACAAAAACTTCCCAGTGGGTCACCCATCCTGGGAATGTTCTCGCCCGAACTCTCTTAACTTCCGAGTTTCGATGGAACCCGAAGCCAGTGAGCACCCAAAAGGCCTCGTGCTATATGGAGGTAGGTATGTACATATAAGGCATAAATGATCCTCTCCCTTGGAAGATGTGGGATCTTACAGATCAATCGCTTAGTACTTCAAGGAATAGAATTAGATAACCAAGTTATCTTATCTTAATTTAAGTTCTCACCACATCTGCCAAAATTGCTTCGAGTACAACTAAAAAAGAAGTACGAGCCAAATTTGCACCATGTATACTTTATTAAGTAAAGAGTTAAAATTGAAGATCATAGTAGTACTCACTCAACCAATGTGGGTGAGATGTTTTATCTTCAACATTAATGTAACCAACTATGCTTGAGCAATTTTATTCCTTCTCTCTCTCGACTTCTTCAATTGGACTACTTTTAACATGCCACCTAGGGCACTTCCTTAACTTTTCGAGCTAATTCTTGGTGAGAATTCTCATCAAGATCTCGGTTCTCTTAAGGGTTAAAGTGTATCCAATTCCTAGGAGCATTAGAGACGTTTGATTATAACCAACATTGCACCCTTTGGTGGAACCTTTTGCTCTAATTACATGAGAAGCGCTTATCTACTTAAGCATTAAAATTATCTTTTGCAACCCTCGATAATTTAAGCCATATCACTGTGCACAAAAGTAAAATATAAACATCGATTATATATTAACTGCACATTTTTCTTATTTATTTTACAAGTTTTAATTAAGAAATATTAACCTATCCTACAAATTATGATCGAAAAATCCGCTGAGTCACTCGTAATCACCATTCAATATTATAGGTTGAGTTCACAATTTTAATTATCTTGGAAACAAATATTTATTTTTGAAAAAATTTGTCCATAGATTTTTCCAAACACATTTCCATTTTGTTTTTCATGCTACATCCACTTGAGCGCAAGGAAAAAAAAATTATGGGCAAATACTTAAACAATCATATAGTACTCATGCATATAATAGGCCTTTCATTGAGATTAAATTTGAGTTTTAGACAATGGGCTCAACAAGTGGGCCTCCGTAAGTGTGGCCAGGTCAAATCTGGGAGGGGTGGCAACGCTAAGCTTTTAAAAACCGACCCTCACACTCAAAGTGTCTCCTTAAAGATTTTTCCTAGACACCACATCAAGTAAAAGGTGACCATTAGTGAACCCCAGTCCATGTTTAATGAACATCCTAAATATGGATAATTTTCCTAAATGACATGCTTACACATATGATAACATATTTCTCAAAAGAAATCCTCAAAAAACGCAACGAATCAAAATGTGATTTTTTTCGGGTTTATGCAACCATGGTGGATATAGTGGTTCTCGCAATTTACATCGAATGGTAAAGTAAGGAACCATCCCTATGGCTCTGATACCACTGTTGGGAATTTATATGTTAGGTTTTGGCTCGTCAATTAATGTCCTTTTCTGTTTAGGATTGTTTTAGGGAAAAAAAGGGTGCACCAATTCTTCTCCTAAAAGGGCTAGGAAAGAATCTTAGTTTCCTTATTCAATTTAGATTAGAAATCCTAGAAGTCTATTGGAATTGGAAAGGGAGTCTAATTTCCTATTCCACTTAGAATAGGAATTATAATCTGTAAAGGACATGTAAACTGCACCCTATGCCTATAAATAGGGTGCGGCAAGTCTTAAATTGTAAGAGAGAAAAACTGTGACAGCCAAGACAAGAGAGAGAGATTAGTTCTAGGGTTTGCAAAAGTTCTGTAATCTCTATTATTAATCAAAGGAGCGGTGATTTCTCTACCTAGAGAAATCACAACTGGACGTAGGCCTAAGTTCTGCCGAACCAGTATAATTCTTATGTGTTTCTAAGTTTTTCTATGTTTGCTAGTTTAGTCTATTGCCGTTGGTTACATCAAAGAACAAGGTCTAGTGTGGGCGTTTTTTCAACAATTGGTATCAAGAGCTAGGTTCAAGGTGTTCTACGATGTCAAAAGGGAAGATGAATGCGGATCAAGGACCTGCGTTAAAGCCTTTTGACGGCAAGGATGACTTCACGGACTGGCAAAGGATGATGAAGAACATACTGATACAGCAGGATTTGGATAATGCACTCGATGGTGAGAAGCCGGAAAACATGACAGAGGCAGCATGGAATAAGGTTCTCAAGAAGGCCAAGAGTTCCATTGAGATCCATCTCACAAGATCAGTTCGGTCACACATCACCAAAAAGATGACTGCCCAAGAAGCATGGGAAAAGTTGGAGAATGTTTATATGGGCAAAACCGTGTTCAATAAACTTTTTCTGAAGGATGAACTATTCAGGCTTCGACTAGAAGAAGGAGGTGATATTGAAGATCATGTATGCAGGTTCCAGAATTGCATAACTAATCTTCAAAAGGTCGAAGAAACTTACAAAGATGATGATATGGCTATCATCTTGCTGAGGTCTCTACCTTCGTCTTTCAAGCACTTTCGAACAACTCTAATGTTTGGAAAAGAGTCCCTGAAGCTTGAAGACGTAATTCAAGCTCTTCAGTCATATGCTAAACTGGATGATATAACTGAAAGCTCTCAAGGCCTTTATGCCAAAGGCAAGGAGAGGGGGCGGGAAAAGACAAAGGAAGGAAAAATCGGCAATAGAGGTAGGTCAAAATCCAAGAAGAAAAAGGAAAAGAAGGAAGGTTGCTTCGAATGTGGTTCAGCTAATCATTGGAAGAGGAACTGCAAGATTTGGAAAGAGAAGAAAACCAAGATGGAAGGAAGCTCAGGTTCAGCTAGTGCAATCACCGAGCATGGGAGCGACGGGGAGCTTCTTTCAGTAACATCAAGCTCCAAGGCTTTCACCAATTGGATTTTGGATACTGGATGTACTTTTCATATGTGTGCTGTAAGGGAATGGTTCGATACTTACAAAGAAGTCAGCAGCGGGGAAGTTTTAATGGGGGACGATTCTTCATGTCCTGTAAGAGGAATCGACACTGTTCGAATCAGAATGTTCGATGGGATGATACGAGCTTTGGGGAACGTCAGGTATGTCCCTAGAGTAAGAAAGAATTTGATTTCCTTGGGTACTTTAGATGAGGCTGGTTATGAGTACAAGTCCAAAAAAGGAAGACTCAGGGTAACCAAAGGATCGCTAGTGGTAATGCGGGGTGACCTACAACCCAATAAGTTGTATAAGTTAATTGGGACCACTATAGTCGGGGGAGCAGCTGTTTCTATAAATCAGAGTCTATAAGACAAGACTGAACTCTGACATCATAGGCTCGGGCACATAAGCCAGAAAGGGTTGCAAGAATTACACAAGCAAGGTCTGTTGGAAGGCGTGTCATCTTGCAAACTGGATTTTTGTGAATACTGTGTTCTTGGAAAGTAAAGAAAGGTATCATTCCCAAGTAGCAGTGTAGATAACCGAAGCAAGGAGCAACTCAGCTATATTCACTCAGATGTTTGGGGCCCTGCACCAACTAAATCAAATGGTGGAGCCCGGTATTTTGTTACTTTCATGGATGATTTTTCTAGGAAGGTTTGGGTTTATTTCATGAAGCAGAAATCCGAGGTTTTTGCAAAGTTCAAGGAATGGAAAACAGAAGCCGAGAATCAAACTGGAAGAAAGATCAAGTACCTGAGAAGTGATAATGGAGGTGAATATACAAGTAATGAGTTTACCGATTATTGCAAGTAGGAAGGCATCATAAGGCACTTCACAGTAAAGAAGAATCCCCAACAAAATGGAGCTGCTGAGAGGATAAACCGAACTCTCATGGAGAGAGATATAGGAGCATGCGTTTTCATGCAGGATTGCCTGATAGTTTTTGGGCAAAGGCTGTTAATCATGCAAGTTATTTGATTAACAGGTCACCATCTACAGTTCTCGGTTTTAAGAGTGCAGAAGAGGTATTGTCTGAGAAGCCGGTGGACTATTCCAAGCTTAGGGTGTTCGGCTGTAGTGCTTATGCACATATTCCAAGTGATGAAAGGTCCAAGCTCAAACTGAAGTCTACACATTGCATATTCTTAGGTTTTGAGAAAGGAGTTAAGGGTTTCAAGCTTTGGGATTTCAACAACAGAAAAAAGGTTGTCAGTCGAGATGTTGTCTTTGATGAGACAACCATGCCTCTTAATAAAGTCGAGAGCAGTAGGGAGAAGACGGACGATGCTGAAACTGAAGCAACAAAGATTCCATTAATCAGTTCAGATGAAGAAGAAGCTCAGGTGGAGCAAATCGAGCAAGAGGCCAAATCTGATGGTTTTGAGGAAGAAGAAGAGCATCAACATCGTTCACCCGTTAGGAATCAGGTGGAGCAAGAAACAGGGCAGATTGAAGGCACTCCAATCCGCCAGACATCCCAAAGGGTTCGAACTCCAACCAACAATCCACCTATATTCCGCAGATGCATAGCACTAGACAAACCTAATCGGAACAAGAAGAAGCCTGACAGATTTGGGTTTGACCAAGACGAAGTTAATTATGCTCTTAACATTAGTCAAGGAGATCCGACTACTTATCGAGAAGGTATTGCTAGTGATGAGCGAGATAGTTGGATAAGTGCTATGACAGAAGAAATGGAGTCTCTTTACAAGAACTCTGTTTGGGAGTTGGTTCCTAAACCCAAAGACAGAAAGCTAGTTGGATGCAAGTGGGTATTTAGGAAAAAGGAAGGACTACTGTAGTCAAGTATACTTCTATCAGATTGCTTTTAGCATTGGCAGCTCAACATGACATGGAGATTGAGCAGATGGATGTGAAGATAGCATTTCTTCATGGGGATCTAGAGGAGACGATTTTCATGGCTCAACCAGAAGGGTTTGTTGAATATGGGAAAGAGAACCTAGTATGTCAACTAAGGAAGTCCCTGTATGGCCTGAAACAGTCTCCAAGACAGTGGTACAAGAGGTTTGATTCATTCATGCTGAAAATCAATTTTAGAAGATGTTTATATGACTGTTGTGTGTACTATCATATGTTCCAAGAAGGGATGATCATATTGCTATTACTATATGTGGATGACATGCTAATTGCTTGTCAAGACAAGTCTAGAATTCAAGACTTGAAAAAGATGTTGAGCAAGGAGTTCGACATGAAGGATCTAGGTGCTGCACAGAAGATCATTGGCATGGAAATTCAGAGAGATAGGACCGCTGGAAGGATCTGGATATCACAAGCCAAGTATATTCAGAAGGTTCTTGAGAAGTTCAACATGCAAGAAGCAAAGGTAGTTTCGACTCCTTTGACAGCTCACTTCAGGTTAAGTGGGCAACAATGTCCTACGTCCGAGGAAGAGCAACAAGTAATGAAGAATGTGCCTTATGCTAATGCAGTAGGCTGCCTCATGTATGCAATGGTATGCACACGTCCCGACATAGCTCAAGCAATCAGTGTCGTTTCCAGATACATGGCAAATCCAGGAAAGCAACATTGGGATGCAGTCAAGTGGATTTTGCGTTATTTGAAGGATTCTTGGCGACAAAGGATTATGTTTGAGAAGCAAAAAGAAAATGCAGGGGTGTTAGGATATGTGGATGCAGATTACGCAGGGGACTTGGACAAGAGAAGGTCAACTTCTGGTTATGTGTTTACATGCGCGGGAGGACCAATCAGTTGGAGGGCATTACTGCAACCAATTACAACTTTGTCAACCACAGAGGCAGAGTATATTGCTTTGGCCGAAGCTGGAAAGGAAGCGATTTGGCTTAGTGGCTTGGTAAGTCAAATGGGAATCACTCAAGATTGTGTGAAACTGAAGTGTGATAGTCAAAGTGCCATTCACTTGGCAAAGAATCAGGTTTTTTCTGGAAGATCAAAGCACATTGAAGCAAGGTATCACAAAATTAGAGATTGGGTGGAGTCTAAGGAAATTTGGATTGAAAAGGTTCATACGGATGACAATGCCGCAGATTTCCTTACAAAGATAATGCCGGCCAAGAAGTTCAAACATCGCTTGAACTTGATCAATCTCGTTGATTGATTAAAGTGGAGCACCTTCTCACTTGAGGTGCAATAAGGCAAGAAGAAGATTGCCAAGGTGAAGACTCTTGAAGATTTCCAGAGCTACTTCAAGAAGGTTCAAAGATACTCTGGGGTGTAAACGATCAAGACTTGGTTTGACTCACCAAGGTGGAGATTGTTAGGTTTTGGCTCGTCAATTAATGTCCTTTTCTGTTTAGGATTGTTTTAGGGAAAAAAAGGGTGCACCAATTCTTCTCCTAAAAGGGCTAAGAAAGAATCTTAGTTTCCTTATTCAATTTAGATTAGAAATCCTAGAAGTCTATTGGAATTGGAAAGGGAGTCTAATTTCCTATTCCACTTAGAATAGGAATTATAATATGTAAAGGACATGTAAACTGCACCCTATGCCTATAAATAGGGTGCGGCAAGTCTTAAATTGTAAGAGAGAAAAACTGTGACAGCCAAGACAAGAGAGAGATTAGTTCTAGGGTTTGCAAAAGTTCTGTAATCTCTATTATTAATCAAAGGAGCGGTGATTTCTCTACCTAGAGAAATCACAACTGGACGTAGGCATAAGTTCTGCCGAACCAGTATAATTCTTGTGTGTTTCTAAGTTTTTCTATGTTTACTAGTTTAGTCTATTGCCGTTGGTTACATCAAAGAACAAGGTCTAGTGTGGGCGTTTTTTCAACATTATACAAACATAATATAAAGAATTCGATACAGGACATACCTTGCGGAATTAACGAATTATGGATTGCCGTCTCGTTCCTACGAACTGTTGCACGAACCACGAAGGAGAGCGTCATCTAAGGGAGGATTCAGTTGCATCTAGCGCCGTTAGATTGCCTACGTACCTTGCGCCCATGCCTAGGGATGCACAGGGATGAAACCGTCATAGTTCTTAATAGCCTCATAATCTTAGGGCCAAGGTGATACCCTAGAGGCTAAACTAAGAGAGAAAAAGATTACTAAGAGCTCTAAAGATCAACCATGGTTACCAAAAATCAAAGAGTTCAACTTCGACCATGGTTACCAAAAATCAAAGAGCCATAGCCCAATGACCAGTTCTAGACCAATGACCAATGAGCAAAAATCAAAGAGCAACTATTGCACTCAAATATGGTACTTCTAGACCAATGACCAGTTCATCATCTTCTTTTGGACGAAATGGATCTTTCTTAATGTCCAAAGAACGAACGACCATTGGGGTGCTAAGTGGATAAGCCTTGTCCATGCCAAATCGCTTCAATATCTTTTCAATGTAAGCTGATTGATAGACCAAAATTCCATTAGTACAATGCTCGATCTGCAAGCCGAGACAATATCTTGTTTTCCCAAGGTCTTTCATTTTAAATTCGCTTTTCAGATATTCAGTAGTTTTATTAAGCTCTTCAGGGGTTCCAACGAGGTTCATATCATCGACATATACTGCCACTATAGCAAATCCAGTATTTGATTTCTTAATGAACACACAAGGGCAAATGACATTATTCATATATCCTTCTTTGCTCAAATACTCACTGAGACGATTATACCATATTCGTCTAGATTGTTTCAACCCATATAATAATTGCCTTAATTTGATTGAGAACATACCTTGTGGTTTGTTAGTTGCTTCAGGCAACTTAAGTCATTATGAGACTTTCATATATATGTCAGTATCTAATTCTCTATATAGATACGCGGTGATGACATCCATAAGTCGCATGTTAAGTTTTTTTTTAAACCACCAAATTTATTAAGTAACGGAACGTAATTGCGTCCATTACATGAGAGTATGTCTCTTCATAATCAATTCCAGGTCTTTTGTGAAAAACCTTGTGCAACGAGTCTTGCTTTATATCTTGCAATCTCGTTTTTCTCATTGTGTTTCGTTGTGAATACACCAGGCGAGGTTTGGACTACTGGTCCAAAAACATTTCGCCTTTCCAAGGAATTTAATTCTGCCTGGATTGCATCTTTCCACTTAGGCCAATCTTGTCTTTGTTAGCATTCTTCAACAAAGAGGGGCTCAATGTCATCGCTTAATATAATTTCAGTGGCTATTGCAAATGCAAACATGTCGTCAATGATTATTTCATTTCGATCCCACAATTCATTAGTACATGCATAATTTATGGATATTTCTTTGCTTTCATGTACTTCTGTCTCTTCAGGGACTTGTGTCTCATCAAGGACATTTTGTTTTTTTGGAAGTACAGAATCATGAATTATGGATTTATCATTCATTTTCTTTTCTTGAATGATTTCATTTGGGTCCAACTATACCCTCATCTTTCTCTTTCGAGGGGCTGAATCTTTTGAACCTGATGGTCTACCACGCTTCAAGCGTGCACTAGATGAATCATTCGCTGTCACTTTATTTTATCCAAAAGGGACATCAATTCTTACAGGTGCATTTGCAGCTGGTATATATGACTTTGTCACTTTCGAAGCATCATTAAATGCATCTGGCATTTGATTAGCAATACCTTGAAGATGAACGATCATTTTCACTTCATTTTCACATTGAGTGCTTCGTGGATCAAAATGAGATAAGGTAGGAACAATCCATGTTAGCTTTTGCCATTCTTCTGGAATGATATTTTCTCCCCCTAACGACGGGAAGACTGTCTCATTAAAATGACAATCCACAAAACGAGCTGTAAATATATCACCCATCAAGGGTTCCAAATATCTAATGATAGATGGTGAATCAAAACCCACATAAATTCCCAGTTTGTGTTGAGGTCCCATTTTAGTGCGTTGTGGCGGTGCAATAGGCACATAAACAGCACAACCAAAAACTCGTAAATGTGAAATGTTTGGCTGATGTCCAAACACGAGTTGTATTGATGAATATTGATGTTTGGCTATGGGTCTCAATCTAACCAATGATGCAACCTGTAAGATGGCATGTCCCCATGCAAAGATTGGCAATTTCGTTTTCATGAGCAGAGTGCAGGCTATTAATTGAAGACGCTTGATAAATGCCTCTGCTAAACGATTTTGAGTATGGACATGAGGAACAGGGTGTTCAACATCAATGCCCAGTGCCATACAGTAATCATCAAATGTTTGAGACATAAATTCACCAGCATTATCAAGTCAGATTGACTTAATGGGATGATCTGGGAATTGTGCTCGCAACTTAATTATTTGAGCAAGAAGTCCCGCAAAAGCTACATTTCGAGTAGACAACAGGCAAACATGTGACCATCGGGTAGATGCATCAACCAAAACCATAAAATATCGAAATGGTCCACAAGGTGGTTGAATAGGTCCACAAATATCCCCTTGAATTTTTTGCAAAAATGATGGGGATTCATCATCAACCTTTAGTTGTGATGGTCTAGTTACCAACTTTCCTTAGGAACAAGCCTTGCAAGGGTTATCATTTGAGATAGCAATATGTCTACTCAATAATGGATATCCATTAGATTTGGTAATGATCCTACACATCATGGTGGATCCTGGATGACCAAGACAGTCATGCCAAAGCATATAAACTTTTGAATTAATGAACTTATGGTTCATGACAGTATATGTTTCAATTATCCTTATGTATGTATAATACAATCCACTCGATAAACCACGCAACTTCTCCAATATATGCTTCTAGGTATCATTGGAGATAATACATAAATATTCCACATTTTTTGCACTTTTTGTTTCAATGTGGTATCCATTTAGACATATGTCTTTAAAACTCAACAAATTTCGAGTAGACCGACTGGCGTACAACGCATTTTGTATGGACAATATTGTTCCATTTGGTAATATAATCTGGGCTTTCCCTGAGCCTTCAATTACATCTGATTGCCTTGATATTGTTGTTACATTTACTTTTGCAAGTACCAAGTTCGAGAAATACTTTCGATCTCGAAGTATTGAATGCGTGGTTGCACTGTCTGCAAGACAAAGGTCTCCGCCATTGCTCTTGTTTTGAGAATAACCATAATTTTTATCCATGTTCTCTGAGTAAAGAAATTACAATTAAAAGCAGTTTATTGATACTGGAATACTACTTTTATTGAATTGAAAATGCGAGCATTAAACCACAAGTACAAATAACAAGAGTACATAAATGATTCAATCGGACCCATAAACTTCATTCCCTCTTTCAATGATAAAGTCTGAAACATCCAGGTGGGTTGTGTTCAACTGTCTTAATAAATTGGACATTGGATCAGATATTTCCATTGGTTGAGCCTGGTCGAGGAAATTGGTCTCGACACCCTTCTCCTTGAGGCAGGCTTGATACAGATCCACCAAATGTTTTGCGGTACGACAAGTACGCGCCCAATGTCCATTGCCACCACACCTATGGCAAACTCCTTCAGGATTTCTTGGAGTGTTCATATGAGCTTTACCTTTCTGGCGATTTGCATTCTTAAAGCTCGAGCCTGAATTATGTCTTGGAACCTGGTTGTGAAACTGGACACCATGGTTCTTGCCTTTCCCATTTCACCAACCTCGCTTGTGGCCATTTCCTCGTTTGTAATTATTTCCATGAGAGGATGTGGTATTTCCTTCAAGGGAAGCAGCATTCACTTCTAGGAATGGTGCTGATCCAGTAGGTCGAGACTGATGATTCTTCATCAGAAGCTCATTGTTTTGCTCGGCTACAAGGAGTACAGATATCAGCTAGTTGTACTCAGTAAAACCTCTTTCTCTATACTGCTGCTGCAGGAGCACGTTGGAGACAAGAAAGGTGCTAAAAGTCTTTTCCAGCTTATCTTCCTCAGTTATTATTTCTCCATAGAGCTTCAACTGGGAACTAATTCTGAACATTGCAAAATTGTATTCAGCCACCGTCTTGAAATCCTAGATCCTTAGGTGAGCCCACTCATAACGAGCCCTTGGAAGAATCACCATTTTTTGGTGATTATATCTATTTCTCAATGCCTTCCAAAGGGTTAATGGATCTTCAACTGTGAGGTACTCGCTCTTCAGTCCCTCATCAAGGTGGCAACGGATAAAGATCATGGCCTTCGCCCGATCTTGAGAGGATGCACTATTATCCTCCTTAATAGTTTCCCCAAGATTTCCTGCCTCCAGATGGATCTTGGCATCCATTACCCAGGTAAGGTAGTTCTTTCCAGTAATATCTATGCAACAAAATCAAGTTTTGCCAAGTTCGCCATTTTCTTTTCTGAAAGAAAAATAAGGTGTGTAAGAACTTGCAATAATATGTATTATGGAGGAATATATTGTTAGAACTTTTGGTTCTTACAAATATTTCATTTTGATCTTCAGGTCAAAATGATAAGTACTCGAAACTTCAGGCTCAAGATCTACATGATTAATGAGAATGATGATTGTACCGCACCATTCTCATCGAAACAAGCATAGGATGGGCGATTATTCCGCACTACTTTAAGTGCAGAGCAGGGTGGACAGTTATACCGCACCACCTAAAATTGCGATAAAATTTAAATATGTAGAGCATGGTGAGTGATTATTCCATACCACCTAAAATTGCGATAAAATTTAAATATACAGAGTATGGTGGGTGATTATTCCACACCACCTAAAATTGGAATAAAATTAAATAGCAGGCAAATTTAAATCTGCAGGATAGGGTGGGCGATTATACCACTCCACCTAAAATTTGCAGTAAAATTAGATCTGCAGTCCAAGATAGGCGATAGTACTGCACCATCTTGGATTGCATAAATAAACAGTGGGTTAGTAGTCAATATCTACACCAAACAAGAAATCAAAGATATAAGTAACTGTTAGTTTGAGAACTAGAAGTAAACATGGTGCAAACAATTCTTTGCGAGGGTATATCCAGTAGTTGAGGCAGAGGAAGAAGAAGAACAGTAAAATCCTTAGAGGAAACTTTTTTTTTCTTTTCTTTCGGCGAAGAGAAAATGAGAAATGGTTAAAGAGTCGTGCTGATAACGTGTTATAAATAGGCAAAAGTTAGAGAAACAACCTTTGCTAGGAACAGGAGCGAAGCAGTTGTAAAATATTATACCAACAAAATAATTGCAGAGGAAGTGAGAAATATTATTATTATCAGTTGTTTTTTCTCTCTTAGTGTTGAACATTCGTAAAGCTCTATTTATAGAGCATCACCATGGAAACAAACAAAAACACTATTAAACATATGACATGTTTACTGTATGCATGTGGGCATACATACTCACTATTTACAACATGATTTGCTTTGAATTTCCCCGAGACATTTTAACAAACATCATACATGCACACTTTGAGCCCTGCAGAAAATGAAATGAAGAACAATTCGCTCGTTGAAGACTACCAAGGCTCATTGAAAACGTGTCTAGTGCCCATATCTAAAGTGTAAAAAACTAGTAAATTTGTGTTTGGTAGTAAAGTTTTTGTAATATAAATTTTAAGATAGTAACAATGGGGGTGGCGATGGTGTTTGCGGCTAGAGTAATGTTGGTAGTGGTGATGGTGGCGTTGGTGGTGGGAGATAGTGGTGACTGGCATTGTCATATCTCCAAGGTGTGTAGATTATTCAATCTTCCCATAAAGAAAGAGAAATGCATGAATAATATACCTTTTCATCGAAAAGAAATTATTGTACAGCAGTCTCAAGATTCTCCTTCCACCCCTTCTTTTCGGTTTCTTTATGTTTTGTAAAACTTTCACTCTTACCATCAAATATGAATGCCCTCAGTTTAAGACAATCTTCTAGATGCAACAGCTTCAAAGATGGAAGTTCAATAAATATAACTTCCTAAGCAGAATCTAGCAAGAGATATTGCAGTTGTAGATGTTTTACCTTGCAAAACCTGTTATCCGTATTTAAGTCACTATATTCTTCATTTACTACAATCTCTTCCATTTTCTGACATTTGGATACCTCAAGATGTTTGAGTTGTACAAGACGTCTAGCCATGGAACAAGAATCTAAAACCATCAAGGTTGTTAAGTTGGGCATCAGAACCTGTATATAATGCACCATGTATGTGTAATTAGGAAGAACGGCAATTTTCATGGTTATTAATTAATTGTAAATATATAGACAAAAAAAGATAAGTAGACTTTTTGTTCTTTGGTTAACAGAGAAAAAAAAATGGAGAAAAACTCTGGAAAAATAAAATGATCCCAATATTTCTGTGTATTGAATCCAAAGCATCAATGTTTTAGAAGAAGTCCATTTTGTTGGAAGAAATCCATTTCCATGAATAGAACAAAACATACCACCTTCATGAGAAGTTTCGTAGGCCCGGCAGTTTCATCCTCCATTGATTTCTTCGGTTTTTGTATATGTTGTTAGTTGTTTTTGAGTCTCGGCAGTTTATTGCAGTTACAACAGGTTGGAAGAGAAACCAATAAACTTGGGTAGATTCTGTTGACTTGTATAGTTTCCTATAATTTAGGATTTTCTAGTGTAGGATGGATCCCGTGTAATCTGGAAGAAATCTCTTTGTAATCTCCTATAATTATTCTTTCCTATTTGATAAGGCTTAGGATTGTATATTATACCTATTCCTTGGAAGAATAAACATATTATTCCAAGCATTCTTTTATTTGTACCAGAGCCTAGCTAAGGAAAAAATGGAGAAGTAGTGTGTTGTGCCCAGAAACAAAATCGCCAGCCGCGCAGCCAGTTGTGTTGCGTTATCCGACCAGCGAGCGACGCTGTCGTTACTAACTCAAGAACCCATAACCACCTGCCGAGTAGCTAGGTGTGCAGCACGCCATCCGACCAACGAGCGACGCCGTCGTTGCTGACCCAAGTTCACCGAGCCAATCTATGCACCCACCCACCACTACCCGCTGCTACATCACGTGCCCACGAACCGGGATTGAAACCCAGAAATCTCGCCGCTGCCTAAAACTCGCACCAAACTCGTGAACCCATTGTTAGACCTACCTGCTACTCACCTGCTGTAGACCCACCTGATCAATGACTCGCACCAGTACTAGATTTGTTCACCCCAGTGTGATCCACACTTGCTGCTACTCGACCTGTTGCAAACCATCGACGTTGCACCCAACTCACAATGGCAGCCCGTACTTGTGCACTTCCAAACCGATTTGACCGAACCAAGAGTAGGACAAATAGTGACTGGTCCACAATTCTTGGTGATTCCTCCTATCACCGGCCTTGCTAATGTCATGGCTATCTTGATAATTGGGACGATACTTGTGATCTCCGCTATAACAAATCGCGTGCATTGATTGCCGAGGCTAAGGTAGCTTCTGAACATATAAGTAATGATGGTAAGGCTTTCAAAGTTTCTGCATTTGTTACAAATAATGAGTGGATAATTGATTCTGGTGCTACTGAACATATAACTTGTGATTCTAGACAAGTAGAAACCCTAAAACCATCCACCAAAACTGTCGTGAGTGTCGCCAACGGTAATCCTGCCCCTGTTATCGGGGAAGGAACCATCTCCCTTTTAGATACCCTAGTCTTGATACCATGCTTGTTATTCCTTTTCTTGACTATAATTTATTATCTGTTACTCAAATAATTGTCGCCCTGCATTGTCTTGTGATTTTTTGGCCTTCTTTTTGTGTTTTTAAGGACATTCGGACTCGCAAGAAGATTGGTTATGGTATTAGGAAGGGGAAGCTCTACTACTTGGAGCTGACATCGAACAGTTCCCGAATGTTGACTCACACTCTTGCAGTGGAAGGAAATCAGGGGAATAGGAATAAAACTTCAGAGATTTGGTTGTGGCATCGTCGACTTGGACATGCTTTGTTCGGCTATCTACGAAGGTTGTTCCTAGCCTATTTGTTAAGCATGATGTTTCTAACTTTAAATGTGGTGTTTGTGAAATGGCTAGAAGTCATCAAACTTCGTTTCCGCCTAGTTTGAATAAAAGTTCAATCCCGTTTATGATAATTCATTCTGATGTTTGGGGACCCTATAAATTGCTACACTTGGTGGTGCTCATTGGTTTGTTACTTTTATTGATGACTGCACACGTATGACTTGAGTTTGTTTGATGAAGTCCAAAAGTGAAGTTACTTTTTTGTTTCAGCATTTTTACAAAATGGTACAAGTACAATATAAGTCATAAATACAGGTTCTCAGAAGTGACAATGGCGGCGAATATGTAAACTCTGAACTTCGTGCATTTCTTGATCATCATGGTATTATTCATCAGACTACATGTCCATATACTCCACAACAAAATGGTGTTATAGAACGCAAGAATCGTCATCTTTTAGAGGTTGTTCGTGCTTCTTTACTTGAGGCGCGTCTCCCGTTATCCTTTTGGGGAAAAGCTCTCACCTCAGCTACGTATCTCATGAATCGTGTTCCATCCCGATCAGTCGACTTTCAGACACCGTTCTAGACTCCCTCTTCATATGTTGATGCTCCTACAGTTCCTAATCTTCCACCTCACATGTTTGGCTGTGTGGCCTTTGTTCATCTTCATAAACAGCAGAGAAGTAAGCTTGAACCTCGAGCCTTACGATGTGTGTTTGTGGGGTATGCCTCTAATAAAAAAGGTTATCGTTGTTATCACCCTCCGACGGAAAAATTGTTTGTCACTGTGGATGTTGTGTTTCATGAGAATGATATGTACTTTGCCAATCCAGAGTCTTCACTTCAGAAGGAGAATCAAACAAAAGTTAAACTCTTGATTATACTATTCCAGATATAGATAGTGTGAATGATTTAGATTTAAGTGGTGATGTCTTGGAAATAAGTGGTGATCATTCACACGAAAACAATGATGTGAATGAATCTGAACTAAGTGGTAATGTCTTGGAGACAAATGGTGATCATTCACATGGAAACAATGTTGAAAACTTTGAAAGAGACGACTCAACATTGCCAAATAACTCACTGCCTAATAGCTCACTACCAGTTTCTTCACCACCAGACAGTCCTATGTCGCCAGCTATCTCACAGTCGATCTTGAGTTCCAATAACCATAATCAATCGTCTTCGATCCGGGATGCACCACCACCACGTCGTCTCCCTGATCGCGTTAACCAAAGTATTTCTAAACTTACTTATGAAGCTGACCCTAAATGCAAAACTAGGTATCCGATGAGTAAGCCCAACCTTAAGTCTAATGTGTTATACCTGTTAAGTATTTATGTGTCTACAAGTCACCTGTCAGAATCAAATAAGTCATTTGTGCATCAATTATCTACTGTATCTATTCCTACACAATGTGCATAAGGCTTTAGCTGATCCACGTTGGAAAGCAGCAATGAATGAAGAGTTGAAGTCTTTGAAGAAGAATGCTACCTGGGAGATCATAAAATTGCCAGCTGGCAAGAAACTTGTGGGATGCAAATGGGTTTATACCGTGAAGTACAAGGCTAATGGGACAGTGGATTGCTTCAAGGCTAGACTAGTAGCAAAAGGATACACTTAAAAATATGGAATTGACTATACAAATACATTTGCCCCTGCGGCCAAGATCAATACAATCCGTGTTTTATTGTCCTTGGCTGCAAATCTTAATTGGCCATTGCAGCAGTTCGATGTGAAGAATGCCTTCTTGCATGGGGATTTGACAGAAGAAATTTACATGGAACTCCCACCAGGGAGTAACGTTCCAGATATGCATAGACAAAAGGTGTGCAAGCTTCGAAAGTCATTGTACGGGTTGAAGCAATCTCCAAGAACGTGGTTTGGTAGATTTACCAAGTCTATGAGAGCATTTGGATATAAGCAAAGCAACTATGATCACACGTTGTTCTTAAAGCGTCGGAATGGAAAGCTTACGACACTCATTGTATATGTGGATGACATGGTAGTTACCAGTAATGATTAGGATGAGCGTGTAGCCTTGCAAAAATATTTAAGTACAGAATTCGAGATGAAGGATCTTGGGTCTCTGAAATATTTTCTCGGGATTGAGGTATCGAGGAGCAAGTCAGGAATCTTCCTGTCACAAAGAAAGTACATTCTTAACCTATTAAAAGTAATTGGCATGTCAACATGCAAACCCGTGACTACTCCGTTGGCAGAAGGAATGAAGTTGAGCATTGATTTAAACCAAGTACTGGTAGATAAAGGGAGGTATCAACGGTTAGTGGGAAGATTAATGTATTTGGCACATACTAGACCAGACCTTGCTTATGCCTTGAGTGTTGTTAGTCAATACATGCATGGTCCAAGAGAACAACACATGAATGCAATTATGAGGATATTGAGTTATTTGAAAGGAAGTCTGAGGAAAGGGATTCTGTTTAAGAAGAACAGTCATTTTAGTATTGAAGGTTATACGGATGCTGACTGGGCTGGTTCGAATGATGATAGGCGCTCAACATCAGGTTACTTCACCTTTGTTGGTGGAAATCTGATTACTTGGAGAAACAAGAAGCAGGGGGTAGTAGCAAGGTCGAGTGCAGTAGCAGAATACAGAAGTATGACACTTGGTATTTGTGAGATTTTATGGCTTAAACTACTACTACAAGATTTGGGTGTTAAACATAGTCAATCGATGAAGTTGTTTTGTGATAATAAGGCTGCTCGCGATATTGCTCATAATCCGGTACAACATGATAGAACTAAACATGTGGAGGTTGATAGGTTCTTTATTAAAGAAAAGCTAGAGGGTAAAATAATTGAAGTGCCTCTAATCAGAACAGAAGATCAAATAGCTGACATTCTCACCAAAGCAGTTTCTAGTGAAATGTTTTCTAAGTTTCTAGACAAGTTGGGCATGTGTAACATATATGCACCAACTTGAGGGGGAGTGTTGACTTGTATAGTTTCCTATAATTTAGGATTTCCTAGTTTAGGATGGATCCCGTGTAATCTGGGAGAAATCTCTTTGTAAGCTTCTGTAATTATTCTTTCCTATTTGATAAGGCTTAGGATTGTATATTATACCTATTCCTTGGAAGAATAAACATATTATTCCAAGCATTCTCTTCTAATTCCACAACGTCAGAGATGGTAATTTTCAAAACTAACAAGGTTATAAAGAGATGGTGACTCCAAATTTGGAAAGATATAGCCAACAATCACCAACATGGATGGTGTATCTTTTCAACTTATCCGAGAACAAGTTGTTCAGAAGAAGGTTAGCATCTTGAACATGTATGTTTAATGCAGTTAGCTGAGACAAGTGCTTCAGCATCAGGAACATTATTTCTTCCATCGATCAGACCTTCCACCCTCCATTTGCTCAAAGTTGTTTATTCCCATTCTCAAGTCTTCTAGTCTTTTCAAGCTAGATGAAACATTAGGTGGAATCAGTACAATCTCAGAGCAACCACTCAAATCTAACCGTAGACGAGTCAGTTGCCCTGTTTCATCTTGCAACTCTTTAACCTGGGAGTGGGCAAGGCAAGGCTAAGATTTTTCAAGTTTCTTAGCTCTCCAACTAGAACAATATCCCCCAACACGCAATGATCTAAGAACAATGTTTGAAGAATTGGTAGGTATTTAAGAGATGGAGATAGTGATGGAAAACTTGTTTGGCACTTTGTTTCTGAATTTTCTCCAGGTCTTCATCTTCTTTGACATTCAGTATTATAACCACATCATCATATAACTTATCTTGTGCAGCTTGTCTGAAAACTTGTTTGGCATCAAATTAGAGGACAAATGAAGCTTGAGTTCTTCAAGTGACTCCCTAGGTTTTCAAGGTTGCTTTTGTAGTGAATTACGTATCCCACTTGACGTCCAACTGGAACAACTGTGTACTCAACTATTTTCCGATGACCTTGGGAATAATTGAAGGTAAGAATCTCGATGCCACTTTCAGTTAGTAATATATCTGTTGAACATAAACGAAGCCAAAAAGATTGAAAAGATCTAGAAATTTATGCAACACAATAAAATGAAAAATGGAAAGACAAGAATAAAATGTGATTGAAATTGAATAATGAAACAAAAGACATACCTTAGCTCGTGAGAGTGAGACGAACGGCAAAGAAGAAGAGAGAATGTAACTCGTGATGCTCAATATTCATCTCATTTCTGCACCCCGAGTTCAATGTGACATAACTTGCATAAGACTCTTTTTTTGTCAAGCTCTCAAAATTACTCCTCCCCTCCATTGTAGAAAGATGGTGATGGTCGAGCCTAAACAAAGAGAAGTTGCGCCTCTGAATTTTGGTTCTTTTCCGAAATAATTTTTTTTGAGGGAGGTGATAGAGATCGTACGGTCAAACGAACTGATTAAGGTCTGGATGACGAGGATTTGATATGAGGAGGCAAGAAAGTGGCTATCAAAATTGAAACATGAGTTGTGTATTTTTGGAAATTATACCTATACTAAAGTTCAAAAACACCATTCACCAACGGTAAAAAGACGAAAAACTGAGTTAAAAAACACATAATGGACAAAAAGGCCCCTAAGTTGCTCTCCATTTCTTCTTTTTTTTTTTTCGGATTAATTACACAAACATCCCCTGAGGTTTATCGAATTTTCACGAAACCCCCTCACGTTTGAGACATTACACAAAGACCCCCTCACGTTTTAATTCTCTTTCATATAATCCCTTGAATCAAAATTTGACTTATGAATCTACTAATTTACCCTTATTAATTACTTGAAACTAATAAAACAACTATACAATTATATAAAATAAATCATACAACATTAAACACTTAAAAAACAAGAAGAAGACCATGTGGACAAAACAAATTGAGAAAAAAAAATTTAATTATTACTTTGAAAATAATATTTTATTAAAAAAAGAGGTTGTTCATCTTCTTCATTCCCTCACTTGATCGAGTAACCACCTCCATCTCCATGTCCTCATTCTTCCTCCATCACCACCACCAATTCAAACTTTCAACAAACCAAAAAACAATCATTGTCTAAAAAAAATAATAATTTGGTAATCAAGATCCGCACTAAATTAGGAAGAACAAATATAGAAACGGCGGAGAAGGATTTGTGGAAGCGGGTGAAGTCGGGAGACTAGATGACTTTGGAGGGGGATTGGAAATGGGAGGGAGGGGAGATTTTGGGGGATTGAGAGGGGTTGGGGGTGACTTGTCCACATGTTTTTTTTTTAAATTTTTAATTTTTTTTTATTCTTAAGTAGTTACAATATGTTTGGATGAAGAAATTTAAGATTACTAAGAAATTTTAAAATGACGAAAAGTGAAATGATGAGATTTCAAGTTTATTTTTTTTTAATTTTTAATTATAAATTCTAACTTTTATCCAAATTTCAAGTTTATTTTCCTCATCCAAACATAGTGTTAATGTTTATAACTTTTTTATATAATTATAAAATATTTCTTTATTAGTTATAATTAATAAGAGTAAATTAGTAAATTTATAAACAAAATGCTAACTGAGGGGTTGTATGAAAGAAAATTAAAATCTGAAGAGATGTTAGTATAATATCTCAAATGTGAGAAATTTTGTGAAAACTTGATAAACAACAGGAAATCAATGTAATTAACCCTTCTAATTCGTACTAGGTACGATGAAATTACGAAATTGCCCATGCTGTCCACGCAGTGACCTGAGTCTACAAAATCTCATCTGTTCCTTCCATTGTCAGGACTCCACTACTGCTTCATCTCACAGAAGTCCGCCTAAGAGCAAAGAAGATCATGTTCAAACTCAATTCCCTCAACTCGTTGCGAGCTGTGAGGCACCTTCACGCCTCCCAATCCGCCGGCGTCAGAGCGTTCACCACCTGTTCGTCATTAATCCTCAAACAGTGGAACCGACTTCACTCTCTCTCCGTCGCCGTTTGCCTTCGCACCGTCACACAATCTGCATGTCGTTCGAAATTTCTAAAGCAGCCGCGATTTCAAGTAATTTACTCTTTTGTGTGTATTGGGTTGGTGGGTTATCGGTAAAATCTGAAATGACTTGCAGATTTGATTTTGATTTTGCGTGTTTATGGTTGTTGATATTATGGTTTGTTTTTGGGATTGGAATTTGGGATTTTATGTGAAGTCAGTGGTGAAATTTGGATTCCGGTGAAGTCGTTCGTGAAATCCCTGGAATACCTAAACCGAAAAACCTCGAGATTGTTCAAGTTCTCCTGCCTTTATGCAGGTAAAGCTTCAATTTCCATTTAAACTTTTCCCTGTTGAGGTAAACTCTCTGCTAAAAGCTTCTAATTCATCCTTTATTTCTTTTTTCATCTGGGCAAAATTTTGATGGATTTATGTATTTTTTTTCCTTTGAATTCCAACTCGAATCTGAATTATGGATTCAGAAAAAACAAATTGATGAATTTTTTATTTGCGTTCATGTTGGTCCTGTCACCGTATGATTTGATAATCCGACCACGAAGCTAATCATTTCTGTATGTTTTTGGGGTTGCAGACCTGGACTGTCGAATGGGGAGGATGAAAAGCAACTGCAGGAAAGCAGCAATGGAGACCCAGCAGCAGCATATTCAAGTCGATCTGGGTAATCTCATGGCCTTCGACCCTCATCACAGCTTCTCCTCCATCCCCTTCTCTAAGTTATTTTTCTTTACTTATTCAATATATCTCTATTTTTTGGTAATATTTCTGTATACTTCTGGGCTTTTTGAAATGATTGCTTTTGAGAAATTAATTGAAAATTTACTTTTGGAAATTGGGATTTTATTTGGATTAATCCCATCAGTAAAGTGGCAGTCTTTAAGTGAAATAGTGAATTTTTCACACTATGCTGATGGGTTTTTGTTCAGTGGGTGAAGTTCTTATTTGTTTTTTCATGGTATTTAGGGAGGAATTAGTGAAGGAACGTATAACAAACCGGACTGAGTTGGTTTAAGCTATTGTGAATAGTCTTTTCAACTCACATTCAACTGAAGACATAGATGGTCCCATTGTGCAGTTGTTTGCTTCCTGAAACTAAACTGCCAAGATAGAAGCATGTCAGTCATTCCTCTTAGTTTACGATTCCCCAACGATGTTTTTTGATAGGTTAGATCATGTATATCAGCATTTGATAGTGAATACATGTATAGTGCTTCACGATTGAAAAGAAGTGGAATGGTAGTTTCACGTAACTTTCGATATTTTTGTTGATCCCCTTTTGTTGTGCTGCCAATTTACGGTTCCTGTCATATAAATTGGTTGACTAAAATGTTAGTGTATGCAAAAAGGTTGTCGATGCTGCTGGATTTTTTCTGTAACCGATTTAAGAGTTGCTATTGTATTCTTAGCATAAACGTCTGACTGCCAATAACATATTCTTTTGTTTTCTACAGCTGCCAGTGCCTAAACCTCCAACAAAACGGGAAACTTTTGCCAAAACAAAAGGTAAATCATTATTGACACTGTAGGAATCGAACAGTACCTTTCTTCTGTTTCTTTTTTCTTTCTTCTTCCCCCCCCCCCCCCCCCCTTTAAGGCTCTGTTTTGGTTTCTCATATGTGGACATTTGGGAGTTGAGAAATATAGTTGGATTTAAGATTTTGAGCAATTGGAATATTCTCTAGGAAAATGACACAATTTGGGATTGGACCTGTCAAGTTGTTACAAGAAAAGTCATAGGTATCCACACTCACCATTTTTATAACTGTTGTAGGGATTTCCCCTGAGAGATGGTTGTGTGAGACATTGAGAACCTTTAAATTTGTGAGCTGTTCCAACTCTGAAGGTATCACTTTGGAAAGAGAATTGCTGCTAAGGTCCAAGTTGTAACCTAGGAGTAAGTTACCAATATGTGCCAGTATTTCCCCAGTCAAGTGGTTCTGGCTCAAGTTTAGAAGCTACTGTTTTGTCATTTGTCCGAGCTCAGGTGGGATTGGACCCGAAATTTTATTTCAACCCATAGGCATATATATAATGCTTATGCATTTTCCCACTGTGGTGAGTGTACCAACAAACTGGTTGTCATTAAAAGCAATGAATTCAAGACTGGGATGAACACCAAATGCATTTATAATGTTCCCGGTAAATTGGTTCCCATCACACCGGACTCTAGACAATGCCAAACAATTCCTCAAGCTCTCGGGCAAATACCCTGTTAGATTGTTATTGTTCACCTTGAAACGTGCAAAGCGAATCCGCTGCACAACTCTAGTGACAGTTACAAAAACCAAGCTCGAAGGCGATTGAAGAGTTTAAGGAATTCTCACCAATATCAAGGTAATGAAGCTTTCTGAGTTCGCCTATTTCGATGGAATTTTCCCTTTGGGAATTTTGAGATAGCTCAATATGTTGCACCAAATCTTAAGGGATTTAGTCACTAATGTGTATTTGTCCTTGGTAGACTTTAAAAGGTCTCATCTTTTTGTTCTTGGTTCAAGTCTGTCTCCATATTGTTTTGTTTGTTGTCATCTGGGAGGATGGTTTTTTATTGTTTGCGTGATATTTTGCGGAATTCATAGATACAGATTTGGCATGGGCTCCATGCATGTAACTGTGTAAGACAACTCTCTTCGTTTCATTTAAAATGGTCTATGATGAGGTTGATTATTTATGTTGATTGTTATCTCGAAGAAATCTCTGTTTTTGGCATTGCTGCTGATGGTATATTTCTCCACATATTTTGTCTTTCTTTTGTTTATTTGCAACTTTCATGCTGAATTATTGCTCTTTGAATTATTTTGAGGATCCAACCAATTGCTCAAATTTTGTAATTTAGTGACCTTTTGTGTGCATTTTTGGTTTAGTTCGTATTTGAAATGACTCGAATTGAATATTTATAACCAAAATATTTGATTTTTCTAATTGCGCAAATTATTCAAATTTGGTAATTTTGTGAGCTTTTATGTACATTTCTGGTTTGGTTCTTACGAGCAAAAATGTCGCATTGCTGCAGGACTTGAATGTACCAACCTTAACCACATGAATAATTTCCACACAATAATTTAAAAGACTGTAATACCTGAGAACCAATAAAGTGAAACTTTGCTCGCTATATATGGATATGCATGCTATAAGAAAGCATTCATTTGTAGGTCGTATTGTGCCATCAGTATTATACTCATAGTTTCAAGTGGTCAGCCCACTACATGGGGGAAAACACAGAAAAAAGGGAAAGCATAAACATAGAAAGACATAATATTTGAGCATCTGGCAGGCATAGAAAGTTTCTTAAAACCTACTACATCGTCGTACAAATTCAATCGTTAAACGTTACATAATATAGAAATTATACCCTGTAAACTATCAACTCCTCAACTCCATCACACTCCCACCTTTCTTTTTACTTTACCTCTCCTTCGAGCTTCTCGATTACAAATTTATATATAACTGAACAGTCCATTTCAAATCAAATATACACAGGCAGAAAACCCCAAAACCCAATTGTTGTTCTAGGTGGTTGTACAGTTCTTTGTTATAAGAAAAAAGTAACCTCAATCCCAAATTAAGCAGAGAAATCACTTCATAATCCCTAAATACTAGAAAGAAGGAATCTTTGAAAGGGAAGCTTCCGGGTGGCATACACAGATTTTTATTATAAGAAATAAGTAACCCAATCCCAAATTAAGCAGAGAAATCACTTCATAATCCCTAAATACTGGAAAGAATGAATCTTTGAAAGGGAAACTCACCACTGCGTGAGCACAGACAGCTTTGGAGGCTGCAAACAAAAGCCCCAAAAAACAAAAAACCAGGGTCTCCTGAAACTGAAAATAAAACTATATTAAACAATCACATGTAGAATCACAGGCTACAAACAAAACCCCCAACACAATCCCAAATGGAAGGAAAGGATAAATGGAAGAAGAAGAGATGTGACAGAGGGGGAGAGATACAATCCCTCAACCCCACCCTCTCTGTGCAGCCAAACACTTGTTCCCTCAACCCTACCCTCAAACCGTGCACCCAATCAACTCTCTTTCCGTCCCCCTAATCGTGCACCCGCTCTCACCCTCTCTCTGCAACCAACCCCCTCCCTTATCTCCCCCAAATCATGCCCCCACAACATCCCAGCAATGAAGAATCAAATCCAAAAGTAAATTGCAATTACCTATCATGGTAGGATTAAAATAAGAATCTCTAAATAGAAAGACAAAGGTTATAATACAACAGATAGCTCACCAAAAAGCTGCAGCCCTTTCACAGTGGTGATACATTTCCGCTTATTACGTATGGCTTTTTCAATTGTAATTTCTTGCTTCTCCTGCAGAAAAAAACACAACAGAACATATTTTAATAACCACTCATACCTATTTCATCTCTGGAACTAAAACTTTCAGTTATTTATCTATATATAAATATTGATTATGATCACATTTTGATCATCGACATAAAATACAAATCATTGTATATTTGCACATTCAAATATTTATGGAACTCACAACCGAGAGCCAGAGCTTCAATTCCTGTGAAACCACCCTTCTCTCAAACCTTTGGCGACAAATTCTTACATCATCTATACCGTAAACTTGATCAATCAATCAAAGATTTATAAAACTTTTGAATTTTAACCTCAATTACAACATGCAGACCCAAAATTGATCCCAATCAACGTTGAAGAATCCTAATAAGAACAAAGGCGCTACACTATAGAACTTGGGTATTTCTTAAAACCCCTAACCCATGATATTTTAAATCCTTAAATTTTTTGAGCACCGAATCACTATCAAACTAACGTGAATAAAGAAATTGCTAATTACAAATGGGGAAAACTACAGCCCATGGGTAGTTCCTAAAATCCCATCATGTTTTCAATTCCAAAATTTCTCGTCATTTAGGAAAACCACTAAGCTTTTCTACCCTGTACTATGCACCTAATGATAGCGAAAGGAAAGAAAAAAATAAGATAAAAAAATACATAGCTATTCGGCCATAACTGTATCCTATCTAAAACGCACTAAAATGCCAGAGATAAAGTTTAGAACTCAGCATTGTATAACATTTACAGATGACAACTAATCTAAATTTGTGAAAGGCGAAACCACCCCCATTGTATTGAATGTTGTTATTTTGGTAAACCTTGCAAATCACAATGAATAGCATCTGATAATCTTAAATAGGGCCGAGAATTTCAACTCACCATCCTCCTTTAGCACAGAGCAACTCGCTTCCTTAGCAAAGTAACAAACCGGGATAACACGCTGCTGTTGAAAAATGTATCCATTGCCACACAGCTGAACATCACAAAGAAAATTAAACACAAAATTAAACATTCACAATGCAAAAATCCAAACTAAACACAAAATCAATGCTTTCAAAGTCATATGGCATGCTGGCTTATCACAATTGCTTAGTATAAATTTATCGACATTATATATGGATAAATTTGAATAAAAAATAAAAGATAACCAAATCATACACTGGTAGTCTCCGTATTCCCCTAGCAAGCAAACCGTTGATGGGCTCCCCTTGAAAGCTTAGTTAGTGAACGAGCCCACCTACACACGCACTTCAAAACTCAATTCATA
This sequence comes from Malus sieversii, assembly GCA_028456135.1. Classification (NCBI taxonomy): domain Eukaryota; kingdom Viridiplantae; phylum Streptophyta; class Magnoliopsida; order Rosales; family Rosaceae; genus Malus; species Malus sieversii. Next base: position 34,167,468 of record CM051981.1, read on the forward strand.
CACATAGGGGGAGGGAGAGAGAGAGAGAGAGAGAGAGAGAGAGAGTACCACAAAGTCCCGATTTTCAATCCCACTACAGAGAGAAATCGATTAGATCCCCATATCCCTCAATAAAATGTATAAGAATAATTTACAAATTTGTTAAAACTCATAAATTTCTTCCGTCACTGTAAACTTTAACCATTCATTTGAATGAAGACAAAATATCAGTAAAACCCCACCACGATTTCAAGTACCACAAAGTCCCGATTTTCAATCCCACTACAAAGAGAAATCGATTAGATCCCCATATCCCTCAATAAAATGTATAAGAATAATTTACAAATTTGTTAAAACTCATAAATTTCTTCCGTCACTGTAAACTTTAACCTTTTATTTGAATGAAGACAAAATATCAGTAAAACCCCACCACGATTTCTCACGCTCAATTCCATCAGAAGTGCGAAAATCCCATAGTGTGAAATTATTAACCACGATTCATCAAACCACTGAAAAAATAAAAATCCAAAAACTAAAAGCAACAATGCAGTAAACCCAGATAAAAACAACTAAGGATGCCTAAAAAACCAAACTGGGAAATCATGATGGCAACAAAGAACTCACCGAAATCAAATCGAATGGAGAGAAAGAACCACCGGGAGATGAGTAAAGCGGCAAGCCAAGGAGGGGCGACAAATGAGTGAGTTTTGAGTAGTGGGTTTCAAATTTTTAGTTCAAGGGAAGGGGGAGGAAATTGAATTGTACCCAACAGGTTTTATGGAACAAATCCCGAAGGAGGAACCTCAAAATGCAAAAAGAACCATTAGTTATGCACCGCTTGACAATTTATTTCATGGAAGTTATAGCAAACCAAAACATAGAAGTTATAGCAGGTGAAGAAGGCTTCTAAAAGGGTAAGAAAAATCGAATTTGATAACATTGTACTTTTTTTTTTTTACGGTAAAAGGGAATTCATTTCATAACAAACCAAAACATAGAAGTTATAGCAGGTGAAGAAGGCTTCTAAAAGGATACAGAGCATTGTCACTTAGCAACTGCTTCCCAATTCTTAGAACAAAAAGCTATCATCTTTTGGAAAAGAAACAGTTGTCATTGAAATCATCAGAAATCATCAAACCCTTTCATAGCATCAAATTTGTACATAAATATAAATATTAAAAACCAGAACTCAAACTTAAAAGCCAAAGTTAAAATTAGTAAATAATTAAAAAAAAAACAAAGGGTACCTTCTCTGGGATTAATCTAAAGAAAATACAATTTCCAATATCCAAAAATATAAATATTTAAACCAGAACCCAAACTTATTGTGATTGTGTGTGCGCATATGAGTTCAATTGGATCGAGAGAGATTACGATAAAAAAATAAACAATCATTCGAATAAAAACTCAGCATATTATAAGAGTTACTAACCCGGAAAGTCGTTAGATCCAGGGTCCAACTCCTTGTCTTGTAATTCCAGCATATAAACAATAAAATATAAAATCAGAAACCCAAAATTTATTCATTTCTTAATTGAAATCCAGAAAAAAAAAATGCAAAATTGAAGCAATGCAGAGAAAACCCAGATCCCACCCCAAACAAACGCAAAAATGAGAGGAAACCCAAAAAAAGGAATTCAATTAATCCAACATACCGCAATCGGAGCGAGGACGCTTTCCGACGGCTATATTCTTCGCCGAGGACGCGGTTGCCAGCCGTCGCTGTACCTCCAGTACGCATCCGGCGTGTTTGAGGCTTGTGACCGTCACTACATGCTTGGTTTGTGGGCTCCACGGCAAGAGACATGGGAGAGCACCGAGGAGAGGAAGATTATGGTTTCAGTAAAGGAGAGAGGAAGTGAGAGAGAAAGGTGAAGATGCAGTCGCTGTAGTCTGAATTCCTTTCACAAAATCAAACACCGATCCCTCAATCACCGACAACAGCCTTGATTTGAGGAACCTCAAAATCAGCCTCCCCCCCCCCATCCCTCCCTTTTCTCTCTGTAATTTCCCTCATCACTCCCTTTCTATCTCTCTCTGTCGCTCTGTCACCTCACCCTCTCTCTCTCCCTCTCTCCCTCATCCTCTATCTCTATCTCATCAAAGAGGTATGGCCTCCCATCCCCGAAACCCTCACCGAATGACAACACTATCTCTCTTCCCTAAATCCCGGCGAACCTCTTCCTCCAACCCGTCAACCCTTCTGTCCCTCATCCCTCTCTCTCCCCGACTCAAAGTCCAGATCTAGCCCAAACACTGAAAAACCGTTCTTAAGCCCAGTGGCAATCTTGTAAATAAATCTAAATATGGGCTGAAATCAGCCGGGTGGCAATTTTGTAAATAAACTGAAATTCACTAAAATTTGCACAGTGCCATCCTCCCCCTACTTTTTTTTTTTTTTTGGAGAAAAAAAAAGTAGGGGGGAAGTAATTCGAAATGAATCTAATCGCATTGAATTGAATATCCGGTGAGCTTTTTTGCACATTTTTGTTTTAGTTCATTATTTTAACACACAAACAATATTTATAATTCATTTGACATTCTTGTGGTAACGCGCAAGTTAAAACTACAGTAACTACTAATCCTCTTTAAATTCTAGTTAGGAGCTCAATTTATATGAGATGCTCTTAAGTAGATACAACAACAACAAATAACAATAACAACAACAAAACCAATTCATTAAGTTTAGTAGAGTGTGAAGAAAATATGGAAATTGAGGTGCATCCCAAAACCAATTCAGAAATCACACAAGCATTATTTCCCAAACACCAAAACCAAAAATGTAGCGAACAAAGCTTTAAATACAAATCACACCTTTATGACGAAACACACAAGTCAATACAAGCATACATGACTTGGAACATGCATCAGTGCCTTCCCAAATTGCACAAGTTTCTGGGATAGCTTTCCATTGAGGCCGCAGCTTGCAGGCTTATATCAAACAAGATGCGATCGGCCACGGAAGCAAGGCTGGGCACAGACCATTGAGGGGAGAATAGAGAATAGTTAGAGCAAGTAAACGAGAAATATTAGAAATAAGTATACTGAAAGTAGCAACCACAATAACGCCACCGCCAAGATAGCGTGCATCCTCAATAACCCCAAAGCCAAAAAGGTCCACGCAATCATACACAAACATAATATGGCCAACAGAAATCACACAAGGCGGAAGCTTGAAAGCTTAAATCCGATAAGCGGTCGCTGACGATTAGAGTGGTGCCCATCTTGTTCTCGGAACTATGACAAATAGTTGTCTCCATCTAAAAATATGAACACACCAATGTGATTTCTGGGCAATGCAAAGTGTGGTCCAATAGATCAGAGTGCCTTCAAGTTTGCTTTCCAAGCTGAAATTTCTTCCTTTAAAAGGAAAAACAAAAGGAAGAGGAAAATAACACACAAACACGCTATCGCACACAATTGGAAAACATTAACACGCTAGGAAGAGGATGAGGATTCCTTTTTGGCAGAGAGTCTTGCAATTGTAACATCTACATTTGAATCCACAATCATCCGCTGCTCCTGTAGAAATATATATTTCATTGACAATTACAAATTATAGAAAATATAGCTTTAATTTGTGATATGTATATTTCATCAAATGCAATGTACAATGGTTCAAGTATATATGAGGAAGAAGGTGAAGAGAAAAAGAGGAAAACATTCCCCTCAAAACAAGGAATAAAACATTCCTTAAAACATTCCCCAAAACAAGGAATAAAACATTCCTTAAAACATTCCCCAAAATAAGGAATTCATTACTTTCAACACTCCCCCTCAAGCTGGATCGAGGAGGTTCACTGAGCCAAGCTTGCCCAATAACCGATGAAACTGAGATGAAGCCAGTGCCTTTGTAAAAAGATCTGCCAGTTGATCATGACTTCGTGTGAACATGGTCCGGATGATTTGCGTTTGAACTTGAGCTCTGATGAAATGACAATCCACTTCAATATGTTTGGTTCTTTCATGGAACACAGGATTGGCAGCAATGTGCATGGCTGCCTGATTATCACACATAAGCGTCATATGAGTAGAACTAGGAAACCCTAAGTCTGAAAGAAGCCCTTTAAGCCAAATGAGTTCACAAGCAATGACTGCCATGGCTCGATACTCAGCCTCTGCGCTGGAACGAGCAATTACCTGTTGCTTCTTACTCTTCCATGTGACAAGGTTTCCACCAACAAATGTACAATAGCCTGTGATTGATTTCCTATCAATTGCATTACCTGCCCAGTCTGCATCTGTGTAGCCACTAATGACAGTGGACTGATTGTTATGCATTGTAATTCCTTGCCCAATTGAGCCCTTAAGATAACGAAGGATTCTCTTAACAAGGTTAAGGTGATCAACAGTGGGAGAGTGCATGAACTGACTAGCCAAGCTCACTGCATATGTGATATCTGGACGAGTGATAGTGAGGTATATGAGCTTGCCTACTAATTGTTGATAGTAGCTTACATCATGCATGGCTTCTCCATCTATGCTGAGCTTCAGTTTACAATCAAGGGGAGTGATAGCAGGCTTGCAGTCAAGCATTTTTGCTTCTTGAAGTAGGTCCAATACATATTTCCGTTGATGTAGAAACAGTCCTTTTGAAGAAGTTGCCATTTCGATCCCCAAAAAATAGTTTAACCTCCCCAAATCTTTGATAGCGAAAACTTGATGTAGTGAGAGTTTTAGTGCCTCAATCTCCACGATATTATCTCCAGTGATGATAAGATCATCAACGTAGATGAGGACCACCAACTTCCCCCTGGTGCCAGTTCTTACAAATAACGAAGAATCAGCATTACTTCGCATGAATCCAACCTTTTCCAGAACAGAACTGAGCTTGGCATACCAAGCTCTTGGTGATTGTTTCAATCCGTATATTGCCTTGTGCAATTTACAAACCATGTTGCCTTTAATACCATCATAGCCTGGAGGAGGTTGCATATACACTTCTTCCTGCAGCTCGCCGTGAAAGAAAGCATTCTTCACGTCCATTTGGTAGAGTGACCACCCACAATTGATTGCAACTGAAAGTAAAACCCTGGCTGAGTTCATCTTGGCCACCGGTGCAAATGTTTCCTTATAATCTACACCAAAGGTTTGGGTGAAACCTCGAGCAACAAGTCTAGCCTTGTGTCTCTCGATAGATCCATCAGCTTTGAATTTAGTCTTGTAAATCCAACAACTTCCAACAGCTTTTTTTCCTGGTGGTAGTTGAACTAGGCTCCAGGTGCAATTCTCTTCCAGTGCACGAATCTCTTCTTTCATGGCTTGGTTCTATTGTGGGAGAAGAGAAGCTTCTGGAAAGCTTCTTGGTTCATAGTGCTTATCAATTTCACTGAGAAATGTAGCATGAGATGTTGAGAACTTACTAAAGCTGATACATTCATTGATTGGATGTCGTGAGGCATATGTAACATAGTCCTGCAACCTAGCTGGAGGTTTTCTGATTCGAGGAGGATTTCTTTTAATCACCTGAGACTCTGTAGAGGGCGGAGAATGATCAGAGTAGGGCTCATCTTCACTCTCACTGGCAGTAATTCGGTCAGTTTGAACTTCTTCACAATCTGGACTTACAATGACTGATCTCTTTTCCAACATCGGATAATTAAAGTTTTGAGGGAGTGGGAACATGTCAACTAAATCCTCCCCCTGACTTGTAAAATAGGGATAGTCTTCTTCGAACTTCACATCTCTTGAAACTGTGCACTTCTTAGTGACTGGATTGAAGCACTTGTATCCCTTTTGAGTGGTCGAGTATCCCATAAACACACTTGGTTGCCCTGGCATCTAGTTTGTCACGGTTCAAGGTTTGGATGTGAACAAAACACACACAACCAAACACCTTGAGATGTGTCAAATCTATTTTCCTCCCCTTGAGAACTTCATAGGGAGATTTAAACCCTAGCACACGACTTGGAAGTCGATTGATGAGATAAGTGGCAGTAAGGATGGCAAACGACCAAAATTTCTTTGGAACGTGCATGTGAATCATGAGAGCACGAGTTTTTTTCCAAGAGATCTCTATTTTTCCTTTCGACTACTTCATTTTGTTAGGGAGTCCCCACGCAGCTGGTTTGATGTATGATACCCTGAGAACTTATGTATTGAAGCATGTTGTTGGATAGAAATTCAGTGCCATTATCTGACCTTAAAACCTTAATGTTTGATTGAAATTGCGTTTTAACATGCATGTGAAAGTCTTTGAAAATGGTAGGGACTTCACTCTTTGATTTCATAAGATATAGAAAACTTGTTCAAGAGAAATCATCAACAAATAGATCAAAATATTTAAAACCTTCCATTGATTCAGTTGCAGGTCCCCATACATCGGTGTGTACCATTTCAAAAGGTTTACTTGTCCTAGACATTGAATTACCAAAAGGTAGCCTAGTAAACTTAGAAAATTGACAAGTATCACAAGTAGGATAGAGGTTACAAAAATTTGGAAACAGTTTCGATAAGACAACTTCAGAGGGGTGAGCTAATCTCCTATGCCAAAGTTGGTTTTCATCTATGGACTTCGATTGAGCTTGAAGAGCCTGAGTGAAACATGCATTCTTGCACAGGTAGTAAAGTCCATTTATGAAGACCCCTTCACCAATCATCTTCATGGTGAGAACATTCTGAAACATCACTTTATTTGATGAGAAAATAGCACGGCAGTTTAGGGTGTTGGTGATCTTTCCAATTGACAAAAGTTGGAATGGAAAGGTTGTGTTTGGGCCCAAAATATTGGTTTGGGCCGAGGGTAGAATCACTATCGGCCCGAGAAGCCGTGCGGCGAAAGGGTCATGGAGCGTTCAGCTCATGGGCTTCCAAGCCTAAGTCGGTTAAATCAGAACGCAAGTCGAGTCTTAGTACAATAGGGACTCTCGACGAGATCAATAATCTAGAAAGCGAATCCGACTCAGTTAAGGACTAGATTCGTAGTCCTAGCGAAGATAGGACTGATCAAGGGATGTTAATCCAGAGAAGGAAACCTAGTTCGAATGGGATTGGAACTCGGGCTCGATGTTCTGCTACTATAAATACAAGACATTCAGCAACAGAGAGGCCCCGGCAAATCAATACAAAATTGCCCTGCGCAAACTCTCACAACTTGTGATTTTTCTTTTTCCCTTTTCGCTGACACATCTTCCGTTGGCATCAACAGCACTGTGGAAGCAACCGGTGATATCTTAAGTCGGCATAGATAGCTCTGTCACCGTAGAGTCAGTCGGTCTCGCAGTATCTTCCGTTGGCATCAACAGCACTGCGGCGAGAACGGTTGATTGCCTATCCAAGTCTCGGTCGAGAAGGGTTCTAAATCCTTATTGGTCGAGGTCATCTCATCAGCTTTCTCGGCGAAGTGAGGTGTTACAGTTATCACATTCGGCACATTGAAAGCCGAATTTGATATTGAACTTCGTAAGAATAGTAACCTTGTCTTCAGGTTCGAGAGCCCAAAAGGCCGAGACGTGTTCCTTTCTCGGCCGCAATCGCAAGACGTAGAAGTCAGTAGCGCGACCCAACGCAACATCAACATTTTGGCACGCCCCGCATTCACCGAAGGACGTAGTTAGCTCAGTAATTACTCGGCCTGCGCGCCACGTAGGCTTTGTAGTTTTTAGGGTCAACATTTTGGCACGCCCAGTGGGACCCAGTGCTAAACTACGAAGTTCATGCCAATTGAAACACGATCGGTAAAAAAGAAGACAGCTATGGGAAAGTCGACAGCCGATTTGCCGAGTCAGAGCATAGGACAGAGTGTGCCACAGGCGCAGAATCCCCTTAGCACTGGTACACATGAGTCCACGAGCGCGACTCGTCGAAAGAGAGAAGTTAATCTCGGCGGTCAACTCCGTGGTTCAAAGATCCTTAACAGAAACACATGCGTTCTCAATGAAGGGATAATAGATGAGTGCGACAAGGATGGTGGTGAAGGATCTGACCCACCAACGAGGTCGTTTCTTCGAAAGCGATTAGACGAGCAGTCTCGGTCAGTCGAGCAGACGTTCAGTCGAGGCATTGACAAGCTGCATGACGCGATACTCAGTTCCAACGATCGACAAACTAGGCTGCTCGAAAGGCTGGTTAGTAAAGTTGGTGGCAGCAGGCCTTTCGATCTTCTCCAACATTGCCCACCAGGGAACAACCCGGTACCGATTGAACCGGCCGAGCCTATTCCTGCTCTGCTCAAACCAATTAACTTGGAAAAAGGAGGAGGGTCGAATAGTAGGTCAGACGGAACCGACCGGAGGATCGAAGCAACACCTGTTGATATGACCGAAGTACAGCGGATGATCGACTCGGCCATGAAGAAAGGGCCGAAGTTTCCCAAGTTTATTCATCCGTACCCAGCGTACGTGGAAACGTTTGGATACCCGAAGGGTTTCAAGATCCCAGATTTTAGTCTTTTTGCCGGTGAATTGTCCCTGTCTTCGTTGGAGCACGTGGCCCGTTTCACCGCGCAATGCGGAGATGTTAATAGTGATTTCCACAAGTTACGGCTGTTCAATTTTTCATTGACCGGCTCGGCATTTGCCTAGTACATCAACCTCCCTCCTAATTCCGTCCAAAACTGGGAGGAGTTGGTCAAGAAGTTCCACGAGCAGTTTTATCGGCCGGGGATTGAGATGTCAGTCTCTTCATTAGCACAGATGGTTCAAGCATCTGATGAGTCACCAATGGATTATCTTACCAGGTTCAAATCGGCTAGGAATTGGTGCCAAGTGCCTTTACCCGAAGTCAAATTTGTCAGGCTTGCTTTGAACGGCCTTGACGTCGAATACAAAAAGAAATTCTTGGGAGCAAATTTTCGGGATATGTACGAATTAGCCCAACATGTCGAGCAGTATGATTATTTGCTCCGCGAGGAAAAGACTTCGAAGACTCCAACTCGGGGAACGATTTACAAGAACCCTACGGTCAATTATGCATCAACCGAGGATGAATGTGTTAGTGTGGATGCGGCTGAGATAGTGATAGATAAGCCATACGTTTGCAAGGCATTGACCCAGGTTGATTCTAGAGAAGCCAAAAGTAGCTCGGTCACTGAAGGAACATTGAAACCGTCAAAGGTTTATACTTTTGATATTACCAAGGCTGACGCAATTTTTGACCAACTGTTATCAGCGAGAATCATTAAGCTTTGGCCTGGTCATAACATTCCTAAGGCCGAAGAGCTTAAAGGAAAGGTGTATTGCAAATACCACAATTCGAGCAAACATACGACAAACAATTGTGTCGTATTTCGCGATAACGTCCAAAGCTGGATTGATAATGGCAAACTGAAGTTTCCCGAGAAGAGGATGAGTGTTGATACTGATCCGTTCCCCACGGCAACAGTAAATATGGTCGATGCGTACCTACCCAAGGACAAAGGGAAAGGCAAGGCCGAAGTGGTCGAGACGCAACGCCCGCAGAATCAGAATGTTCAGCCACGGTTCATGGTCGATTTTCGTTCAAACAAACCACCTACGGCTTTAACGGGGCCCGCTATTGTCAAACCTCTGATGGATTATAGCACCGATGAAGACAGTGGGACGGCGGTTTTGTGCAGGAAATGTAGAGCGAAGGTCGACAGCGAACCAGAGGAGAAGCCCTCTTCGCAACCTGTGGCCGCAACTCGGCAAAAGGTAGCCAATGAAAGCCAACATCACGGGGTTTTTGAGAGGCTCGGTCCTAAAGTACGGATGGAAGAGACACCCCCGGTCAGGCGGCGTCTCGATTTTGATGCTTCATTCTATGACGATGATTACTATAAGCGTAATTCTAGCAGTTCAGAATCATCGCGGAGCCAAAAGACCTTCAAACCTCCCGAGCCTAGAGATCAACGTTGGTATACATACCATTCCTCGAAGGGTGTCTACATTGCGTTGTCTAAATCTCAGAAACGCCGGCATCAACGGATAGATTGCATGGCTCGCCGACGAGCAGCCCAAGAAACTTCGGCCCCTAAGTGGCGGCCGAAGGACATAGCTGCCACTGATGATGAGTGACCACCTCTAGCAATTATGACAGAGTTGGCTTAGGGGAAACGGCTGGTCGATCACGATGTCGAGACCATGTTTGAAGAAGCTGATAAACGGATCAAACTTCTCATTCGACCAGGGGAGATGAAGGCACGCCTTGAACATTTCAGGCAAGAGGCCGAAAGCAAACTATCCCCGCCGGCTATACAAGAACCTTTGGTCAAAATTCGACGGAATTTGCATCCCCCGTTCCTTAGGGAGTCTTTGGAGTATATGCGAGAGTTTCATAAGAAACATTCGGCCAACGATCTGTATGGTTTGCCGAAGGCATGTCAGGACACCATTGATATGGTCCTGACTTGTCCGGATGCTGAGCGGATCATCCAGAAGACCTCAGATCCAGGATTGAAAGCAAGGTTCCAGCACATACGAGAAGCTCGCGTCCTTGGCTTTGAAGTCGACCCGTACACCGATATCAATGCAGCCGACCTTCCTTTCTCGCTGGATGACCTTCAGTATTTACGATATCACTTTGAAGTCTTTTCGGCGGTTTCTCTCTTCGGCCTTACGACCAATGAAATCGCACGTATTGCTCGTCTGGATGCTTATCTCGACACTAGGGATGCTCGGCTACACTACCAGGAGCAGGTTCAAGTTCTGACCCCAAGTACATTGTCAATCTCAACCTTACCTGAGGTGGGCATGCATAACCAACAAGTCGCCGAAGCAGCTTCGCCGAGTGACGTCATTGAAGAAGGGACAGAAGAGTCTCGTTGTCCGACTCTGACGACAACTGAGTCTGTAGTCGCCGACCAACCGAACGAGGAGGGTCTTGACCAGATGGGCCCGTCAGTCCTGGATAATATGGAAATCAGTATGGTCCATGTGTTACCTGCCGATTTTCAATCAAGCACGGCTCAACCAAATTTCCTCGATGGAGATGTGGTTGCCGAGGAACCCGGCCATGTTGATTTTGTATCGATTGCTGAAGGCGAGTCAACAACAAAAGATGATAGTCTAAAGGCCGCTTTGGCTGAATTGTTCCCTCGTTCATCATCGGCCAAGCTTCACCATTTAAAGCCATTATATGTGACGGCTCACATCGAGGGATATCCAGTTTCTAAAGTTTTTGTCGACTACGGAGCTACCGTCAATATCATGCCTCTGAACATCATGAAGGCCTTACGCCGTTCAAATGACGAGCTTATTCCGTCAGGAATCACAATGAGTAGTTTTGTCGGCGACAAATCCCACACTAAAGGTGTACTTCCGTTAACTGTGAATGTTGCCGGTCGCACCCACATGACCGCCTTTTTCGTGGTTGATTCCAAAATCGAGTATAATGCACTGCTCGGTCGAGATTGGATTCATCAAACCATCTGTATTCCTTCCTCGTTGTACCAAGTGCTTGTCTTTTGGGACGGCAAATCGGTCACTGTTCATCCGGCCGATAGCCAGCCCTTCGAAGCTAACATGATTCAAGCACGGTATTATGATGATCACGTCGGCTACATCACTTTGCAAGGCTTTAATGAAGAGGGACGGCCGACTCGGATTTCGGTTTAGAAAGCTATCGAGGTTGGCGCCGAGACTGTCCAGCAGGATTCGGCGAGACTCAGATTAGCCAACTTCTTCCCCGAAGCTGATGTTTGACACCGATCGGGAAGCACGCAGGGTCGTGGTTTCATCTACTATGGAACGACTGCTGGCCCATTGGTATACTATATCTAAACAACCAAATTCGGGCGTCAACCTCGTCGAGTTCCTTGCCGAGGGGGATAATGGGCCTGTATTACCTTTTGATAAAATTCGAGCCGCCCCGGCCGAGCTCGAAGATCATCGGCCCTTAGTCAAGGACCCCTTGGAAGAGATTAATGTTGGGACGGCCGATGACCCACGGTTTTTGTTTATCAGTGCTTTACTTCCCCAACAAATGAAAGTCGAGTTTCGTACTTTGCTTACGGAGTTCAAAGATTGTTTTGCTTGGAGTTATCATGAAATGCCCGGCTTAGATCGTGCTCTGGTCGAGCATGAATTACGTATTAAGCCTGGATTTAAACCTTTCCGTCAGCCACCTCGTCGATTCTCGACCGAAGTACAACTCAGTATCAAGGACGAACTTGTTCGGCTTTTGAAAGCCGGATTCATTCGGACAGCTCGATATGTCGAATGGTTGGCGAATATCGTTCCTGTATTAAAGAAGAATGGTGCACTGCGCATCTGCACCGATTTTCGAAATCTGAATCTGGCAACTCCCAAAGATGAGTATACAATGCCGATTTCAGATCTGTTAATCGATGCCGCGGCGAATCATGCGATCTTATCCTTTATGGATGGACATGCCGGGTACAACCAAATATTTATTACCGAAGCCGATGTGCACAAAACTTCTTTCCGTTGCCCGGGGGCACTCGTCACTTATGAATGAGTTGTCATGCCATTCGGCCTTAAGAATGCAGGCGCCACGTACCAACGGGCGATGAACACCATCTTCCATGATTTAATTGGCACCATCGTCGAAGTTTACATTGACGATGTTGTCGTCAAATCTAAACGCCGACAGACACATCTAGACGACCTCCGACAGGCTTTCCTCCGCATGCGTCAGCACAGCCTCAAGATGAATCCTGCCAAGTGTGCCTTCGGTGTATCGGCCGAGAATTTTCTTGGTTTCCTCGTACATCATCGTGGGATTGAAGTCGATGAGAATAAGGCACGCGCAATCATCACTGCCCCACCCCCAACGACGAAGAAACAGCTCCAGTCTTTACTCGGATAGATCAATTTCCTCCGTCGATTTATTGCCAACTCGGCAGGAAAAATGAAAGCGTTTTCCACACTTTTAAAACTCAAGGACTCAGATAAATTTGTGTGGAACGACGAGCATCAGGCGGCGTTTACGCAAATCAAAGTCTCCCTCGCAAACCCACCTGTCTTGGTTCCTCCCCGGCGCGGTAAGCTTCTTAAGCTTTATATCTCGGCGGCCGAAGAGTCCATCGGCTGCCTCCTCGCGCAAGATAACGACGCTGGACGGGAACAGGCTATTTTTTATCTCAGACGCAATCTCAGTCAACCAGAGATCAATTATCCAGCCGTCGAGAAGCTGTGCTTAGCCGTTTTTTTCGCCACTTCCAAGCTTCGGCATTATATGCTCCCATCGGTTACCCAGGTTATTGCGCAGACCGACGTCATCCGCTACATGCTCACCCGATCGATCGTCAAGGGCCGTATTGGGAAATGGACCATGGCACTGTCCGAGTTTAGCTTGCAATATGTAGCTCAAAAAGCCGTTAAGGGCCAAGCATTGGCTGATTTCCTTGCTCAACATCCCTCCCCATACGGTTTTGGGGGCAACGACGTTGATATTGGCATGGTTCAGACGCGCGACAACCACTGGACGATGTACTTTGACGGTTATAGTACGTCAACTTCGGTGGGCGTGGGAATTGTTATTCAATCCCTGAATCACGATCGCTGGTTCTTTTCGCTTAAGTTGGACTTCGACTGTACTAACAATCAGGCCGAGTATGAAGCCCTAATCGTCGGCCTTGGAATCCTCCATGACCTGCGGGCAACCCGCGCCCTCGTCCTCGGTGACTCTGAGCTTGTGATAACCAACTTAATGGTTCCTTTCGTTGCATGAGTTGTACCCTGGCACCTTACCATATGGTCGCCAGCTATTTGGCCGAATCCTTCGACGGTATTACATTTCAACATATTTCCCGGTGTCATAATACCGACGCGGATGAACTGGCTCAAATTGCCTCCGACGCACAACTCCTGGGGGGCAAACTCGGCCAAGATGTACCAGTGGTACGACAGTTATACCCGGCCTTGGTCAACCAGCAAATCCTCCGGCGCGACGAGGTAATACGCACTCGAGTCATGTCTTTACCTTCGTTGTTAGACCGACAAGATACTATAGAGGTTTGCACCGTCGAGGCAACACCAGATGATTGGAGAAAACCCAGTATGCAGTACCTTGACAATCCCAATGGAAAACATAGTCGCAAGACACGAGTTCACGCCACGAACTATGTCACGTACCAGAACGAGTTATATCGAAAAGGGGAGGATGGATTACTACTGCTATGCCTCGGCCCTCAAGAGGGTGCTCGGGCGATCTCGGAGGTTCATGAAGGGGTTTGCGGAGCTCATCAATCTGGACGAAAAATGCGATGGTTACTTCGACGGCACGGTTATTTTTGGCCAAGGATACTAAAGGATTGTATCGATTTTGCACGAGGATGCGTACAGTGCCAAATCCACGGGCCAATACAAAGGGTCCCGGCCGAATCGTTACATTCGGTCATTAAGCCGTGGCCGTTTAGAGGTTGGGCCATGGACGTAATCGGGAAGATCACGCCGACTTCTGGAGCTGCTAAGCATGCATGGATAATAGTCGCAACTGATTACTTTACTAAGTGGGTCGAAGCAAAATCATATGTCGAGTTAACGTCTAAAGAAGTTTGCGATTTCGTGGAGGAACATATTGTGACTCGGTTCGGTGTGCCAGAGACGATCATAACCGACAATGGAACAATCTTCACAGCCGAACGGTTTAAAGCACACACGGCCAATTTGAACATTCGGCTGGAACAGTCCACACCGTATTATCCACAGGCGAATGGGCAGGCCGAGGCAAGTAATAAGGTGTTGATCGGTATCCTCGAAAAAATAATAAAAGAAAGGCCTGGCATGTGGCATTTGAAGTTGAACGAGGCATTATGGGCATACCGAACGTCGCCCCGGTCGGCGACGGTGACAACCCCGTACGCATTAACCTACGGACACGATGCAGTGCTACCAGTCGAGTTGAGCATAAATTCGTTGCGATTAATTGAACAAAGTAGTTTGTTTAGCACCGAATATAATCAGTCCATGAGACAGGAGCTAGAAGATTTAGAAGAAGCGCGACTTGACGCTTATAACTTACTGGTGGCACAAAAACAGATTGCCGAGCGAGCCTATAATCAAAAGGTGCGACATAAAACATTCGGCGAGGGTGAACTAGTGTGGCAAACGGTGTTGCCTGTAGGATTAAAAGATCCTAGGTTCGGCAAGTGGTCGCCGAATTGGGAAGGGCCGTTCATTGTGCATAAAGTATATGGCAAAGGGGCGTATCATCTTAAAGACCGAACTAGTGTAGTTCACAGATTACCGATTAATGGGAAGTTTTTGAAGAAATATTATCCGGTCACGTGGGAAATGCGTGAATAGAAAACCAGTCCATTAAGATGGATAAGTATTTACAAAATGAGGAGGTCGGTTGGTTTACATTCAAATATATTTAAGGAGAAGAGGGAAGAAGAGTGTTGAGCAGGGCCTTCAACTCCAACCACCGCACGTCGGCCATGATAACTTCAGCTTGCCGGTTCTTCTTATCCAGCTTCAACCACTCGACCCGCTTGGTTGCAGCCACGTACTCAGTAAGGCGATCCTTTCCGCCCGATTCAAAGTCTCTAGCAAGCTCGGAAGCAATGGCCGACCGACGTTTTGCCAGTTCGGCCATCTGACGATCGAGCTCGGCTAGTACTTCTCCTTTTACCCTCAGATCATCGATTTTCGGGCGGAGAGTGTCTTGAACGGCCGTGGCAGTCTGTAGATCCTGTTCGGCCTTTAGAGCAGTCTGGAAGACACTAAATGTCTCCCGAACCCGCTCCAAGGCAGACGACGCCTGAACGATGGCATCTCCACTTAGGCGACCGTCGGCCCCAAGATCGTTCAGACATACGCCAAGCTGATCAAGACCATTGCGCTCTAGCACTTGCGACGCGGAGAGCGACAGAACTTCTCGCAGCTGGGTTAAAGCGTTTGGATCGGCAGCTTCAGTTGGAGCGGCCGAAGGGCCGGACTCTGCAGTTGTGCTGGAGATGAGGGCTTTGAATTCGACCTCCCACGAAACCTGCACGTACAAACAAGGTTAGGCTTAAAGGAAGTCATGACAAGAATAGCAAGAAGGTTTCGTTTTTTAACCTGCCAAGAGGAGACCTCGGCCATGTCCCTAGGATCGTTGCTCGAACCTAAAGAACTCAATGGCCGAGCCCAGTGTCTCAGATTGCTTCTCAATTCACGCGGCCGATGGAGGTTATCTACGTTTGATGGCCACTGAGGCGGCCAAGAAATATAAATAACGCCCTTCGGCGCATAGAATTGACGGTGAAAAGAATGTAAGGGCACCTGACATTTAGTATTGTCCTCGTTTAGAATTATAGAGCAGAAAAGCAATCAAGGAAAGACGGTAGAAGATACTTACGAAGGCCGAGGTAACCTCCTGTTGAGGGATATGGAAGCCCTGGTCTTGAGGATGAACGGGAGATTCCGCCGTCGCCTCGGGCTCCTCGAACGGGCGTTTGCCACGGTTGGCTGCAGATGGGCCGACCGGAACAGCCGTTTCGGAAGAGGCAGGGACATCCTGATCCTGGGAAGGAGCGAGGGGTTCGGCCGCCGCCGTCGGCTCCTCGACTGGGCGTTTGCCACGATCAGCCGTGGAGGGACCGGCTTGAACCACCATCTCTGACCTTGGGGGAGGTTGCCGACGAGAGTGAGGGCGATCTGCCAGCGGGATCTCGTCGCTCCCCTCACTCTCTTCCAGGATGAAGACCGAGGGTTTTGGATTTTCAGGGGCTGCTCCCTTGGTCGCAGAGACCACCTTTTTTGGAATGGGTGCCTCCTCGACGGAGGGAGGCACAACTGGTGTACCAGCCCCAGAGACAGGTCGCGGTCGAACTGTCTCTGCGGCCGGGGCAGGCTGTTTCTCGACCGAGGGTTGAACAACGGCGGGAGAAGGGGAAACACTGGGAGTTGTCACCCCTGTAGTTTGACTGGAGATGACATGGATCTCCCGTGCGCCCTTCTTTGCCAGTTGTTTTACCCGTTTGGCAGGCGGCGGAGGTTCGACGGCCGGCTCGGCCTCTTGGCGAGGTCGTTTGGATGGCACGGCCTGAGCAGCAGCTTTATCCCTTTTAACCAGGGCCGATTTTTTCTCGACCGTGGCCGCGGCAACAGCTTCCGTTTTTCTCGAAGGTCGATTACCTGAGAAGATAAGAATAATTCAGTAAGGCAAATCAATATGCAAGGTTGGAAGGAACCGGTGATAAATGAAAAATTACCTTGAGTTTGGGGAGCCGAGGCCTTCTTCGGACGGTCACCGAAGAGTTTGTTTAGCACGTCTTCTACCGGAGCACCAAAGAATTCCTGGATGTAATTTTCCTACCATTCACCGAAGGTGTTAGTGCAATGGGTTTCGGGGGTGGCCGGTCGAAGGCGAAACTTTTGACAACGCTCTTGGAACTCCCTCACGGCAGTATTACAATCCTTCTCCGAGGAACGAGGTTCACGTCCACGGCTTAGGACTGTTCTGGAGGAGAGAAGGGGGACGGGGCAGCCCTGAAGATAGCCGAGTTGTCGGGCAAGGAAGTTCGGATGATATACTTCCCAACCCGACCGTTTCCCATCACAGCCGAGAGGGAGGTCACGAACAAGCACAAACGACCCCCAGGTCTGACGAAGATCGGCTTCCTCCTCTGCGCCCCATGTAGAGGTAGGCAGCCTGATGGAGGAATGATAGTCTCGACGACGACATATCAGGAACTCGTCGTTGGAGAAGTCGTCGAGAGCGAAGAGGTACCGAAATACCTCTTCGGTTTGATGGGGAAGTATCGGTCGAGAGGCCAACTGAGGTCCAAGCGCCTCCGTTGGTGAGAAGTCAGTTATGGCCGGCCGAAGGGAGACGAAGTACACTTGTAACCAGAGCTGGAAGACCCAGAGGGGACCATTCTGGTGTGGGTCGACCTTGTGGAGGGTTGCTTCGGCCAGGCAACGGAAGAGTTGGGCGAGAATGTTGGAACTTAGTGCTAGGACGTGACCACTAGCCAGGGCTTCGACTACTGGCATGTTCTCGACCAAACACTTGTTTGTCTTGGTACAACAAATGTATTTGTTGTACCAATAGAAGAGGAAGGCTTCATGCTCTCCTTCTCGCAGGTCCTCTTCTCCTCGGCCGGCGAAGTGAAGATAGAGGGTGTTGTAATTACAGAAGTTCTTGTGGAGCTTCTGAATGTCTTCCTTCGACGGGATGTGACCATCACGGCTCAGGGTCTCGAAGGCTCGACGGTCGAAAAGCGTCTTCAGATCGATATTCGACGGGTGCCTAGAGAGAGTCGCGTCGACAGGGATCCTGGTTGCCGAAGTCCCCAGAATGGCGGTGATATCCAGGATGGTGGGACCAATGGGACCAAGAGGAAGAACCATTGTGTTGGTGGCCGAGCACCAGAAGCACAGAGCGGCTAGGAGAAGCTCCTTGTCGAGGACGACATCCATGGACGAAAGGAGGATGGCGTCGTAGATGCCGAGGGCCTTCCATTGATCACCGAAGAGCCGTTCCATTTGAACGACCCAGGCTGCCCAGGTTGTGGTCGTCGAGGGCTAGGAGCCCTAGGGTTTCGCCGCGTCCCATCGCGACCATTCAAACCCTTGAAGCAAAGGTGTTAGGCAGTGCTCCTTGGAACTCGGGTGAGTGGTGAGTGGTTTAAGCAGGATCAAGATCGTGTGATCGTGTTCAATGAATGCGCCTTGGAACTCGGGTATTAGGATTCTGAGTGGTAGATTCACTTCTTCAAGGCTGAAACTCGGCCGAAGGTTTCAGGCCGAGGACCTCAGAAGCGAGGGGGCAATGTTTGGGCCCAAAATATTGGTTTGGGCCGAGGGTAGAATCACTATCGGCCCGAGAAGCCGTGCGGCGAAAGGGTCATGGAGCGTTCAGCTCATGGGCTTCCAAGCCTAATTCGGTTAAATCATAACGCAAGTCGAGTCTTAGTACAATAGGGACTCTCGACGAGATCAATAATCTAGAAAGCGAATCCGGCTCAGTTAAGGACTAGATTCGTAGTCCTAGCGAAGATAGGACTGATCGAGGGATGTTAATCCGGAGAAGGAAACCTAGTTCAAATGGGATTGGAACTTGGGCTCGATGTTCTGCTACTATAAATACAAGACATTCAGCAACAGAGAGGCCCCGGCAAATCAATACAAAATTGCCCTGCGCAAACTCTCACAACTTGTGATTTTTCTTTTTCCCTTTTCGCTGACACATCTTCCGTTGGCATCAACAGCACTGTGGAAGCAACCGGTGATATCTTAAGTCGGCATAGATAGCTCTGTCACCGTAGAGTCAGTCGGTCTCGCAGTATCTTCCATTGGCATCAACAGCACTGCGGCGAGAACGGTTGATTGCCTATCTAAGTCTCGGTCGAGAAGGGTTCTAAATCCTTATTGGTCGAGGTCATCTCATCAGCTTTCTCGGCGAAGTGAGGTGTTACAGTTATCACATTCGGCACATTGAAAGCCGAATTTGATATTGAACTTCGTAAGAATAGTAACCTTGTCTTCAGGTTCGAGAGCCCAAGAGGCCGAGACGTGTTCCTTTCTCGGCCGCAATCGCAAGACGCAGAAGTCAGTAGCGCGACCCAACGCAACATCAACAAATTTACTCCTCGGCCGAGCTCGGTCGACGAGTTAGCACGCCCCGCATTCACCGAATGACGTAGTTAGCTCAGTAATTACTCGGCCTGCGCGCCACGTAGGCTTTGTAGTTTCTAGGGTCAACAGGTTGGTACATAGAGGACAGTGGAAGGTGTTTTTTGAGAGAGTAAGTTTATTTCTCCTTTTCCCAAAACTAAGACATTTTTTCCATTTGCAACAGACACATGTGAGGGGCTTGAAATTTTTTTAAAATGATGTAAATTTGTAACTTTGTTTGTCATATGATCTATGGCGCCTGAATCAATTATCCAACAATCAGTTTCAGTACTAGTTAATAGGGCAGTAGTAAAGGCTTTGAGTATACCTGATGCTTCTCCCTTTGGAACCTTCTCATTTCCAGCAAGAAATCCGGCAAATTGTCCCAACATAGTTGTGTGACTATCCTCTTCATTGCCTTGACCATGTGAGCCTCCTCTGTGCCCCTTACTTTGTAGGTAAGCTGCAAATTCATTGATCAATGACAATGGATTGGCAGTGAACTCCATGGATCCTTGTGAGATAGTAGGAGCGTGAGCATTAGCAAGTTGTGCCTTGAAATGAGGTTGAAATTGTTGTGAGGACCTTGGTATCATCCTTCCATCTTTGCTGAACTTAGGCTTGAGTTCAGGATGAAGTTCCCAACACTTGTCTTCCACATGACCAACACCATTGCAATATTTGCATTTTAGATGTGTGTTTCTTCCCTTGTATACCTTGGCTTCTGAGTTCTTGTAATTTGATGCATATGCCCGAGTCTCCGTTAATCTAGGATTGTGATCAACATTCATAACCCTCTTCCTTGCTTCTTCTCGTTGGATAGTTGCACAAACATTGTTGAAGGTAGGCAGGTCTTGACTCATCAAGATGTGACTCCTTAGGTCCTCGTACTCAGAGCTCAAACTCCCTAACAGCTGATAAATTTTGTCTTCCTCAGCTCGTTTTAGGAGAATGGTAGGATCTGTGGTATGAGGGAGATATACATCCAACTCATTCCACATGGCTTTGAGGCTCCCAAGGTGTTGAACAAATGCTTTCCCTTCTTGTTGAGCACTGGCAATGTCCTTCTTTAATTGGAAGACCCGTGCATAGTTGTTTTGATTTCCATACATATCCTGCAAAGCTTTCCAAAGATCATGTGCGGAATTGGAGTAGCTAAAAATTTCAGCAACATGTTTCTCCATGGTGTTGAGCAGCAAGGACATGACAAGTTGATCTTTGCAGAGCCATGCATTGTATGTAGAGGAAGAACTGTCTAGGGCTTCCATGCTTCCATTTACAAACCCTAACTTCCCTTTGCCTCCGAGAGCTAGTGAAACAGCTCGGGACCAAGGAAGATAATTGAACCTGTTCAAGATAACTGAACATAAACGTTGATTGGTGTTAACCTCAACGTCTGAGAAGTTTGGAGAGAGATTGTGCCGGGTTTCCTCATCATGGTTCACAGAACTTTCTTCAGTCATGACTTAGACTTTGAAAGAAAGAAAAAATCGCAGCAGCAAGAATGGCAGAGACAGGTTACAAATGAACCCGCTCTGATACCATATAGAAAATATAGCTTTAATTTGTGATATGTATATTTCATCAAATGCAATGTACAATGGTTCAAGTATATATGAGGAAGAAGGTGAAGAGAAAAAGAGGAAAACATTCCCCTCAAAACAAGGAATAAAACATTCCTTAAAACATTCCCCAAAACAAGGAATAAAACATTCCTTAAAACATTCCCCAAAATAAGGAATTCATTACTTTCAACACAAATAAACACATAAACTGTTCAATATGAAATCTGACTGAACAACTATGAATAAGATGAATAAACCAGACTTTTAAATTTGACGGTTCAAGGTTCAGAAAAAGCTGAAAAATTGGAGAGTGAAATTAATAAATACTTAATTAGTGAATAAAGTACTTACGGTTTGATCACAATCATTCTACATTGAATCACTTAGCATCTGTACATCATCACCTTCCTCTGCTATTTGTAGTCTTTCTGGTTTTGGATTACTTTGGAGTAACCCATCAAGAGAAATCTTTAACTCGATCAGCTGGCAGTCCTCGACAATCAAAGTGGGTAAGGATGGGACTTTGACAATGCAATTTCCGGTGCAAAATCCTTGCAGACTTGGTAGATCAGAAAGTTTCGAATGTTGCAAGCAATTGAAAGTAATCTCATTTTCTGAATCATCTCCATTGCTCGCTACTATTTCTACCATTCTTTGACAGTACTCAACTTCCAACTTCTCAAGTTGCTGCAAATTCTTAGCCACAGAATGAGGTATTAAGTATTGCAGTACTTGACAACTCCATATATTCAAAATGGTTACATTCTGAAAGGATATCACAGTTGAAGCTAGATTCTCTATTCTGCCACATTTGTGCATGCATAGAACTTCCAAGTTTGGAAAAACAGGGTCCCCTGGTTGGAAGTTTTCCTTTCCTAGATGTATCAGCTCTGGCATATCGATGAGCCACAAAAGCTTTACATATGTGAGTGTCTCAACTTCATGTATTTCCCCTCTGCTACTTCCTTGGTGGTCGCGGACAATTAATTCCTTCCAAGGAGCAGAAAGCACACGGAGATCTTCAATGTTCTGTAAATTCTCAAAGAAAACATCTGACTTGGGATGTGAAGTAGCAAACTCAATTGATTTGAGTTTGCTCAACAACTCTGCCGGGAGTGGACCATACGGTTCATACCAAATCTCCGTGTTCTTGTCCAACGTCAAGTATTCCAAGTTGAGGAATGACTTGCCTTGAAATATTATCAACAGTAACGGCATGCTTTAAAATATTTTGAAAAACTAGACACCACATAATAATTTTAATATTAAAAACTTAATAAATGTATTTACTTGATGGTGTATGTTTAACTAGTATGTAAAATCAAATAAAATTTTCAAAGGAATTGGGTACAAGTATGGTTATCTTCTCAATTAAAAAGAAAGGTTGTTTCATTGGTGTTGAGTGGCCCAACTCAAGTTTGTCTTGATATGTTGAAAATTCGGCAGCAAAAATCTCCACACCACCACATTTCATGAAATTTAATACGTTGAGGGATGGCCAATTAGAAACATGCAGTGCTGGATAAAAACTCCGAAGTTGGGGTAGATTATTAAACATCATATAGGTTACTTTAGGGAACCTGAACTCATTGTACATCGTTTGTGGTCCATTCGCGACAATTTCCTCCCTTAAACCACAATTCTCAACATTCAACTTGCTTAGCTGCTTAAGCTCTTTGGCCACTGAGCCGGGAAAGACATTTTTCAAACTATCACACGAGTCTATCTCAACCGAATTTAGATTTGGGCACTCAAAACCGTTCAATTGAGTGGTAGATGATGTGTCATATACTGCTTGTAGTGCTTGACATTTGGATATCTTGAGATGTTTTAGTTGCCAGAGAGATTTAGCCATGGAACTCGAAAACAAGAATTTTAAACTATCACATTGATGCACAGTCAGGGTTGTTAAGTTGGGCACCGAAACCTGCATAGTACAAAACAAAATTCATGTTATTTTAGGAAATTACAGTTTGCATTGCTGTTAGCCATACATGCTCAAAATATTTAGATATAAATTAAAGGTCATATATTAAAAAAGTAAGCTCCTAGGCTTCTGGACAGATGTATGTTTTTGTCCTTTCATTAATTAGCAAAGAACAAATTCGAGTAAAAAACTATGTGAAGAAGAAATATAGGGCCAAAATTATCTCCATTTAATCAAAATTTAAATTATTTTAATTGATACCAAAATACATTGTTGTGAAAGCAAGTGGTTGATTATTCTGATGTTTATGACTAAAATCAAATTTTATGCACACAAAATAAGTGTGACCTTTTTATAGCATGTCTCATTGCTTAACACCCATCCATAGTAAGAAAAAGAAGCCGCTCATCCTCCTCCTCTCTCTCTCACTTCCCCAAACAGCAGCAGCAATATCAATTGCATCTCCTTCACACTTTAAATCCATAAATCAAACCCAAAGGCCTCACCCTTCAATTTAATTGCTCCTTCAAACAATAGGGGACGACCAAATTTCGGAAGATTGAAGAATAAATCTTTTTTGGTGCAAAATTCGTTGAATTTACACCCCTGTCGATCAAGAGTGATCTCGACGTCACCATCGACGATCTCCTATTGCAAATCCTTGGGGTCCTTGTTGTTGACCTTGCAGCCCACCGAGTTGCAGGTTCCAAGAATCTCCTTCACCGTTCCCGCGAGCTCATTCGGCCATGGATCTGTTCCTCATAACCTTGTCGATCTAGATGACGTCATCAAGGGAGATGATGTCGCTGTACTTGAAGAGGAGGTGGTCCGTGAGGAGGGGGCGGTGATTGGTGGCGTTGGATGGGAAGGAAGAGGAATGGGAGAGATACTAATACGCTGGGCTACGCTTTGATTTTTTTATTGGGAAAATTTGAAATAGGTCCAATTTTATAGCCTAACTTTTGAAATAGATCCAATTTTTAGTGGCTTTTGACTTTTGAAATAAGTCTAATTTTTAATGACTTTGGACTCATATCAAAAGATCCTTTTTTTATTTTATTGGGAGTTAACGCCGTTAGGTTTGGTTGAGTGAATGGACAGATGTCAAAATTGTAAGAAATTCAATAGAGGTCACATGCATAAATTGATGCAGAAGATTTGAAATTGTTAGTTGAATAGCAATAGTTGTTATTTGGTAATATTCATCTTTACTGGTAAGTGAGAGGTTCTAATTTCAATTCTTATCAAAAACAAATTTGATCTAAATTATTGCTAGCTCGTGATGAGATTTAGCCGACTCTTTCACCCTCTTTATATAGATAATATCGTTAGGTGTGGGGTTTTATCACAAAAGGCCTCAGTTTTAGTTGGAGTGTGGTTATGATATTTAAACTCTTCTTTTCTCGTTGATACGACCGATGTGAGATATTTTAACACGTCCCCTCACGTGGGACCCAATTAGTGGGTCACACGTGGGAAATCCACACATCGACAACCACAACCACGTGGAGCCAAGGGGACAGTGGCGAAGCCAAAAATTGTCAAGGGGAGGGGCGAAATTTATAAGGGTAAAGGATTTCATAAAATTTTAGACAATCAAATTCTTTTAGTTAGTAGACAATATCATAATTTATCAAGCCAATCGTATTATACACTACACGTAATTGCCTACAAATCCGTTGACAAACTAAATCCACTAAAATCCATTGCCAAACTGTAGAAATGAAACTACTAGCCCTCTTTTGTAAGTAGCATTTCATTGTACAGTTTTCATTAACTGATCAAATTGTAGAGTAATCTTATATTTATCCACCTCCAAGAATTGACTTCCCTGGACATATGTAACATAAACAAAGGATTTTAATCAATATGACATCCCTAATGTTAAATCCTAATGGCGCACAAGATGAAGCATAGGAGAAGAACCTGCAACAAGGAAGCAACAGATGGATAAAAATCCTAAAACAAAATAGAATGAATGTCACTTGATAATTCAAACTAGAATACCGAATTAGCTCTTTGTTTCAAAAAAAAATACCGAATTAGCTCCGATTCCATCCAAACTTACTCAAAACAACAGAATGCCCCATTCAATCTAGAGAGAACAAATTCAACCTGGAAACCACAATTAGCACTGAACCTAGATAAATTCACACTAAATCATACAAAACCCATCTCACAGAGATCTCAAATCATCAATTAATTTAAATTATGCAAATGACAATAAATAAGGGATGGCGCATGGTGTTCAAGTGGGTGGACGGCGGTGGCGCGGGAGAGACTCTTGCAGCCTTTGTTGTTGATTGTCGCCCTCTCCAATGGTAGATCAAAGATTCGGCAGCCTGCAGCTGCAAGCAGGGCCGGTCCTGAGTTTTTGGGTGCTCAGTGCGGAAACTCAAAATGTGCCCTCTTTTAATATGGAAACATATGTTAAAAAAAAATTTAACGAGGGCTGGAACCCAGTCAAAGCTGGGGGGCTAGGCCCTCACGCCCCAATTATATTACTTGAGAAAATATACAACGCGGGGGGGGGGGGGGGACATAGTACCTAAACCCCGACAATCAAAAATACAATCATATACAACCATTTCTAGCAAAGCTCCTTGAAATTTCAACCTTTAAGAAATTGTCTTCTGGCATTTTTTGAAGCAAAATCATCAATTATATCATCATACTCCAAATCTTCAATCTCATCCTTTTCAAGGCATAAGATTGCTAATCCATTTAGCCTATCTTGAGTCATAGTGGTCCGCAAGTAAGATTTTAATAATTTCAATTTTGAAAAACTTCTTTCTGCATATGCTACGGTCACAGGTACAGTCAACAGTACACGATAAGCAATCAAGACATTAGGACACATGTCAGTTTCTTTTACAAAGTTTGTTATTTCCATGGATGTCCAAGGGTTATTGGAGAGAAATGCTTCTTCAAGTAACATCATTTGCAACACCTGTAATTCGGAACATAAATCGGCTCCATCTACATCGATGGTATTTCCATGTTTCAAATGTGCTTCAAGATTCATACAATTTTCTTTTAGCTGTTGATTATCCAATGAAATTAACTTCGGTGCATCAAACAAGAAGCCAAAAATAGATTCAAAAGCCTTTAACTGTTCAAACCTGTGTTTCAGTTGAGAAAGAGCAATATCCACTATAACTAGAAAATAATCTGTTCTAAATGATTCTTCAGCAGACTGTTGTTCCCTCTCATTACCATCAACTTCATCATGATGTCTTTTTCTAGGTCTATGACGTTTAGTTTCAAAAACAGGGTCAATTTCTGAATCAAGTGCAATTTCTTTAACATTTAAATCCACATCACCACCATTTTCATGGTCTTGAGACTCATCACCAACATTTTCTTCTAAATCACTACCATTTTCATGGTCTTGAGACTCATCACCAACATTTTCTTCTAAATCACTACCATTTTCATGATCATGAGACTCCCCAACAATATTTTGTGACTCTTCACCAACATCATTTTCTCTCAAATTTTCAACTGACTTATTATTTGTAGAGAAAAATTTATTAAGAGATCCTCTTAAACTTTCGGCAATTTCGTTATCCCTTGCCTTTTTTTTCCTTTTCATATTACCAGAGAGTTGTTTCCTAAAAGACATGGCTTCGATAATTTGTTTGCAAAAATTACCTACACATGATATAACAAAAATTTCCTATCAAAATTATCATTCCAACACATATTATATATTATAAAAACACTAACACATAGTCTAACATATTATAAAAATTGAACCTAAAAATTGGGTTTGAAATGAAATCAAATAATTCAATTAGTCAAGAATTCAATTCATCAACAACAACAACAATTCTATACCTCAATTATCATATAATTCTATGTCACTTGCAAAATTTTATATTAAATTATGAATTGATAATTCAAATTTTAAAAATTAGTTTACCTCAAAACTCAAAAGGGTTGATGATAATTGGTGAGTGAATGCCCTTGGTGCTGAGCTGAGGAGGAGGGAGGGACAGCCGGACAGGGACCTCCTGTGCTGTTTGTCTGGGACTCTGGCTGCGTGCAGCAGTGTGAAGGGTAGGGACGGCAGGGGAGGGAAGTGGGGGAAAGTGGGGAACAAAGGGGGGTTGGGGAATTGGGAAAGGAGGGTAAGAGTTAGGGTTAAATGGGACCGAATGGGCCCTCTAAAGTTTTTGTTTTTTAATTTTTAATTTTTTTTTTGGTTGTAGTGCCCAATACCAGGACCGAGTGTCCCTAATGTCTTTATTTTATTATTTTTTATTTTTTGTAGTGCCCACCAGGACCGAGTGGTCCCTAATGTCCTTTTCTTATTTCTTATTTTATTTTTTGTAATGCCCAAAACGTGGGCCTTTTTTCATTTTTCTTGGGCTCTTGCCCTCCGGCCCCAATTGGGGCTTTGGACTTTTTTTTTTAATATACATAGTTAATTGGGTTTTTTTTATTGGTGCCCCCTTCAGTTTTGGGCCCTGGACAGTTGCCCCTGTGGCACTGGGCCTGAGCCGGGCCTGGCTGCAAGTGAATTGTATAATGCCTGAACGCTGTGAAGGCAGAGGTAATGGGGAACTAGTGGTCACCCCTTTAATTATTATTTTTAACAACCAACTAAATGGACGGCCTTGTTTACTTGAGGACTGTTTTAAATTTTTTTATTTAATCACTAAAAGAACCGGCGTCGTTTCATTTAGGGATTTTTCAGAAAAGAAGAAAAGTTAGAACACTGCTGCACAGCAGCTGCAGAAACCCAGAACACCATACAGCTCCATGAGCAGCCATTACTTCCGGCGGGATCAGAGGGGCGGAACCACCACTTCTGGGTTTGATTTCAGGCGAGTGGAGGGGCGGTCGCCCCTCCTTGCCCCTCTGTAGCTTCGCCACTGCAAGGGGACTCGCCCTACACGTGGGGTCAAGGGACCCATCATCATCGCGCAGGGCCAAAGGGACCCACCCATCACGTGACAGTATAGTACGAGTCCACTCCCTGGCTCTGATACCATGTAGAATTATTAGAGAGACGGGTCATACGGCCCACTTCCAATAACACCGATATTGTCCCCAACTTGGTAATTACCACCTGCACAATCCGTCAGATGTGCGGTTTTATCACAAAAAACCTCGGTTTTAGTTGGAGTGGGGTTAGGATATTTAAACTCTTCTTTTCACATTGATACGGTCGATGTGAGACATTTTAACAATATATATATATATATATATATATATATATATATATATATATATATATATATATATATATATATATCAATACTTGAGTACCGTGGGTTATCAAAACCTGATAACTTAAATATATAATTTAAATGGTTTTGGCTCATTGAAAAAATAAATCTTAAAAAAAACCGTGGGTTATAAAAATAATTCTTAAAAAGAAATTCAAAATTCAAAGAAGAAAACTACTTGGAGAAAGAATCATGCAATCATTTTGCTAGAAAAATAACAGAGAAAGTATCTCTCCATTACTGAAAAGTCTCGGTGGTCCACCAACTTCATCCTCCAAAACAATTTCGTCGGCTTCTGTATCAGTCGTTCGCTTGTCTTTGGAAAAGAAACCAATAAGCTTCGGTAGATTTCGAAGTGTCAAAGATTTTAACTTTTGAAAAGGCTCGCCTACAAGTTGCCCATAACATACACTTTCCAAAGTCACAAGGTCTTCAAGAGTTAGAGATTCCAAGTTGGGGAAGCTATTATGAGAATAACTCCAACGGACGAAGTTAATGACATATGTAACTTCGTCGTTGTTTTGGACATGGAGACACTTCAGTTGTTTCACAGCATCACTGTCAAATAGAAAGGAAATAATATTCCCACTCTCCTTCCCATCCAAGTACAATTGCTCACATCTCTTTACCAGCAATTTTATACCTCGGTCGAATTGATTTCTCCTGGTGAGCTTGAGTTTTAGCATGTTAGAGGAGGTTCCGTACGTGTCAAGATACTCCCAACCAAGGAAGAAAATATCGGTGATATCGGAAATATCGGTAATCCGAAAACACGGAAATATCGATGGAAATATCGGTAAAATATCGATATCGATAAAAATTACATGGAAACCACGGAAATTGTAAGAAAAACTTGGAAATTTTTATTGAAACTTTGTAGGATGTTTATTTAGTCAATTATCTATTAGTTTATCACAAAAAATTGGAAGGAAATGCATTGCATGATGGATTTAACATTATCAAGTTGATTATATAGCGATCTGACAAACATTATGAGTGTAGAAAATATGTAGTAATTAATGAAAGAAGTCTAAACACACCATAATCATTTATATATAATGAATTAGTACAATATTTTACACTTTAGAACCACATAGAGTTCCTATGAGGTTCAAATTTGTCACTATCTTCATCATCTCTATGTGTAGAATGAGTGTATTGTGAAGAGTAGTTATCAAATGATAAATCCCCAAAATAGTTTTGCATGTAATTGTTAATATGCCACCCATATGGATCCGAGATTGGTTGAGGTTGTCCATAAGAAAAATCATTTGAAGATTGAGGCTGGGATTGATTCCATGAGTCGCTCGATTTCATCCCAACAGGAATGGGATATGAAGGGTAGGGAAATGGTTGGTTATGAGGATAACCATAGTTACTACTTCCCAATCCAACAGAGTCTGAAGTTCTAGATAACGAGTCATCTTCTTGACTTGACAAAATCTTTTTGCCTCTTTCTCTGCGAGTATAGTCCTTCCCTATGGCACCAATTCCTGGTCCTGCCCGCCTACTGCCATGGTCATCATCCTGGGTTGCATGCGTGAAGTTTGCCTCACCAGTGAAGGGGCTCATATATCCGGGAGGTGGTGGTCCATAATAGTTTCCATATCCAGCTCCACTACCTCCAGCTCCACTATGTCCTTCATCATTCCCACCTCCGGTGGTAGGTGAGTCTCCTGATCTTGTACTAGAGCTATCATTAGTATCAGCACGATGTTGTGGTTGTGTAGGATTGGAAAAAGGTGGAATTCCAGTGTTGCTTGGTCTTGGCTGCAAAAGTTCTTCGAAAGAGTCAGCGCTGCTAGATCCCACCTCCTCCTCTAATACTCTTTCTACATTTATCCCTTCGTTACGTGCTTCTTCAGCAACTCTGGGAGCTGGGTTGCCTTCATCATCATCTAAATGAAGAGGTCTAATCCATTGAAAAAGTTGGTTACCCTCCGTATCATCATCTTCACCAACAATATCAAACACATCTAGTGGGTCACCACGGTCGACATGATCGATTTCTGCTTCCTTATCTCGAATTTGAAGCTTCATGTTGTAGTAGCAATAAACTAATTTTTCCAAGCTACTATGAGCCAACTTATTTCTTTGCTTTGTGTGGATGAGTGCAAATGTGCTCCAATTTCTTTCACAAGCAGATGAGGAAGCCGTTTGTGATAATACTTTTATTGCTAACTTTCTCACAGTTGGTGCATCGGTCCCATACATGATCCACCATTCAGCTACAATGAAAAATAATGTTGATAAGCCTAATAACTCCAACAAATTCTATTATAAACTTATAGTGAAATATGTTTATACTCACTAGGAGACATATTTGTTCGAGCAGCAACTGATGTTGGTTCTCCAAATGTTCTTCTTGCATCTTTAAACCATGTTAGCTGAATACAATAAATTGTGTTAGTTTAATCCAACAAAGTAATTATTATAATTTAAGTAATTGTGTACCTCATTTCCAAATTGGCCAACTGCTGGTGATGCAGGGTCTAATTTATTGTATACATTATGTACAGCACGTATAAGGTTACCATCATCTCCAACACCGGGTCTGTATTGGTATCGGGGATTCAAATAATATGCTGTTCAAAGAAACACATACTCTAATAAGATAAATAATACTTATGCAACTAAAGAAATGAATTGCAAATTATGACATAATTTATACCTGCTGCATGCAAATCGTGGTATAATGTTTTATACCATCGGTCTTCAATTATTTTTACGACCCACCTTGCACCATGTTTTCTTTCCAATTCATCCTTCACTACACGCATCAACTCATATACAGCCCCCATAGTAGGATACACTTCTGTGTCAACGATGCGTAAAACTTTGTAAAGAGGTTCAAACACTTGACACACATGTTCTGTTTGACTCCAAAAAGCATGATCAAGCACTATACTTTCCACCATACGACCTGTATTTGAGCGGCTGAAATTGTGGTTGGCCCAATCGTCACTAGTGAATAGTTGCTTCAACCCTGCTTTCTTCTTGAGTATGCTGTTTAATGCAATATAGTTGGTGGCGAATCGAGTGGTAGCTGGACGAATAATTTCTCCTCTGCAAAATTCACGCATCTTTGCCAACAACCAACCGTGATTGTAAATATAATTAGTGATCGTTCTGGCTCTTTTGACCACAGTAGCAACATTCTCTCTCTTCCCTATTGCCTCAAACATAAGATCAATACAATGTGCTGCACATGATGTCCAAAACACATTATGATGCTTCATTAACTTTTTTCCAGCTTTGACAAATGCAGAACCGTTGTCGGTCACGACTTGGACAACATTATGCTCTCCCACCTCCATGATTACATCCCTCAATAATTTGTAAATATACTTGTAATTCTTTATATGGTCTGAAGCATCAACAGACTTCAAAAAAATTGTCTTGCCCTTGGAGTATACCATGAAGTTGATGATAGATAATCTGGTCGGGCCGGTCCATCCGTCACACATGATTGTGCAACCATTAGTTTCCCACTTTGACCTCAACTTGTTAACATACTCGCCAATGTCTTTATACTCCATATCCGAATATTTGTTTCTTATCTCATAGGGAGTGGGAGGTTGTACTCCAACACCGGCCTGTTGACATCCCACTACCATATTTTTGAAATGATGTGATGAAGCCTTCGCAGCAGGGACATTTTCATAGATAAAGAACTTGCTAATTAGACGCCTCATTCCCTCCTTCACATTACCTCCCTTGAAATAACTCCAAACACTCTTTTGACGTGCGTTGGATGACTTATATAAACTTGGGGCTATTGGTGGTGTTGGTTGTGATTCTCTAAAACTGCCTCCCCGTCTCATTTGTGCACCACCACTTGTCCCGGAACCTTGTCCCCTATTAGGAATTTTATGAAGGTGTTCTCTTTCCCATGCTGACTGTTTGGAGGCACGTAATGCTTGTTTCAAACTGCGTCGTTCTTCAGGTCCCATGTCATCATCACATTCGTCCTCATCGTCATCATCATCACTGTCAACCGCTTGGCCATAGACTTCTCCCCGTAGCCCAGCTCGAATATTTTCCATTCCTTGTGTCATCTTTTCCTTCTGCTGTTTTTTATTTTTTAATAATGTGCTGATGAATGCCTTCACTTCTGGGGGGACATTATCGCATCGTTGGACATTTTTTGCTGGATCTAATCCACTAAGATGGTACTTAAGTCGTGTCACTCCACCACTCTTCATTACCCGACCACAATATTTGCAAATTGTGCCATGTTTGTTTCCGTCTATTGGGTCGCCATGTTCCCAAGCTGGATCACGTTTACTAGCTCCACTAGACATCTTAAACGTACCTACATTTATTTTTCATGAAAATTAGACAAAAGAATTAAATAATAAAGTTATTCTACAGAACCTAAATAATAAAGTTATTCTACAGAAGAATACAATATGAAGTAAAGAAAATGATTGTAAAAATTTAAGTAATTAAAAAATTAATATGGAATAAAAAAACCTAATATTAATGAATAATAATCCAATTTGATAAAAAAATAATCCTAATATAAATGATGAATAATATTCCTTTTTGATAATAATCCTAATATAAATAATCCAATTTAATGAATAATCCAATTTGATAATAATCCAATTTAATGAATAATAATCCAATTTGATAATAAAAAAAACCTAATATTAATGAATAATAATCCAATTTGATAATAAAACCTAATATTAATAAAATAATAAATAACATTAAACATATTAAAATTATCCTAGGGAATAATTATACAACATTACTTAATTACTTAAAAAAAATTAACATGTAATTGTTAACATTACTTAATTACTTACAAAAACTAACATGCAAGTATTAATTACTTAAAAAAATTAACATGCAATTGTTAACATTACTTAATTACTTACAAAAACTAACATGCAAGTATTAACATTACTTAATTACTTACAAAAACTAACATGCAAGTATTAATTACTTAAAAAAAATTAACATGTAATTGTTAACAATACTTAATTACTTACAAAAACTAACATGCAAGTAATAATTACTTAAAAAAAATTAACATGCAATTGTTAACATTACTTAATTACTTACAAAAACTAACATGCAAGTATTAACATTACTTAATTACTTACAAAAACTAACATGCAAGTATTAATTACTTAAAAAAATTAACATGTAATTGTTAACAATACTTAATTACTTACAAAAACTAACATGCAAGTAATAATTACTTAAAAAAAATTAACATGCAATTGTTAACATTACTTAATTACTTACAAAAACTAACATGCAAGTATTAATTACTTAAAAAATTTACATACGAGTTCACACAAATTTTTTTGTTGTTGTATAAATTATAAGAATATAAATATAAGTTTGTAAACTTACTTTAAATATGGAACCCTTTGTGTTTAAGCTCTGGATCTGGAATGACTTTGAAAGGGGTAAGGGAAATAAAATAATCGAAAATGCTCCTCTGATACTGATACTCCACCTCTTGAAATTTTTTCACAATGACAACTTTGAACGAGTTCACACAATAACTCTGAAACTCCACCTTTTAAAACAATATTGGCACACGGTTTTGAATGAAACCACCGGTTTGAAAAGAGTCTTTTCAAAAGACTACTGATGATAATGGTAAAAGATGCATGAAATTGTCCAAATAATTGTTCGTGTTGTCGAGAATATGGAGTGAGTCATGTGTCCTCCTGACAGGAGGAACCCACACACACACACACAAATGACCACCATTCATGGTCTGAAAAGAATACAATTGATAATTGTAAAAGCTGCATGAAATTGTCTAAATAATTGTAAAACTATTGAGTGAGTTTATCCTCCTGACAGGAGGAACCCACACACATCATCACTGTCAAAAACACATCGCACGCACACACAACGCACGCACGCAGACCACACCTCAGTCTCTCTCTCTCTCGATCCTTCTCGTTCTCTCTTCTCCCTTCTCTTCTTCCAAACACACACACACACACAGAGAGCTCCTCAGTCTCTCTCTCTCTCGATCATCCTTCTCCATCTCTCTTCTCCCTTCTCTTCTCCCACACACACACTCACACAGAGAGCTCCACAGGTTGACATCGGATCCAAGTCCAACACACGCACACACAGAGATCGGACTCACAGAGATCTCCAATCTCTCTTCTGCCAAACACACACATGCACACAGAGATCTCTCGATCTCTCATCTCCATTCTCCGATCTCTCTTCTCCCTTCTTCGATCTCTCTTCTCCCAAACACACACACACACAGAGATCGCCGTTGATCGTGGCTCAGGCGAAGTCAGAGGTGCGCCGCGGAGCAAGGATCGTTCGTATTCCGCTTCGTCAGGTGAGATTCCATGAAACCCTAAACCCTAATCTCTCCGACTTCACCCTGCCTTGAATCGTTTGTATATTTGTGAAATCTGATGTATATTTGTGAAATTAATGTTAAGATTCGTGTTTTTGCAAGGTTTTTGGGACGAAACCGGCCCGGGAATCGCCCCACCGTCTCCGGCGTTCTTCTCCGACGTCGCCTCGGATTCCGATTCCACCGTCCATGGATATTTCGCCGATAATTTCCAAATATCGCGATATTATCGATATTATCGATAATATCGCGATATTTGGCCGAAAACCCCACGGAAACCAGTTAAAATATCGCCGACCGGAAAAATCGATATTATCGGCGATATTTCGCCGATAATATCGATATTTAAATCTGTGCTCCCAACAATCACCGATAAGTATGTTGTATCATTCAAACTTATCGGAGAACAAGTTGGCTGGAAGAAGGTTAGCATCTGGAACATGTATGTCTACTGCAGCTAGTTCAGCCAAGTGCTTCAGCTCTCAAACACTAGCATTACTTCCTCCGCTAGTGGGACCTTCACCCTCTCATTGCTTAAAGCTTTTCATTCCCATCCTCAAGTCTTCTAGTCTTGTCAAGTTTGATATAACACCAGGTGAGATCAGAACCAGTTCAGAGCAACCGGTCAAATCCAATAACTGTAGACGAGTCAATTGCCCTATTTCTTTGGGCAACTCTTTAATCTTGGACTTTAGAAGGCTAAGAATTTTCAAGTTTGTTAGCTGTCCAACAAGAGTTATGTCTCCCAACTCGCACCGGTCTAAACACAATGTGTGGAGATGCTTTAGGGATTGAAGAGATGGAGGTAGTGACGGAATACGGAATTCGGTTACATCCAACACCTTGAGTTCTTTCTTCCCTTCAAAAAATTTGCTTGGGATTTCCTGGGAGTCGCCAATATCATCATTCTCCAAGACCAACAATTTTAATTCTGGGCATTCCCAAGGTACTTCAGGAAGCCTGGGGATTTTGCAAGATATTAAGGAGATCGTAGTGCACTTTTTAAATAAATCCTCAGCGGGCCATTCTTTCACCTCATCTCCATATGCTTTTGAAAAGGCCTTGTTATCATCAGATGCAACCCAGATAGCAACATCTCGAACAAGCTCGTGCATTCTAACACTACTATCGTCGTAACTATCGAGCAATATGTTAAGAATAATCTTTGTAATATATTTGTAATATTTACTTTCCTGATTTAGTCTAGATCAAATCCCACCAAAGGTGGATCACGAATTCCTAGCCTTAGAAATAGGTGTAATTGAATGTTGTATTTTGTATATATACCTTGTATTGTTGACAATGAGATTATCAGAAAATCATTCACCCAATTGTCTATTACTCAAACCCTAGTCAATTTGCCCTTCAATCTTCGTTTGGTTTCTTAAGATGGTATCAGAGCACCATCCCGGTGCCTGATTTCTCACTTCTCAAAACACCATGTCAAATCAAATCAAATTTTCCCTTGTCAGAAAACACAAAATTCAACCTTTGAACACCATGCCAAATCACACACTTCCAGAAAAGACAAAACCCAATTCTCAAAAAATTTCCACAGCATCACATGCATATTTGACTAAGCATCACATGCATGATCAGCAAATTCACCATCACCAACAAATATGTCATCAGCCGAAGCATGCTTCCAGCACATGCTGCCAACGATTGCAGCCAATTCATGCTGCCAGCACGGACCGCAAGGCGCCTGCCTTCTTACATGCTGCCAACGCAGCAAATGTCTCTGCACGTACAGCCCAGGCTTCCAATTGGGGCCAACAGTGTCAAAGCTTTCATGCACCAGCCAAGTACTCCAATTCATAGTCTTCTCAACCGAAATGGGCTTTCTGCAAAGGAGCTTCAACAACTTGCTCATGCCATATCTATAATGAATGCAAACCATGTCTTTGGTAATAACAATTCTTATGCAAATGCTTCAGGTCTGTCACCTTCTACAGATCAACAACAACAACAACAAAGCCTTTTCCCACTAAGTGGGGTCGGCTATATGAATCCTAGAACGCCATTGCGCTCGGTTTTGTGTCATGTCCTCCGTTAGATCCAAGTACTCTAAGTCTTTTCTTAGAGTCTCTTCCAAAGTTTTCCTAGGTCTTCCTCTACCCCTTTGGCCCTGAACCTCTGTCCCGTAGTCACATCTTCGAACCGGAGCGTCAGTCGGCCTTCTTTGCACATGTCCAAATCATCGGAGCCGATTTTCTCTCATCTTTCCTACAATTTCGGCTACTCCTACTTTACCTCGGATATCCTCATTCCCAATCTTATCCTTTCTCGTGTGCCCACACATCCCACGAAGCATCCTCCTCTCCGCTACACCCATTTTGTGTACGTGTTGATGCTTCACCGCCCAACATTCTGTGCCATACAACATCGCTGGCCTTATTGCCGTCCTATAAAATTTTCCCTTGAGCTTCAGTGGCCTACGACGGTCACACAACACGCCGGATGCGCTCTTACACTTCATCCATCCAGCTCGTATTCTATGGTTGAGATCTCCATCTAATTCTCCGTTCTCTTGCAAGATAGATCCTAGGTAGCGAAAACGGTCGCTTTTTGTGATCTTCGCTAGATTGCTCCGGTCATTAGTGTGGATAAGTATATAAATGGATAGAGATAGGAAAGCAAACACAAGATGTACGTGGTTCACCCAGATTGGCTACGTCCACGGAATAGAAGAGTTCTCATTAATTGTGAAGGGTTTACACAAGTACATAGGTTCAAGCTCTCCTTTAGTGAGTACAAGTGAATGATTTAGTACAAATGACATTAGGAAATATTGTGAGAGAATGATCTCGTAATCACGAAACTTCTAAGTATCGGAGTGTGGTGTCGTCTTGACTTGCCTTAATAGTCTCATAGGTAGATGTGGCATCTTCTCTGGAAGTACTTTTCCTCCATCCAGGGGTGGTATCTTTAACTGGTGGAGATGCACAAGGTAATGTATCAATTTCACTTGAAGCTTACTTGTAGTTTCAGGCTTGGTCAAGCGCGATACAAACCATGTAGTAGGAGTCCCCCAAGTCGCCGAGCTAGGGGGTCTGCTGAAAGAGGTGACAGACAAGGTAAGCAATCAGAGCTCCGACTGATTGTTCACCTTCTCCCCATCTTGCAACAGCATGAAGGATAAAGAGAAGAAAAATGAGAAGAGATGATATGAGATACTTTTGCTTTTGAAGAAGTAACTTTCCACAGGCTTATTCTTGAACTGAGCTGGAGGGTTTTCTGGTTTCCTCCAGAGTATAAGGCCGACTGAAGAAATTGAGGGTCAAAACAAGTCCATCAAATCTAGAGTACGTTCCACCCTGCTGATATGGGATACTTTTGCTTTTGACAGAGTAATGGATGTATCGGCACGTGTGCTGTTACGCTTGTCTCCACATGCTTCCTTGTATCCTTCGCACTTGCCCTATCTGTTCCTCAAGCAGATGCGGAATCTTCCCTCGAAACATAAGATGTTGAAGATGAGTACTCGAGAGCAATGCCAGGTAAGTAATCAGGTAAGGGTTCCAGGCAGTCAGTTCCTGGCTGGAAGCTTGATTCCAAGTGCTGACTGATTGCTCTCTTTCTCCTTGTCTTGCAGGTAAAAACAAGGCCAAGGGAAAAGACAGGGAAAAAGCATGATATGGGATACTCTTGCTTTTAACCCTGATGATATGAGATATTCTTGCTCTAGTATAGCTTGTTTGCAGAGGTATTATCGGGGGGAAAGAAAGCTGAATATTTCGAAAGGCTTCGTTGGGAGTGCACTTTCAGATATGATGAAGGGTTGAGCATTTTTGCAGGTCTGCCTGTCCGTTGGGGATGGAGGTCGACATATATAGGAGTCTCCCTAACAACAAGTAGTAATGCTATTCCTTTACCCTGCTTGGTCATAGCACGGTAGTGGGAGCTGCCAGTTTCACATGTTTTAACTCTGTCAGAGCACTTTGAAAAAGTGGTCTGTGGTATCTGGCTCTCGAGATTCGGAGAACGATGCCTCTTCGATTTTTGAGAAAGCAATCATGCTGGAGGTCTGGCTCTCGAGATTCGGAGAGCAGTGTCTCTTCGATTTTTGAGGAAGTAATCATGTTGGGAGTCTGGCTCTCGAGATTCGGAGGGCGGTGCCTCTTCGATTTTGGAGCAAGCAATCCTGTTGGGAGTGTTGTCTCGAATGTGAGTAAAGGTTGGGCATGTTTGCTAGTCTACCTTGCCACGAAGCACAAAGGTTGACACACAGGGACTTTCCAATTATCCAGCAATGGTACTGTTCCTTTACCCTCTCTTCGCTTTTGAGAAAGTAGTCATGTTGGGAGTCTGGCTCTCGAGATTCGGAGGACGGTGCCTCTTCGATTTTGGAGCAAGCAATCTTTTTGGGAGTGTTTTCTCGAAAGTGAGTAAAGGTTGGGCATGTTTGCTAGTCTACCTTGCCACAAAGCACAGAGGTTGACACACAGGGACTTTCCAATTATCCAGCAGTGGTACTGTTCCTTTACCCTTGTGGGTAATAATATGGTAGCTAGACCTTCAAAATTTATGTGGCTAAACTTTGTTAGTGCTGTTTCTTTGCTATTCTTTTACCTTTCTTGGTCAGAGCGATGTAGTGGGAGCTGCAAGCTTCACGTGCTCAACTTTGGCAGAGAACTTTGGCAAAGTTATCTGTGGTACCCATGAGCTATTGTTGCGTGTGGGAAGTGGGTGATTGAACAGTAAGATTCATGTGCTTTCTACTTCACCAGAAGTCTTCGACAGAATGCCCATAATTTCTGCAAAGCTGATTGTGCGTGTGACAGGTGCTGACAAGGCTAGAAAAGTAGGTGCCTCTTCGATTTCTGAGATCGGCCCTCGTGGTCTCTGAGCAGCCCAGCTTTTGAGAAAGCGAGCGCCTCTTCGATTGATTCGGAGAACGATGCCTCGTCGATTTTTGAGAAAGCAATCATGCTGGGGGTCTGGCTCTCGAAGATTCGGGGAGCAGTGTCTCTTCGATTTTTGAGAAAGTAATCATGTTGGGAGTCTGGCTCTCGAGATTCGGAGGGCGGTGCCTCTTCGATTTTGGAGCAAGCAATCTTGTTGGGTGTGTTTTCTCGAATGTGAGTAAAGGTTGGGCATGTTTGCTAGTCTACCTTGCCACGAAGCACAGAGGTTGACACACAGGGACTTTCCAATTATCCAGCAGTGGTACTGTTCCTTTACCCTTGTGGGTAATAATATGGTAGCTAGACCTTCAAAATTTATATGTCTAAACTTTGTCAGTGCTGTTTCTTTGCTATTCTTTTACCTTTCTTGGTCAGAGCGATGTAGTGGGAGCTGCAAGCTTCACGTGCTCAACTTTGGCAGAGAACTTTGGCAAAGTTATCTGTGGTACCCATGAGCTATTGTTGCGTGTGGAAAGTGGGTAATTGAACAGTAAGATTCATGTGCTGTCTACTTCACCAGAAATCTTCGACAGAATGCCCATAATTTCTGCAAAGCTGAGTGTGCGTGTGACAGGTGCTGACAAGGCTAGAAAAGTAGGTGCCTCTTCGATTTCTGAGATCGGCCCTCGTGGTCTCTGAGCAGCCCAGCTTTTGAGAAAGCGAGCGCCTCTTCGATTGATTCGGAGAACGATGCCTCATCGATTTTTGAGAAAGCAATCATGCTGGGGGTCTGGCTCTCGAAGATTCGGGGAGCAGTGTCTCTTCGATTTTTGAGAAAGTAATCACGTTGGGAGTCTGGCTCTCGAGATTCGGAGGGCGGTGCCTCTTCGATTTTGGAGCAAGCAATCTTGTTGGGAGTGTTTTCTCGAATGTGAGTAAAGGTTGGGCATGTTTGCTAGTCTACCTTGCCACGAAGCACAGAGGTTGACACACAGGGACTTTCCAATTATCCAGCAATGGTACTGTTCCTTTACCCTCTCTTCGATTTTTAAGAAAGTAGTCATGTTAGGAGTCTGGCTCTCGAGATTCGGAGGACGGTGCCTCTTCAATTTTGGAGCAAGCAATCTTATTGGGAGTGTTTTCTCGAATGTGAGTAAAGGTTGGGCATGTTTGCTAGTCTACCTTGCCACGAAGCACAGAGGTTGACACACAGGGACTTTCCAATTATCCAGCAGTGGTACTGTTCCTTTACCCTTGTGGGTAATAATATGGTAGCTAGACCTTCAAAATTTATGGGTCTAAACTTTGTTAGTGCTGTTTCTTTGCTATTCTTTTACCCTTCTTGGTCAGAGCGATGTAGTGGGAGCTGCAAGCTTCACGTGCTCAACTTTGGCAGAGAACTTTGGCAAAGTTATCTGTGGTACCCATGAGCTATTGTTGCGTGTGGGAAGTGGGTGATTGAACAGTAAGATTCATGTGTTTTCTACTTCCCCAGAAGTCTTCGACAGAATGCCCATAATTTCCGCAAAGCTGAGTGTGCGTGTGACGGGTGCTGACAAGGCTGGAAAAGTAGGTGCCTCTTCGATTTCTGATATCGGCCCTCGTGGTCTCTGGGGAGCCCAGCTTTTGAGAAAGCGAGCGCCTCTTCGATTTCTGAGATCGGCCTTCGTGGTCTTTGAGCAGCCCCACTTTGAGAAAGCAAACGCCTCTTCGAT
Source organism: Malus sieversii (assembly GCA_028456135.1). Lineage (NCBI taxonomy): Eukaryota > Viridiplantae > Streptophyta > Magnoliopsida > Rosales > Rosaceae > Malus > Malus sieversii. The sequence continues at coordinate 34,208,559 of CM051981.1, forward strand.
TTCTAAGATCAACCCTCGTGATCTCTAAGCAGCCCAGCTTTTGAGAAAGCAAACGCCTCTTCGATTTCTGAGCAGGCGCCTCTTCGATTTCTGAAGCTCCGTCGAGTGCAGATTTTTATAGAGGCTGGCATTAAGTTCCAAAGCACACTTGAATCTCCACCAGTAGAAGCTTCATTCTTGCACTTCTAAGATCTTGATTTGTCCGACCTCTTCTCTCTTCAACACCTTTGAAAATGTCTGGCCCCTCTGACCGTCGTTTTGACTTGAACCTTGTTGAAGAGGCAGCCCCGCCTTCTCCAGACAACATATGGCGCCCATCCTTCGTCTCCCCTACTGGTCCTCTTACCGTTGGGGATTCCGTGATGAAGAATGATATGACCGCTGCGGTGGTGGCCAGGAACCTTCTCACTCCCAAAGATAACAGACTACTTTCCAAACGGTCTGATGAGTTAGCTGTTAAGGATTCGCTGGCTCTCAGTGTTCAGTGTGCAGGTTCTGTGTCTAATATGGCCCAATGCCTATTTGCTCGAACCCGCCAAGTTGAATCATTGGCGGCTGAAGTGATGAGTCTCAAACAGAAGATTAGAGGGCTCAAGCATGAGAATAAACAGTTGCACCGGCTCGCACATGACTATGCTACAAACATGAAGAGGAAGCTTGACCAGATGAAGGAAACTGATGGTCAGGTTTTACTTGATCATCAGAGATTTGTGGGTTTGTTCCAAAGGCATTTATTGCCTTCGTCTTCTGGGGCTGTACCGCGTAATGAAGCTCCAAATGATCAACCTCTGATGCCTCCTCCTTCTAGGGTTCTGTCCAGTACTGAGGCTCCAAATGATCCCCCTCCGGTGCCTTCTCTTTCTGGGGCTCTACCGACTGCTGAGACTTCTCCTAAGCAACCTTTGTGAAGGCTCCCTCTTGTGTGTTTATTTTGACTCATGTATATGTACATATTTGTAGCTTATCGGGGATATCAATAAATAAGCTTTCCTTCATTTCAACGTATTGTGTTAAATACACCAAAGCCTTCTTCGCTAAGTTCTTTGAATTTTCTTTTGTTGAAGCTTGTATGTTGAAGCTTTCTGAGTGGAGCATGTAGGTTGGGGTAGTGTTCCTTTAATTTCCCGAGTGAGGAAAACTTCTCGGTTGGAGACTTGGAAAATCCAAGTCACTGAGTGGGATCGGCTATATGAATCTTAGAACGCCATTGTGCTCGATCCTGTGTCATGTCCTTCGTTAGATCCAAGGTAACGAAAACGGTCGCTCTTTGGTATTTCTTGATCTCCGATCCTCACCCCTAACTCGTTTTGGCCTCCATTTGCACTGAACTTGCACTCCATATATTCTGTCTTTGATCGGCTTAGGCGAAGACCTTTAGATTCCAACACTTATCTCCAAAGGTTAAGCTTTGCATTTACCCCTTCCTGAGTTTCATCTATCAACACTATATCGTCTGCGAAAAGCATACACCAAGGAATATCATCTTGAATATGTCCTGTTAACTCATCCATTACCAACGCAAAAAGGTAAGGACTTAAGGATGAGCCTTGATGTAATCCTACAGTTATGGGAAAGCTTTCGGTTTGTCCTTCATGAGTTCTTACGGCAGTCTTTGCTCCTTCATACATATCCTTTATAGCTTGGATATATGCTACTCGTACTCCTTTCTTCTCTAAAATCCTCCAACGAATGTCTCTTGGGACCCTATCATACGCTTTTTCCAAATCTATAAAGACCATGTGTAAATCCTTTTTCCCATCTCTATATCTTTCCATCAATCTTCGTAAGAGATAGATTGCCTCCATGGTTGAGCGCCCTGGCATGAACCCGAATTGGTTGTCCGAAACCCGTGTCTCTTGCCTCAATCTATGCTCAATGACTCTCTCCCAGAGCTTCATTGTATGACTCATTAGCTTAATACCCCTATAGTTCATGCAATTTTGTACGTCGCCCTTATTCTTGTAGATAGGCACCAAAGTGCTCGTTCGCCACTCATTTGGCATCTTCTTCGTTTTCAAAATCCTATTGAAAAGGTCAGTGAGCCATGTTATACCTGTCTCTCCCAAAAGTTTCCACACTTCGATTGGTATATTGTCTGGGCCTATTGCTTTTTTATGTTTCATCTTCTTCAAAGCTACAACCACTTCTTCCTTCCGGATTCGACGATAAAAAGAGTAGTTTCTACACTCTTCTGAGTTACTCAACTCCCCTAAAGAATCACTCATTTCATGTCCTTCATTGAAAAGATTATGAAAATAACCTCTCCATCTGTCTTTAACCGCGTTCTCTGTAGCAAGAACCTTTCCATCCTCATCCTTGATGCACCTCACTTGGTTTAAGTCCCTTGTCTTCTTTTCCCTTGCTCTAGATAGTTTATAGATATCCAACTCTCCTTCTTTGGTATCTAGTCGTTTATACATATCGTCGTAAGCCGCTAACTTAGCTTCTCTGACAGCTTTTTTCGCCTCTTGCTTCGCTTTTCTATACCTTTCACCATTTTCATCGGTCCTCTCCTTGTATAAGGCTTTACAACATTCCTTCTTAGCCTTCACCTTTGTTTGTACCTCCTCATTCCACCACCAAGATTCCTTTTGGTGTGGGGCAAAGCCCTTGGACTCTCCTAATACCTCTTTTGCTACTTTTCGGATACAACTAGCCATGGAATCCCACATTTGGCTAGCTTCCCCCTCTCTATCCCACACACATTGGGTGATTACCTTCTCTTTGAAAATGGCTTGTTTTTCTTCTTTTAGATTCCACCCTCTAGTCCTTGGGCACTTCCAAGTCTTGTTCTTTTGTCTCCCTCTTTTGATATGTACATCCATCACCAACAAGCGATGTTGATTAGCCACGCTCTCTCCTGGTATAACTTTGCAATCCTTACAAGTTATACGATCCCCTTTCCTCATTAGAAGAAAATCTATTTGTGTTTTTGACGACCCACTCTTGTAGGTGATCACATGTTCTTCTCTCTTCTTAAAGAAGGTGTTGGCTAAGAACAGATCATATGCCATTGCAAAATCCAAGATAGCTTCCCCATCCTCGTTTCTCTCCCCAAAACCATGGCCACCATGAAAACCTCCATAGTTGCCTGTCTCCCTGCCCACGTGTCCATTTAAATCTCCTCCTATAAATAACTTCTCCGTCTGAGCAATTCCTTGCACCAAGTCTCCAAGATCTTCCCAAAATTTCTCCTTCAAACTCGTATCCAACCCTACTTGAGGTGCGTACGCACTAATCACATTGATAAGTTCTTGTCCTATTACAATCTTGATTGCCATGATTCTATCTCCTACCCTCTTGACATCTACAACATCTTGTACCAAGGTCTTGTCCACGATGATGCCAACACCGTTTCTCGTTCTATTTGTGCCCGAATACCAAAGTTTAAACCCTGAGTTTTCTAGATCCTTTGCCTTACTACCAACCCACTTAGTTTCTTGTAGGCACATAATATTTATCCTTCTCCTCACCATAACTTCCACTACTTCCATAGATTTTCCCGTTAAGGTTCCTATGTTCCACGTTCCTAAACGCATTTTGCTCTCTTGAACTCTACCCTTCTGTCCTAGCTTCTTCACCCTCCCCCGTCTAATAGGATCAAAGTACTTCTTTTGTGTGTCCCGGGTAAAGTTGATAGGAGCATATGCTCCCAAACAACTTTGAGTGGAGTCGTTCGAAAAGAAGTTTCTATGGCCCCCTTGCTCATTTAACACTGCATCCGGGTGCCGATGGAGATACAGCGACCCTTGCTCACTTATCACTGTGCTCAGGCCACACAGCGCGCCACTTACGGGTGACGCCCTAGCTTTAGCGCGATTTTGTTCTGGATTCATTTTCATAAGGATTCGACGTGATCATGGAGTGCCGGCTGTCGACTACCTGACGCCCTCCCCCTCCTCCTTTATCCAGGCTTGGGACCGGCCATGTAAGACATAGGCGGAGTTTGTCACCTTCTACAGATGTCTCAATTAATTCTGCGTTCACGAAACCTTGGATTTTGGATAGCGGAGCCACTGACCACATCACTTCTGATTCTACACTTTTCACTAAGACAAAATCTTGCCCAGTACCCATTGTTAATTTACCCAATGGATCCACAGTCCCAATCACTTCCACTAGCACCATACCTTTCAACTCAGATATCACTTTAGACATCTTTCCGCTTAAATCTCATGTCTGCCAGTAAAGTCACTAATTCTTTAAACTGTTGTGTCCTTTTGTTTCCCACTTTCTGTGTCTTGCAGGACTTGGCTACAGGGAAGATGATTGGTTCGGGTAAACAACGTGGTGGTCTCTATTACATGTCTCCATTACAGAGAACACCTGTCTTAAATCAAGTTTCACACTCCACCTGTTTGTGGCATATGCAACTTGGTCATCCGTCACCTTCTCGTCTCAAATTGGTGACTCCATTCTTGACTTCCAAAAATATTTCTTTTGATGATAATTGCAGTATTTGTCCCATGGCCAAACAAACAAGACTTCCATTTCCTTTAAGTTCTATATCAACACATGCTCCATTTGATTTGTTACATTGTGATATTTGGGGTCCACACAAAGTTCCCACACATTCAGGGGCACGTTTCTTTCTTACCATTGTGCATGATCTCACAAGATGCACATGGGTATTTTTGATGCAACATAAGTCTGAAACTCAACATCTTTTAAAAAATTTTGTTGTATTTGCTCGTACTCAATTTCTTGCCAAAATTAAAGCCATCAGAGTTGACAATGGGTCAGAGTTTTTTTCCATGAGAGATTTTTTTCAAACTAATGGAATTGAATATCAACGCACATGTGTTTACACTCCACAACAAAATGGGGTTGCCGAACGCAAACATCAACATATTCTCACCGTAGCCTGAGCCTTATTGTTCCAATCTCACTTACCTCTTTCTTTTTAGGGAGACTGTGTCTTAACCGCTGTCTACCTAATTAATCGCCTACCATCACCACTTTTATCCACCAAGTCACCTTTTGAGTTGTTATATAACCGGCCACCATCCTTTGATCGCCTGAAAGTATTTGGTTGTTTATGTTATGCAACTGTTGTTCATCCTACTCAAAAATTTGATCCCCATGCCAAACGCTGCATCTTTGTTGGATATCCCATTGGTCAAAAAGGCTACAAACTCTACGATTTGGAGACCCACAAATTTTTCGTAAGTCGTGATGTCAAATTTTGTGAAGCCTTTTTCCCTTTCTCATCTATTTCTACACCACCCAATCCCAATTTTGTGTCCCCCCTCATCATTTCCTCACATTCCTGACAATGAGCCATCCTCACATCCCTTTCGCATTCTCAATCCACAGCACTCACCTAACCTAAACCCACATATGATTAACACACACGACCATGTGTCTGACCCACCCATTCACCTTACCTCACCTGCTAGCCTGTTACTCCAAGCACCACATCCTCATATCCTACCTACCTTACCAGATAATTCCATCACCCCTACCTTACCACATCATCCCAACATACCTTCGTTAACCCATCACGATTCACTTGTGTCCTCCCCTTCCACTTCTTCCGCACCCTCTGATGTCACCTCACACTCAATCAACCCAACTCCTCTCCCTTCCTCATCTTTAGAGCCCACACTTCCACCCACACAATTTATACCACATCCGCGTCAGTCCCTTCATCCCAAACATCCTCCTGCATGGCATAGCGACTACCACATGTCCAACCAAGTCCATCATTCTGCCTTGACGCCTCGTTCTTCAGGTACCAAATATCCCCTTTCTCATTTTCTTTCTTACTCTCACTTTTCTTCTGCCCATTGTGCTTTTCTAGCTAACATTACAGGTCCGACCGAGCCCACCTCATATGCACAAGCTATCCATGATCCAAATTGGCGACACGCCATGCATACAGAATTAGAGGCCTTGCAACAAAATAATACATGGAGTATGGTTCTTCTACCCGTTGGTCAGAAACCGATTGGATGCAAATGGGTCTGCAAAATCAAATACAAGTCTGATGGTACCATTGAGTGATACAAAGCTCGGCTAGTTGCTAAAGGCTACACTCAGGTTGAGGGCATTGATTACCAGGAGACCTTTTCCCCCACAACCAAACTCACCACTCTCAGATGTCTCATTACTGTTGCTGCTGCTCGCAACTGGTTCATCCACCAGTTAGACGTCCAGAATGCTTTCCTTCACAGAGATTTACACGAAGTGGTTTACATGGAGCTTCCTCCTGGTCTTCACCGACAGGGGGAGAACATTGTATGTCGGCTCAATAAATCCCTCTATGTACTCAAACAGGCATCTAGAAACTGGTTTTCCACCTTTTCAGATAATGTGCAAAAGGCTGGTTATCAACAATCAAAGGCTAATTATTCATTATTTACCAAGGCCAAAGGTAATTCATTTACTGCAGTGCTTATCTATGTTAACGACATACTTATCACAGGAAATGATCTTCAAGAAATGGAACGTCTCAAAAAATTTCTTCTCCAACGCTTCTGTATCAAAGACCTCGGAGATTTGAAATATTTTCTAGGCATTGAGTTCTCCCGTTCCAAGAAAGGTATTTTTCATGTCTCAGAGAAAATATGCGCTAGATATTTTGCAAGACTCGGGACTTATAGGTGCACGTCCAGACAAATTTCCTGTGGAGCAAAATTTGAAGCTAACTCCCACAGATGGAGCATTGCTAAATGATCCAACTAAATATAGAAGATTGGTAGGGAGGTTGATTTATCTTACCATCTCAAGGCCTGATATAGTTTACTCTGTTCGAACATTGAGCGAGTTTGTGCATCAGCCTCGCAAACCTCATTGGGATGCTGCTTTACGGATCCTCAAATACATCAAAGGTACTCCAGGTCAAGGTTTGCTTTTTCCTGCCTCTAACAATCTTACCTTAAAAGCCTTTTGTGATTCAGATTGGGGAGGTTGTCGTGCCACTAGAAGGTCAGTTACTGGATATTGTGTATTTCTTGGAAACTCCTATCTCATGGAAGTCTAAGAAACAAACCATTGTTTCTAGATCATCAGCAGAAGCCGAATATCGAGCTATGGCTAACACATGTTTGGAGCTCACTTGGCTACGCTATATATTACAGGATTTAAAAGTCCCACAAAGAGCTCCAACATCATTGTTCTGTGATAATCAGGCAGCTTTGCATATTGCAGCAAATCCAGTTTTCCATGAGCGTACGAAGCACATTGAAATAGATTGTCACATAGTTCGAGAAAAACTGCAAGTTGGAATGATTAGTCCTTCATATGTACCAACACGCTTCCAGTTGGTAGATGTATTCACAAAAGCGTTGGGGAAAGATCAATTTGTTACACTACGTGACAAGTTGGGACTTCATGACATTCACTCTCCAACTTGAGGAGGAGTGTTAAGAATAATCTTTGTAATATATTTGTAATATTTACTTTCCTGATTTAGTCTAGATCAAATCCCACCAAAGGTGGATCACGAATTCCTAGCCTTAGAAATAGGTGTAATTGAATGTTGTATTTTGTATATATACCTTGTATTGTTGACAATGAGATTATCAGAAAATCATTCACCCAATTGTCTATTACTCAAACCCTAGTCAATTCGCCCTTCAATCTTCGTTTGGTTTCTTAAGACAATAGGCAAGAATTTTTTAGTTTTGCAGCCAGTGCATGCAATGAATTCCGTGCATCTTCCACTGTATCAACATTTTTTATCAAACCCAAACCCATACTATACTTGAACAAGTCCCTGAGAGAAATACTACAGCTCCCCCCTGCAATAACTCCACATAGCAAGAATAATGGCCCAAGCTCATCACCCTTCAACCGATTGTAACTCCACTCTGTAGCAAATTTTGCTTTTTCTGCTGGTCCGTCCTTGTCAAAGCTTTTGAAGCACCTCAAGGCATCTTTCCATACCTCTAAACGACTATCTTCTCTTGAAGCCCTTGCAACTGTCAGGGCCGGTCCTGAGTTTTTGGGTGCCCAGTGCGGAAACTCAAAATGTTCCCTTTTTTAATACGGAAACATATGTTAAAAAAAAAAAATTTAACGAGGGCTGGAACCCAGTCGAAGCTGGGGGGCTAGGCCCTCACGCCCAAATTATATTACTTGAGAAAATATACAACGGGGGGGGGGATATAGTACCTAAACCCCGACAATAAAAAATACAATCATATACAACCATTTCTAGCAAAGCTCCTTGAAATTTCAACCTTTAAGAAATTGTCTTCTGGCATTTTTTGAAGCAAAATCATCAATTATATCATCATACTCCAAATCTTCAATCTCATCCTTTTCAAGGCATAAGATTGCTAATCCATTTAGCCTATCTTGAGTCATAGTGGTCCGCAAGTAAGATTTTAATAATTTCAATTTTGAAAAACTTCTTTCTGCAGATGCCACGGTCACAGGTACAGTCAACAGTACACGATAAGCAATCAAGACATTAGGACACATGTCAGTTTCTTTTACAAAGTTTGCTATTTCCATGGATGTCCAAGGGTTATTGGAGAGAAATGCTTCTTCAGGTAACATCATTTGCAACACTTGTAATTCGGAACATAAATCGACTCCATCTACATCGATGGTATTTCCATGTTTCAAATGTGCTTCAAGATTCATACAATTTTCTTTTAGCTGTTGATTATCCAATGAAATTAACTTCGGTGCATCAAACAAGAAGCCAAAAATAGATTCAAAAGCCTTTAACTGTTCAAACCTGTGTTTCAGTTGAGAAAGAGCAATATCCACTATAACTAGAAAATAATCTGTTCTAAATGATTCTTCAGCAGACTGTTGTTCCCTCTCATTACCATCAACTTCATCATGATGTCTTTTTCTAGGTCTATGACGTTTAGTTTCAAAAACAGGGTCAATTTCTGAATCAAGTGCAATTTCTTTAGCATCACACATGGCAGAAGCAAAACCAGTTTCTCTGTAGTTTTCAAAAAAGGTAACAAGTGCTTCCAATGCCTTTACAGCAACATCAAGATGCATGTCCTCAGATTGTAATTTTGTGCTCACCATGTTCTTTATCAATTGTCTGATTTTTTGTCAATCTACTTTTCAACTCAACCCAAGTTCTCGAATTAATGAGATGTTCTTTACTCTTTTCATGTTGGTCAAGCTTCACACCAAGATGTCTTCAATCACTAATTTCATCTTTTGCTAACTCACTTTTTGAGGCAATTGTTTTAAATAATTTACAACAAAAGCAAAAGACTTTATCCAACTCTTTTGAGTACACGAGCCATTTCCTATTATAAATTTCACCCGTTGGTAATTTTCGATCATAGTAGTGTGAGGAAAATTTTCTAGAGAGTTTGTCCTTAGGAAAAGTGAAATTAGTTTCTTGAATTGGTCCCTTTTCTACAAGTAAGTATCTCATTTCTGCATTAAGACCATCCCAAACTCTTGGATCATAAATGTTTAAATGGAAAATAGGTTCATGAGACTCAATATTTTCCTCTACACTAATATGATCATCATCAACATTTAAATACACATCACCACCATTTTCATGGTCTTGAGACTCATCACCAACATTTTCTTCTAAATCACTACCATTTTCATGATCATGAGACTCCCCAACAACATTTTGTGACTCTTCACCAACATCATTTTCTCTCAAATTTTCAACTGACTTATTATTTGTAGAGAAAAATTTATTAAGAGATCCTCTTAAACTTTCGGCAATTTCATTATCCCTTGCCTTTTTTTTTCCTTTTCATATTACCAGAGAGTTGTTTCCTAAAAGACATGGCTTCGATAATTTGTTTGCAAACAATTACCTACACATGATATAACAAAAATTTCCTATCAAAATTATCATTCCAACACATATTATATATTATAAAAACACTAACACATAGTCTAACATATTATAAAAATTGAACCTAAAAATTGGGTTTGAAATGAAATCAAATAATTCAATTAGTCAAGAATTCAATTCATCAACAACAACAACAATTCTATACCTCAATTATCATATAATTCTATGTCACTTGCAAAATTTTATATTAAATTATGAATTGATAATTCAAATTTTTAAAATTAGTTTACCTCAAAACTCAAAAGGGTTGATGATAATTGGTGAGTGAATGCCCTTGGTGCTGAGCTGAGGAGGAGGCAGGGACAGCCGGACACGAACCTCCTGTGCTGTTTGTCTAGGACTCTGGCTGCATGCAGCAGTGTGAAGGGTAGGGACGGCAGGGGAGGGAAGTGGGGGAAAGTGGGGAACAAAGGGGGGTTGGGGAATTGGGAAAGGAGGGTAAGAGTTAGGGTTAAATGGGACCGAATGGGCCCTCTAATGTTTTTGTTTTTTAATTTTTAATTTTTTTTTTGTTGTAGTGCCCAATACCAGGACCGAGTGTCCCTACTTTCCATATACGGTCGTCTTTAACCACGTCACCTGCCATCTTCTCAAACAACATCCAAGTTTCTTCTTCACTTAAAAGGTCCAGTTGGAAACACTTTTGCATGCCCATCTCAGAGAGAACTGTTTGATCTCTAGAGGTTAACGGTAAATTACAAGTCGGCACGCCAACAAGTCCCACAGCCTCGAAGTCAATTATTCCCAAAACATCATCTAAAATGATAAGAGTCTTCCTATCTTTTATCCTGGCCCGTAGGAGATTCGCCCTTGTTCCCATTTTCTGAGATTGATCAACGTCTATATCAAACTTTTCAGCAATTTCTTTTTGAATTTCTTCGTTGTCTTTTTTTTCTTTGACATTTAGTAGTAGAACCACATCATCAAATAACTTCTCTTTCACAGCTTCTCTGTAAACCTCTTTGGCAAGTGTTGTCTTCCCAACGCCCCCTAATCCGTACACCCCAATCCTGTTGATATCAGGTTTTTTCAGTTCTGTAATGATATCCTTCACCATAGAAATCCTTGATTCAAAGGCCAGGTACTCGTCGGAGGCTATGGCAGATATGTCTTCTACGGGAGCTTTGTAAGAAACACTGGAAAACTCTTTTTTTTTTTTTTTTTCATGTTCTTCAATCTTTTTCATCAGTTTTGTTGCCTTCCTGCTACGTTGATGACAGGATATCGGATTAGGACATATAATGAGACACTTTGTCTTTGCGCCTTCATCATGCAAGACTGCTTCTGCCTCTAGAGTGGTCTTCTTCACATCTGACTGCCATTTCTGGACATCAGCTTCCACTTTTTGATTAACTTTTCTTCCGACTTCATCAACTTCATGCTTCATCCTTTGTTTGACAGAATCAAAATTCTTCAATTTACTCTTTAGATCTTCAAGGTTTCTTTTATAGAAAATGATATAACCCACTTGGCGTGCAACTGGTCTAATTATGTAGTCAATTATTGTAGGAATAATTGCAGTGAGTATCTTCATCGCCATCGCACCTTCAGCTTACCAATTCGTCTGCTTCTCCAATCTGTTGAACATAAACGAATCCAAAATAAAAAAATTCAAGATACGAGAAAGGAATCCTTTATTTTCAAAGCAGATGAATTAAAGAATGAAACAATAGGTCATACCTTAGCTCGTGATCGAGACTACGCTTGAAGAAAAACAGAGCAGTACGCATATCTTTTTGTTTTCTTTTGCTTTTGGAGAAATCTGCTTAGTAAAAGCAAAAGGAAGGTTATACCACAGAAGTTGAGACCATGAACAAGTTTTCACATACAATTATTATACTAAAAAACTTGCTTGGAGTTGAATATCAGAATGCGGAACGAACGGGAATACAAACTAATAGAAATATTATTAAACAAATGAGAATGTCAAAACGGTTACAAAATCCCAAGAGACTACATTGTGACTAACTTGATTACTCTGAATAACAAAGCTCTCTATTTATAATAAACTAATCCTAGTCCCTAATCAGCAAGGAAACGAAAACCTAATTCTAATGGGCAAGAAACTCTAATATCCTTGTCCCACAAGAAAACCACAAACAATAATAAATAATAACTAATTTTCCAACACCCCCGGTCAAACTCATGGCGGTACACGTCATGAGTTTGCCAACAAGCAGATGCGGACTGGCTCCGTTAGGCGGACAGACAGACAGGCAGGCTCTGCAACGCGGACAGACAGACAGGCAGGCTCTGCAACGCGGATAAACAAACAGACAGACTCCGCAACGCAGACAGACAAACAAGCAGACAGGCAATCAAGCAAGCAAAAGAACAATCCAAGCGAACAAGCGAGCTAGCGGATTCCGGCAAACGATCCAATTACTAACCAGGTGCACAACGTTACTCGAGTTGTCATCAATCCAATTACTCGAGCAATCGTCGTGGTAGTGGGCAACAACAAACTCCAAACACAGGCCCAATAACAAAATCACGTGGGCCCCAAAGACTTAAAAACAGCCAACCTTTTTTCCTATTTTTTTCTTTGTTCTCTTTACAAAGGTCTCCATGCTTATGTGGTCTTTTTCATACCTGCAAAACAAGCACAGCAGACGGCGGGATGGTGCAAAAGATCGGTGAGGCGGAGAGAGTGCAGTGGGCAGCGGCTTAGTCGTGGTCGTCTGTACAGCAGTGCAACAAGGATGTGATGAGCAGCGGGCATGCAATCCTGGGTCAGTCGGATCTGGGGCGGGTGGTTCCAGTGGTAGCGGGCCTGCAGGTCAGAAACAGCGGCTGTGCGATGGTTAGGCAGGGAAGGTGAGCGAAGAGAGGGTGAGGACAAACTCAATTCGAGTTTGTGGTTTTGGGGCGAGCAGCAGCGGTGGATCATGCAGGTAATGGTGGGTGCGGCATGGTACATACGGACGACGAGGGCAGACCTGGTACGAAGGCTAGTGGCTGGGTGACGATGAAGCGGAAGGTTATGGCAGCAACAAACAAATCGATATCAACCCCAAAACAGATTAATTCCTGAAGGATTATTAAACAAGTTGAATATCATAGTGCGGAACGAACGGGAATACAAACTAATAGAAATATTATTAAACAAATGAGAATGTCAAAACGGTTACAAAATCCCAAGAGACTACATTGTGACTAACTTGATTACTCTGAATAACAAAGCTCTCTATTTATAATAAACTAACCCTAGTCCCTAATAAGCAAGGAAACGAAAACCTAATTCTAATGGGCAAGAAACTCTAATATCCTTGTCCCACAAGAAAACCACAAACAATAATAAATAATAACTAATTTTCCAACACTTGGTACGGAATTTAGGCAACTGTCTTCAAATCTTAAAAACTATGAAAAACATACATAATCTGCTTTGAATTTTACTGAGATATTTTAACAAACACCATATCTGCACGCTTAAAGCCGGTGCATGAGGCAGAGATCGAAATGTAGAACGATTTGCTTGTTGAAGACCACCAATTGAAGTTTGTACCACAGAGCTACTAATCTATATGGTACGATGGAGTTGACCCCCGATTCTCAGGAGCTGAGCGAGTTAACTCTGCTAAGGCTCGACGAGTTCCAGAGGCTCATGACCAGCTCTAGTTTACGAAAGAAATCTGAGGCCATCAACTACGAAATCCAGGCAGTCATGAGCTTGAGCAACACGAGGTTAGGAACAGAGATAAACTCGCTCTGAAAGGTCGAGCAGAGCTAGGAGGCTGTAGAGTGTCTGATTTTGTTCATCTTGAAGAGAATTCAATTTTTTATTTATTTACAAGTCTGATAATTATAACCGAATACAAATAAGCATTCTTCAATTCCAACTTTATATGGTATCAGAGCAGGATTAATCCTTGCTCTGCTCTGCTTTCACTCTTCCGCTGCCATAACCACCACAGATCCTTCACAAACACCATTGTCAACATCATGACAGAACCAACGAAACTAGATGAGAAATCCATGGAATTCTCAGACCCATACACCATACACCACTCAGATCATACATGACTTATCTTGGTCTCCAAAACACTTGATGGAAACAATTATGGGCAATGGAGTCGTGCCATGTGCATGGGTCTCAGCGCAAAGAATAAGATTGGGTTCATTGATGGAACCATTAAAGCTCCATCACTCCTGGATGCAAAATATGCAGCTTGGAAAAGATGCAATGACATGGTAACATTGTGGATTGCGAACTCAGTTCACTCAGAAATAGCAAGCAGCATCATGTACACTAAAAATGCTGCTGTAGTTTGGAACGACCTCAAAGACAGATTTTCACAGAGTAGTGACTCGAGGATCTACCAAATTCGACAAGAAATTGTCGAGAGTTGTCAAGGGCAACTCTCTATTTCTGTCTATTACACCAAGATGAAAGCCTTGTGGGATGAGTTGACGTCTTACCATGACCCATTCATTTGCACTTATGCAGGTTTGAAAGGACTTGCTGAATGGGAAGAGAAAGAAAGGGTTATGCAGTTCCTGATGGGATTGAATGACTCTTACTCAACTGTACGAGGCTCGATTCTGATGATGAGCCTGCTCCCTGACACATGCCGAGTTCATGGTCTCATTCTTCAACATGAACGACAGATGGACGTGGCCAGTCGCCGCGATATGGGGACAAACTCTCACGCGATGCAGGTTCAGCGAACCTTAGTGTCGTCATCTAACAACAAACCCTTCAACACACTTTTAAGTAAGTCACTCAAGTGTACCTACTGTGATGGAGGTGGACACTTGGTGGATCGCTGCTATTACATTATTGGGTTTCCAGTGGGACACAAATGGTATGGCAAAAACGTGAAGCCAAGGAATAAGAGATCAGAAGCCAACAATGTCGAAGCTATCAAATCTGCTACCACCAACAAGCTTGAGCCTAATGCTTATAACAGTCATATGTTCACTATTGAGAAGTATAATCAAATCATTGCCATGCTTCGCAATGGTAATGGACAACCATTTGCAAATGCAACAGGTATTTTCTCGCCTAAATGCAATATAGCACAAACTGACCCACAATCGACATTATATTGGATTGTTGATAGCGGAGCAACCGACCATATATCGCATTCACCACCATCACACAACATTGTAGATGCTCAGCATGAGTCCGTTGGTTTACCAAATGGAGGGCAAGCAGAAATAAAGAAGATTGGTTCTATGAAACTGCCAAAAGATCTATCTCTTGACAAAGTTCTTTATGTACCAAAGTTTCGCGTCAACTTGTTGTCTGTTAGTCGCTTGACAAGAACTTTGCACTATATAGTGACATTCTATCCTGGTTTTTGTGTTGTGCAGGACATGGACACGAAGAGGGTGATTGGTCTGGGCAAGCATTTTGATGGGCTTTACTATCTTACACCAAGACAAAACCCTCACCTTGTCAACCACATCCATCGTACCACTAGTCTATGGCATCGGCGTTTTGGACATCCATCGGCCGCACCTTTACTTTCATTAGCCAAAAATCGTACTGAAATAATTTTTGATTCCACACACATTTGTGAAGTTTGCCCTTTAGCAAAGCAAACCCGTTTACCATTTCATAACAGTGAAATCAAATCTTTCGCACCATTTGACCTGATTCATTGTGACATTTGAGGGCCTCACAGAAATCAAACACATACTGGGGCACGATATTTTCTTACTATTGTGGATGATTTCACTCGTTTTACTTGGGTACATCTTATGAATTTCAAATCCGACACACAAACAATATTGAAATCATTTTTTTCTTGGGTCAAAACACAATTTCAACATGGCATTAAAGCTCTCCGTGCGGATAATGGTAGTGAGTTCCTTTCCATACGTTCCTACCTAGAATCATGTGGCACCTTTTTTCAACACTCTTGCCCTTACACATCACAACAAAACGGGGTGGTCGAACGTAAACATAGGCACCTTCTTAATGTTGGTCGTGCTTTTCGGTTTCAAGCCAATTTACCTTTACAATTTTGGGGAGAAAGTATTCAGACTGTTTGTTATCTCATCAATCGTCTACCTACACCCTTGCTCTCCCATAAGTCACCATACGAACTTTTGCATAACACACCACCAACTTATACCCACCTACGTGTTTTTGGATGCCTCAACTATGCCACCAATATGACATCCACCCATAAGTTTGACGTCCGTGCTCGTCGTTGTGTTTTCCTTGGTTATCCTCTCGGCCAAAAGGGTTATAAGGTATATGATCTAGCCACACGAAAATTTTTTACCTCACGAGATGTAATCTTCCATGAGCACATCTTCCCTTACACATCTTCATCACCTATAAACCAAACCGACACACATGTTGCTCCCTGATGTGAGAATTACTTGACACACAAATTAAACCCTCTTTTTGACAATTGTAGTATAGATGTAAGTAGGGTATCGTTCTAGGCCGGGGATTAGGAGGGATTGCTAATCTATTCTAAATTAATTTAAAAATATTAAATAAGACTCAAGGACACAAAACTAGGCTAAAAACTCTAATAACTCGAAACACACTTAAAATGACTCAAAATAATGAAAACAATTAAATTAAACACTAGGAACTGAAATGGACGGAAATTAAATTAAAAGACTAACAATAAAGAAAACTAACTAAATAATATAATTTAATAATGGATGGGTGTTTGGTTTTGATGAAAAGTAAATTAAACTTAATTAAATTACAGAATTGACAAAAACATAAAATTAAGGTAAAATGAAAAATGACGGACTAGCTAGAGGGTTCTTCTCCACACATGACACATATGCAACCTAAATTGATTTTCAGTTGTTCTTTCAATAAATTGTAAATCTCAACGCCCCAAATTAACCGTGAATTGCACTAATTAACCCTCAGTTTTTCCACAAGTTATTGGGTTGGATGATTGCATACGACAACCCAAAACATTCCCTACAAGTTCTCTACATGAATTGCATAATAGAGATACAAGCAAGAATCATTAAGTTCTATGAAAGACATAAGCATTGACGAGGCACTCGTTACTATGATTTGCATGAAACTTATGCCAAGAATTTACTTAACGTGATTGTGACTAGCAACCTTTACTACTTGTGAATATAAGTTCATAACGATTAGGTGAAATTCACTTATATTCTAGCATCAAATTCATGCATGTAAATTAAGCGTGCACTCTCAACCAACATACACAAATCAGTTTTTATACGAACAGATAAGTAAATTGAATTCACAATTTATGAAATCACAACTGAAGGTAATCAATTCATATTACAGATATAATCATGGCTTTGAATTAACCTCTAGCCAAAATCAGTTTATTTACACATTATTAAAAATAGAAATAAAATAGAAGTTTAGAGAGATTAAACCGAAAGAGAGGTGAAGATCTCTGTCTGCGTTCTCCTTTCACGCTGTATTGGACCGTCCTCACCTTTGTACTGACTCTGTCCTCCTTATTTTCTGCGCCTATTCCTGCGTGCTGACCTTCACAAGCTGCCCAAAGGCAGCCTTCTCTCGTCAGTCCCCCGCTCCGCTTCTAACCTGCTCCCCCGTCCATATTTCTCCTTCTTTCTTTTTATTCCTCTGGACCCGTGTCAACCAGCTGCCAAGGGCAGCGTCCTTTCCGTGCTGCTCCACTGACCTCACCTTCTTTGCACCACCCCCGTATCTCCACGTCTCTTCCCCCCCAGCTGCCAAGGCAGCTACTCTCCTTTCTGACCTTCTCTCCTTCCTGCGTCTCTGCGAGCTGCCCAAAGGGCAGCTCCCTTCTCCCGCTCCAAGACCCCCCCAGTGCGTCCTCTCCTCTCTGTCCCTTTATTACAATTTTTTTATTCCATCTTTCTTTCCAGCTGCAAAGCTTTAGTTTTTTATTATTTTCTTTACTCACCAACTGCAAAACACTTCACTTTTTATTCTTTTTTCCACGCCAGGCAGCCAAGTGCTGCTTTTCCTCCACTAGCTGCAAAGGCAGCTTCTTTCTTTTCTTTTCTGGCGCACGCTTTTTATCTCCTAGCTGTCTCTCCCTTGGATTCTTCCTTGACAATATAGTACAAAACTAATTTGTATCATAAACTCTAAATTAGTAGCAGTTGGGAATTAAGAACAAATTCAAGTAACAAATCCAAAACCAATATTCTATGAAACAATCAATTCAATGCAAATAAAATAAACCAAAATAAAACCCAATCCAAAAATAAAACCAATACTCTTTCTGTTTATTATTTAAAACTCATTTGTGCTATTTTTATTTTCTTTGCATAACAGATCCTATAAACACAAAAATAACGTAAATAGCTCAAAAATATAAGGAACTAACTAAGAAAAGACGAGTGAATTCGAAGTAAAAATATATATAAATATGATCCGATCACTCCCATTATTCATCCAACACAAGACACCGACTCCTCACCAAGCCTACTTCAAACGGTGCTTGATTCACCACATGAACCTGTCACCATTGACACCATAACACCTGCCATTATTGACACCCCACATGAATCTACTACCATGGCACCTTCCTCAAGCCTTCCAATGGCATTTGCCACCATGTCACATGAACCTGTCACTACCTGTTCTTCCTCTTCTCTGGCACCTGCACCACTAACTCCTCACCCAATCTCACTCCGTCACTCCACCCGTTCCACCAAACCTCCTGCTCACTTCAAAGATTATGTGGCTCATCACTCCACCTTGCTCACGTCCTCAGAGGCCCTCTCTCAGTCCATGTCCAGCACGCGCTACCCATTGCATCGGTATGTTTCCTATTCCTACTTATCTCTTGGGTATCAACGCTTTGTTTCTCATATTTCACACTTGGTGGAGCCAAATACCTACGAGCAGGCTTGCCAAAATCCCCACTGGGTTGCAGCGATGCAGGCCGAACTCACAACTCTAGAAGAAAATAATACCTGGAATTTTGTTCCTCTTCCGCCCGGCCAAAAACCCATCGGCTGCAAATGGGTTTTCAAACTAAAGTACCAATCTGATGGCACTCTTGAACGTTACAAAGCACGTCTCGTTGCCAAAGGTTTCACCCAACGTGAAGGTATCGACTACAAGGAGACTTTTGCACCAGTAGCCAAACTCATCACTGTGCGTTGCCTCTTGACTATGGCTGCTGTTCGCAATTAGCCCTTACATCAAATGGACGTCCAAAATGCGTTTTTGCATGGCGAACTTCATGAGGCAGTGTACATGTTACCGCCTCTGGGTTGTCGTCGACAGGGGGAGAATGTCGTATGTCGACTCCACAAATCTCTATATGGTCTTAAACAAGCATCCAGAAGTTGGTTTCTAGAATTCTCTAAAGCAATATGTACCATTGGTTTCTGCCAATCCAAGGTAGATTATTCTCTGTTCACTCAAGTCAAAGGTACTTCATTCACTATTGTATTATTATACGTTGACGACATGGTGATTACAGGCAACAATGAGGCAGAAATCAAGAACCTAAAGGCCTTCCTCAGCAGTCAATTTCGAATTAAAGATCTTGGACCTCTGAAATATTTCCTTGGAGTTGAGGTCGCACGATCGAAAGCTGGAGTCACAATCTGTCAACAAAAATATACATTGGACATATTAGAGGAAGCTGGCCTTCTTGGCGCCAAACCCACGAAGGTCCTAATGGAGGTCGATTTGGTCCTAATTCTCGCAGGTAGCACTTCACTACATGAACCTGCGAGGTATAGGCGCTTGGTTGGAAAATTAATTTATTTGACCATCACAAGACCAGAGATAGCATACACTGTCAACACGTTAAGTCAGTTCATGCAAGATCCACAACGACATCATCTCGATGCAGTGTATCGACTTCTTCGATACCTCAAAGGAGCCCCTAGACAAGGCTTGATGTTCTCTTCCCAAAGTAAATTGAATTTAATTGGTTACTGTGATGCAGATTGGGCACGTTGCCCCATTACCCGTCGATCAGTTACTGGTTATTGTATCTTCCTTGGAAAGTCACTGGTGTCCTGGAAAAGCAAGAAGCAAGTTACAGTAGCCCGTTCCTCAGCTGAAGCGGAGTATCGATCTATGGCTGCAGCTACTTGTGAATTGAGTTGGCTGCGATATTTATTGGTAGGTTTACGTGTTGAGCATCCCCAACCGGCAAGGTTATTTTGTGACAACCAAGCGGCTTTACACATAGTTGCAAACCCTGTGTATCACGAACGCACAAAGCATATTGAGATCGATTGCCACACTGTTCGTGAGAGGATTGAAAAGGGAGAAATTAAAACTTCCTATGTCAGAACGGGAGAACAAGTCGCAGACTTGTTTACTAAGCCACTTCGTGCGCCTATTTTTCATACACATCTAGGCAAGTTGGGCGTCATTGACATTCACGCTCTAACTTGAGGGGGAGTGTTAAAGGAAAAGAAATCACCCAATCTGTACAAAGTGGACAGCAGGAATATAGCATGTGGATGCACATTCTGGACAGTTTGGAC
Source organism: Malus sieversii (assembly GCA_028456135.1). Taxonomy (NCBI): domain Eukaryota; kingdom Viridiplantae; phylum Streptophyta; class Magnoliopsida; order Rosales; family Rosaceae; genus Malus; species Malus sieversii. The sequence goes on from CM051981.1 coordinate 34,228,786, forward strand.
AGTTGCATGTGGATACCAAAATCCTTGTCAGCAAGTCCTTTGCACATGGTGGATGCACATCTGGGCGTGTCCTTTACATCATGGGCAGCAATGAAGCCCATTGTTTTTTATATTTAATTATTGCATGCGTGCTATCATTGTATGTATATATAATAGCTGTTTTCATCTGGGGTATAACCGAATACAAATAAGCATTCTTCAATTCCAACTTTATAATAATGGCAGCCATGGTGATTGGTCCTAGACGAAGGTAGATGGAGGAAAAAGGGTGAAAAAGTTGCAGGGAGGAAGAAATGAGTTGTTTGGTTGTGTGTTTAAAAGTTCCAGAGGCTTATGAAGGCAATTTCACCCAGAAGAAAAATCACGAAGGAGGTTGAAATTATTTGGTGAAATTTGGGCTTCTATATCGCCCTGAATTCCATGACGGAGAAGTCCGACGACGATGACGGAGTGCTGCTGAATTCCATGACGGAGAAGTCCAACGACGATGACATAGTGCTGCCATGGCTTCCACGATAAAGAATAGGAGGATTTCAAGATGGTGTCGTGTTCAAAACCCGATGTGTTCATTTTTTTTTCCAATTTTTTACGATATTATGTTTGGGATCAATGCAAGGCACCTTATGCTTTTCCTTTCATGCCATTTCCCTCACCATTTAACATCGAGATGTAATTTTCACAACAAACTAAACAGTTAACTTAATGCTAAGAACTCATTAAAATACAAATAATTAATAAAACAATAAATTAGAAATATGGTGCCCAACACCTATTAATGTTCTTCCTCAACCCTTTTGTCGTCTCTTTTAACTTCCTTGGGCAACGGCCATAAGCCATACCTCTCAATTTCTCTTATTTTATTTATAAAGAAATATAATTCTTGAAAAAATAATTTTATGGTAACAATCACATATGGTTGTAGATCGGAGAAAATTGCAAGGGCATAGGGAGGAATAGGTAAAATTGGAGAAGGATTTTGATGACAAAATTACCTAGCTAACGAATTTCAGAAAAAATTAAAAAAAAAATTCATTAGTTCTACAAGATTTAGGGGTTAAAATGTGAACGATGAGAGGTTCCATGTTTAGAGGCATATCTGCTGTGACCCGTGGAGGAAGTGAAAGAGATAAAAGTTAAAGTTTGAGGAAGAACAAAAACACCTCACAGTTTTATATAAAAGCACTCCAAAATTTCAGTTAGAGGGGAAACATCTACTTGTAAGCCTGAGTTTTTTGGTCCCCTTCTCTCAAACCAAATGTTGTGTGATCAATAGAAATAAGCACATTAATCAACCCTTAAATAATAATTCAATCATCAACTTCCATGTCATTTAGTTTACCATATTTAATTTGTCTACAAATTTAGTCTTCTTAACATTACCCTTTCTAAATTATTAAATTCAAGGTTCTAAAAAACGCTAGGCGCTAGTCGGGCGGCGGGCTAGCGCCTAGCGCCTAGGCGGCCTAGGCGGATTTAGGTAAATTTTTTGTATATCTTGTAAATAAGTGCATATTGACACCTAAAAAAACTATACTTGTATGGATAATAAAATAATGATAAAATGCAAATTAGGTACACTATTTCCATAAGTATTGGATGAACTTGTAGTAAATCCATCATTTGCAAATTAGATACACCATTTCCATAAGTATACCACCATGAAACCAAAAAAGAAAAAAACACGCAATTAATAAAAAATAAAAAATAAAAAAAACCTCCTAGGACTGCCTAGGACCGCCTAGGGCCGCCTAGGACCGCCTAACCCGCCTAGCCGCCCAGCCCGCCTAGACCGCCTAGGCGCCGCCTAGGCCCAACCCGATTTTTCCTCCCGATTTGCCCAAAAACAACTCGGTTGCTAGGCGCCCAGCGCCTAGGCGGCCGCCTAGGCCGTTTTTTCGAACACTGATTAAATTTGGTGTGCTTTTCTAAGTGTTATTTTATCGAAGTTTTACCTATGAAAACAAATAATTTTTATTATATGGAGTTAGGGCATATTTTTTTACGTCGCCCTGGGCCTCAAAAATCTCAGGATTGGCCCTGCTTTGTATAAAAATCCTAGTGGGTGTTCAATTTGGGTGTATAGGAATTAAGTTGGGTGTAGTCAAATTAGGATTTCAATAGATTTTTAAGTTATTGGATTTCATAGGATTATGGACTTCTATCAAATAAATATGGATTCTGAAAGGTTTGAGAAGATTCGTATAACAAATTTTAAATGATTTAATAGACTTATGCACCATTAAATCTTGACCATCTAATAGATCAAATGGTGATAAATGTGTCCAGGTCATAAATCTAACCAAATGGAGTTGCAATTGGTTCATGCTCTAGAGTTGTGTCCCCTTCTCCAGATGGAACAACTTGGTGAAGCAAGAGTCAGCTTGAGTGAGGCGTCGTGGAGATAAGATTCTTTTTAGTCTTTTTTATACATGAAATTCAATCTCAAACCCTACTAAATCTCTTACTCAATGAAGCCAAGCAACTCAGTTGCGAAGGCTGTTCCTTTAAAAGAAGGGCTTTTGTTCGCTAAGCTCAAAGGTGTGAAGATGCTGATTGTGGTAGAGGATTCTAAGCTAGTCATCCAAGTGGTGCAAGATGTTTAGATGCCTCCTTGGCATCTTAAACCTATCATATAGGATATAAAATGGTTGGCTTCTGAGTTTCAACACATCAATTGGAAGCATATTTAAAGGGAGGCTAATTTTGTGGCAGACACATTAGCTCATTTAGGACTTAGTGTTGTCAACCCTCATTTTTGGGATTATTGTCTTCTGTTTTCGGCTATAGAGGCCTTTAATTTTGATTGTATTGGAAACGGTTGTATTAAAGGTTTTTAGCTTTAATAAATTTCTTCTTCGTTAAAAATAATAATAATAATAATAATAATAATAATAATAAAGAAAAAAAAAACCTTACAAAATCTATGACATTGTGAACACGTGCGGATTTGTATGGACTCTTTTTAATCCTAATTGACAACATTTGGATTCGGATGAAATTTTTTAAAATCCTATTAAATCCTGCTTTGACTACACACTACTACAATATTAGTTTTAGGTGTCGGACGATGGTGGCGGTTAATAAGTAATTCTGATGGATAAGGATATCTGACACATAATTTATTTAGTGTCGGATAAAAGTTAATTTCTGTCAGATTTTTACTGGCAGATTTAACCGCCAATAAATTATTATAACCCTCAGTAATTTTGAATTCTTTTTTTTAAATATTTTTTTACATATTCTGGCGGTTTTGAAGTTGATACTGGTGGTTATAACCGACAGAAATTGATTTTTTTATTATTTTAGTATTCTGACGGTTTTTATTTTAATATTCTAGCGGCTATAACCAACATAAATTAAATATTTTATAATTTTACGCCTAAAGCTTTTCAGTTTGTTGTTTATTCAGATATCTTTTGCTTCCATTTTCTCTTCTTCATCTTCAATCCTCATCTTCAATCTTCAATCCTTTTCTTCTCTTCATTTCTTTTGCTTCCATACTTTTCATCTTCTATTTCTTTCTTCATCAAGCACTTCATCTTTTTCTTCTCTTCATCTCACACAGTAAGTTTTTCATTTCTTTTGTTTCCACACTTTTCATCTTATATTTCTTTCTTAATCAAGTACTTTGTGACTTATTTTTATTTTATGATTTGATTTTGCAGGGGCTTTAATTAGTTAGCTGACTACGTAAAGAATAGATCGACGACGGAATTCTTCAATAGTTCAAGTTTTATTACTGAACTTCTTGATGTTTCAATTGTTTGTTTAACACACAAGATTATTTATTTAGAGATTTTAATTTAATGAGTAAGATAAATTAGGAATATTTGTGTTCCATTAGTTTATTTTATTTACTTAAATTGTTATGAAGAAATTGAGATAAATATTATTTGTAAATATTTATGTTAAATTGATAATATTTAATTTACCATAAATTGGTAATATTTAGTAATATAGGTATATATTATGTTAATTAATTAAATATTTCACTCTAATTGCTATAAGGATAATAAAAACTTAAATTTAATAAATAATCAAGAGTGTAGATAAACATATTTTTGTTAACCTTTTATTATTTTTTTATTTGTTTTATTGTGATAGGTGTTGGAAATTAAATTGCAATTGTGATAGTTCGAGGTTGAAAGATAGAGATTGAAATTTCTAATAGTTATGCCTACATGATAGGGATTGCAAGATTGTAGGCATCTTAGTTTCAACGTAATATTTTCTCTTGTACAGTGGTAAAACATGGAAAAGAATTGGTTGACACTACCGCGAAATTTGGAAGCGTATTCAGATGGAATTAATTTATTTTTGGATCAAGCAGTTGCTGGTTGCGAATGGTGTTGGCCCCGATAAGTTTAGATGTCCTTGCAAAAGAGGTTGTAATCGATATACTTTTGTTAGAAAAACTATTGTCGAACATCTTGTATTGTATGATATGGATAAAAATTACAAAACTTCTTCGTGGCGACATCATGGGGAACCTTTAATTGGAGAGCAAAATATGGGGATTGGAGAAGAAGGTGTTGGGCCATCTACTGAAACAGGAGATCGGTTGACTGGTATTCATGATGTTCTTAATGATGTATTTGTCCAACCATTAACTGAAGAAGGTGTTGGGCCGGCTACTGAACCCCTTTCTGGGGAAGGGCGTCCAGAAGAGGTCAAGACTTTTTTTAAGTTGCTTGAATAGGCAGATCAAGATTTGTGGCCAGGTTGTAAGGAATTTAAAAAATTAGAGGCGGTTGTAAGATTGTATCAGATCAAGTGTTTAGCAAGAATACCAGACGGGATCTTTACCACGTTACTCGAGTTAATTAAAAAAATGCTGCCTGATGGAGATTGTTTGCTTGAATCTTGTTATAAGGCAAAAAAACTTATAAATGACTTTGGTCTGACGTATGTAAAGATTGATGCATGTCCCAATATTTGCATGATCTATTGGAAAAACACTGCAGAGTTGACCGTATGCTCAGTTTGTGGTGAATCAAGATATAAAAATGTCAATGAAGATGATGGCTCTAGAAAAAAAATCGCAGCTAAGGTTATGTGGTATTTTCTTTTAAAACCACGATTGCAGCGGTTGTATATGTCGAAGCATACAGTTGAACATATGAGGTGGCACGTAACTGAATGTCCTAATGATGGATTTATGAGACATCATTCAGATTCTCCAGCATGGAAACATTTGGATAATTTATATCCGGAGTTTGGATCAGAAATTCGAAATGTTCGATTAGGGTTGGCCAGTGATGGATTTAATCCTTTTGGAAAAATGAGGCAAGACTATAGCATATGGCCTGTGATGCTTTCAGTTTACAATTTACCGCCCTGGATGTGTATGAAGCAACCGAATTTGTTGTTGTCTCTGTTAATACCAGGACCGCGCAGTCCCAACAAAGAGATTGATCTGTACATGCGTCCATTGATTGATGAGTTGAATGAGTTGTGGGAGGTGGGTACTCCTACTTATGATGCATATTCCAACCAAACTTTTACGATGAAGGTTGTTGTTTTATGGACTATAAGTGATTTTCCGGCTCATGAAATGTTATCAGGATGGAGTACACATGGATATAAAGCCTGTCCACATTGCATGCATGATAAAGAATCTATTTACTTGCCGGCGAGTCGTAAGATTTCCTATTTGGGGCATCGACGCTTTCTTCCTGTTGATCATAGGTTTCGAAGGCAAACCACATCTTTTAATGGTCGGCGAGAGCATCGTAGTGCACCAAGGTAGTGGACTGGTTTACAATGTCTTGAAGAACTTTCTACTTTGAGATTTACTTTTGGAAAGCCAAAGAAAGATGCTTCGGTTGGGCAACGCAACGAACTGAGAGCAGTACAAGTAGTAAGAGTTAGTGGAAGAAGAAATCTATTTTTTATTAACTACCTTATTGGAGGCATCTGTTAATTAGACACAATCTTGATGTTATGCATATTGAAAAAAATATACGTGACAATGTAGTGGGAACATTGTTAGATATAGATAAAAAGTCCAAGGATGGATTGGCTGCACGTGCAAATCATGAAATCTTGAACATAAGACCTAGACAACATCCGCGTAGGGAAGGAAATAGAACATTTCGACCTCCACCATTGTTCACGTTGAAAAGAGAAGAAAAAACTGCATTTTGTGAAGTGTCGTCTACTATTCGGGTTCCCGATGGATATTCATCAAATTTGTCGCGATGTGTGCATGTGAATGAAAGAAAAATACATGGATTGAAAAGCCACGATTGTCATGTTTTAATGCAGCAGTTACTCCCACTTGCAGTACATGCGGTTTTGCCTAAATCCGTTACTATGATATTATTATAGTTAAGTGCCATTTTCAGACAATTGTGTAGCAAGGAGTCCGAGGAAGGTTTAAAGCAATTGAATTCAAGAATTGCCCTGACATTATGTCAATTGGAGAAGATATTCCCGCCTGCATTTTTTGATGTAATGATGCACCTCCCAGTTCACTTGGCAGATGAAGCAGCTATTGCAGGGCCTGTTCCATATAGATGGATGTATCCAATTGAACGGTAATTAACAAATCTTTATAAAATTTGTTAATTTATAATGATAATTTTTATTAGCAATTATAATAATTTGTGTTTTGTATTATAATTATAGGTTTTTACAAACACTGAAGCGTTATGTTCGTAATAAGGGTCATCCTGAAGGTTCTATTGCTAAAGCGTATTTGGTGGATGAGTGTTTGTTCTTTTGTTCCATGTATCTTAGAGATGTTGAGTCTCGTCGCACTCGTAGAGGTCGAAATGAAGATGGTATTGGACGTGGAGTATCTAGTGGGTTATTAATTTTTTACTCTAAATGATGTTATATGGGTTCAGGAGAAAATGTGGAGCTCGAGTTAAATGTTCTTGATCAGTGCCATAGATACATTCTAAATCATTGTGACAAGGTCAACCCATTTAGAAGGTAAGATCATTTAGTCATACGTCTTAATGTTTTATCAATTTTCTTTACTTTGGTGTCATATGCAAGTTCTTCAGATGCTAGAGCTTCTAGGAAATCATCCAAGGGTGCATTGGCCAGGATGGTAGCTAAGAACAACGAATTGAGGATGAGGGAGGAAGAAGCCACTAAGCTGTTGGCGGCGGTAACGGTTGAGCTTCAGCAATCAAAGGAATCACAGAACCAGGTGAACCAGCAACAGCAGGCAATGATGCAACAGCTCATGATGCAGCAACAACAATTATTTATGATGCTAATTCCACAACATCTGTAGCGGCCACCAGTTAGCCCTCCAGCATCACAACATTCGGCTCCCAATCAACCACCTGCGTCTACCTATCCCATGCAACATATGTCTTTTCAGCCCCAGTATCCAATGCCAGTATATCGACCTCAGATGGCTTCTCTTGGTGTTTTTAATGCTGGATTATCCACGGGTTTACTTTCTGGAATGATGTCGGGTAGCTTTGATGGCAATGTGCTGAGGTATCTGGGAGCACATGCAGGATTGGTAGAAGGCATTGGAGGACATGGAGGAGTGGCAGAAGGCACAGGAGCACGGGGAGGGTCAGCGGAAGGCTCGGGTTCAGTTGAATAGCTTGTTGGTTTTGATGACGGATATATCTGACGTCTTATTTATATTTTTTTGTTAAGTTATGGATTATGGTGGCTGCGGATGACAGTATTGTAGGTTAATTTATATTTAACGTTAACTTTATGTGTTATGACGGATTCAAAAGACAGTATTCTAGTAAGTTAATTAATATTTGAATGAATGTTATGTTTGTTATAAGCTTTATTCACTCATTGATTATTTTTTATTCATTCTCTAAAATAAGAAAGTAAAAAAAAATTCGTATTTTTTTTAATTATTAAAATTTTGTTTTATTCAGTCAGTAAAAGAAAAAAGGAAAAAATGTTTTTTTTTAAATACTAATATTTTCCTGTCAGTTAGGACCGACGGAAAATAGTTGAATTAATTTTTTTTAATATTGTTCTGTCGGTTAGGACCGACAGAAAGATATTGATATCCGACAGTTTTTTGTATAATTTATGGCAGTCATGACCGACAGAAAGTGGATAATATCTAACGGTATTTATCCGACAGAATTTCCGTCGGTTTTAGGGCCTTAACCGACAAAAAAGTCATTTCCTGACGCCAGCAATGTCGTCGGTTAATATATCCGTCACTGGATCAACTTTCTGTCGGATTTTACTCAATTTTCGACAGAAATATATGTTTCTTGTCGGTTATTATAGCGACACTAATAATCTATTTTGTAGTAGTGACACCATGATTTCAAAGTCTTTTCAAACTCTATTGACTACACCTCCTAAGATTATATTAAAAAGTCTAGTAAGTCTTTTATAGTAATTGTACATATAAGTGTAAGTATTATTTTTCATTAAATAAAACTGAAGGGTGAAGGGTGTCCAGAGAAAAAAGTTGGTGTATACATAATTGATTAAAAATTTAATGATCGGGGTGACTCAGTAATTAGAGACGAATTCCACGTTTGTAATCTACATAACATGTCTTGGATTCGATTCTTGGTGCTGGTGAATAACACGATGATGGTCAGTAGAAGGTTGAAATACCTATGTAAGTTTTTTTTGCCCCAAAAAAGTAGAATGTCATGCCAAAGCTATTAGCTGTCTATTTTTTAAAGAATAGAAAAGCTACCTTCTCTTTTCACATTTCCCTACTTGCCTTCCCCATTCATTAGTTGACATGTGAACTCCACTACTACTTAAAGCTCAATAATTAATGTGTTAAAATATTAATTATTTAGTTCCTATATGTGCCTTTCATTATATGCCAATTTTTAACTCACACTCAATACTTTCTTTAATTTATATAATTTCCACCGGAGCCGTCCTCATCCCCATCATTTTTTTTCTCCTGTTCATGTCTTTCTCCTTGTATTTTTACAGGATTTCTGTTCACCAACAGGATTCTCTCCGGATCCTTTTGGTGAGGATCTGAGAATCTGTAGATCATGTATGTTTATCATACACGTGTAATTAGTTTTTATCAAGTACTGTTTATATTTAATTTTAAATAAAAATATTTAAAATAATTTCTGATCTCACGATGTACAATAAACGGATGTGATTTACGGATAATCGGGATCCTCATAAAAAGGATCCGGCGAGGATACGGGTTCTTCTGTTCATATTCCTCTCTACCAAAATAATCTTTTCTTTTTTTTTCTGTTATCAACTTTTTATGTTTATTTCAAGCAATAAACCCTTACCACTGAACACCACCAGCACGCCACTCGAGTCTCGTTCCAACTCCTCGATTTGCACTCCTCCCAGTTCGCCGCCCCCAACCTCTTTCCCAGTCCAGTCTCCATCCCCTTGATCTATACCTCATCTAGTGATCCCACCCTCAGGTTTTGGAGATGGCGGAGGCATGGAGATGGACCTTTCGTAACAATTACTCTGATGACGAATCTGATGTTTATTTTTTGTTATATTGGTTTGGTTGTAGTGATTTGGGTTGGCAGATGAGTGCTTTCAGTATTTTATTTTTGTGGATTTCGTTTGGTATGTTCTGCAAATTTTTTATTTCTACAATTTGGTAGAATAAGATGAACAAGAGAAAAAAAGAAATTAATAAGGCGGGAAAGAGGACTCCAGTGAGAAAGGAGCTCCTAAAACTACTCCAACATTTGGACTAAAATTCAAATTTTAGTTCTAAATTTATTCCAACATGCTCCAACATTTTGGATAAATATGAATTAAAACTCAAAACTCATTTTGAGACAAATTTAGCCTATGAATTCTCCTGGTTAGTGGGGTTGGCCAACTATATATATATATATATATATATATATATAT
>CM051981.1:34238707-34273379 GCA_028456135.1 Malus sieversii
TATATATATATATATATATATATATATATATTGTTTTTTTAGTTTTACATTTATAAATTTATTGAATCCAACGGTTAAGTTGATCAAATCCAACGGTAAAAAAATATATTTAACAATCCAAATTTAAATCAAACGGCTAAAGTAATTAAAAAATATATTTTATGTGTTTCCTATTCTTTCGTAGTGTTCCACGAGTTTCATGGTGTCGGTTTAGTGATTTTTCAATATTTATTGGAATCTAAATATTTTTAAGTTAAAATGTTCATAAAATTAAATTAGGATAGTCTACACAATTTCTTGTTTTAAGTTAGTTTAATAAAAAATTATCCTAAGTTCATTCTTTAATAATCTTGGGCTAAAAATTTAACCCATAAGGGTTGAAAGAGAAAAACTATTTCTGAGTTAAAACCTAAATTTTCTGAGTTAAAATTTTGAAGTTTTAGCCCAAGAGTTGGAGATGGATAACATTAATTACTTTCTTTAATAACTTTTTAAATAAAAAACTAAGTTTCTATTAGTAAATATTTATTACATGGAGTAAAATGTTGATTTAATTAGAAAAAAGAAAAGATTTAATTAAAATTTGGTGTTAGATTACATATTTATTTAGTTCTTTGTTTTTTAGTACAACGATATATTTTACACTAAATCGAGAGGGGAGTTCGGTTAAGCCACACAATGGGCAATCTAATTTGGTATTGAATTCGTCATCCACGAGATTCGAACCTAAAACCTCTCACTTACAAGTAAAGAGAAATATCACCAGACCGTATTACTGAGTGACATATTTATTTAGTTCTTAGATGTGTACTTTTAATTCAAATTCAAATTCCAATTCATATTTTATTTTTGTTTTAATGTTTAATGTCATATCCCGGCCCTGGCCCTCACCACATCCCGAGCACGACTCAACCATAGCACGATATTGTCCGCTTTGGGCCCCGACCATGCCTTCACGGTTTTGTTTCTAGGAACTCACACAAGAACTTCCCAGTGGGTCACCCATTATGGGAGTGCTCTCGCGTGAACTCGCTTAACTTCGGAGTTCCGATTGAACCTGAAGCCAGTGAGCTCCCAAAATGTCTCATGCTAGGTAAGGATGAGAATATACATATAAGACTTATAGGATCCACTCCCCTGGGCGATATGGGCCCCCACCACATCTCGGGCCCGCTCCACCACCGTAGCACGATATTGTTCGCTTTGGACCCCGACTACGCCCTCACGGTTTTGTTTCTAGGAACTCACACAAGAACTTTCCAGTGGGTCACCCATCATGGGATTGCTCTCGCGCGAACTCGCTTAACTTTGTAGTTCCTATAGAACCCGAAGCCAATGAGCTCCCAAAAGGCCTCGTGCTAGGTAGAGATGAAAATATACATATAAGGCATAGAGGATCCACTCCCCTTAGCAATGTGGGATGTCACATTTAATGTGTATGATATTCAATATCTCCCATTAAATATTTTAATTTGTTAATATACACATTTTAATTTATTAATTTTGTTTAACTTCCTCCAATTATATCCTTATAAATGCACCTAAATGAGAAAACATTGAAAAAATAAAATAATGACACATAAGAAACATGTAAATATGTAAGTGTACTGAATATATACTAAAAGGAATTGATGTGCCTAAATGTCTGTACTAAAATATAAGATGTACCTAAATATCTGTATCGAAATGTATTATATTAGATTAAAGTACTTAAATGTATGTACCGAAATGACTATACTAAGATATATTAAATGAATTAATCACCTTGGTTATCACACTTTCTAGGTTAAGCTGCAGGCTAGGCTCCAATAAAGGGCCTCCACCTCCTCCTACATTCAAATACATAAAATAAAGATGATCATAGAAAATGTGAAATATTTAATAGGATCCATTTTGAAAACGTAGAATTAATACCGAAAATATATTAAAATGAATAGATGTATCTAAATGTCTATCTTGAAATATAAGATGTACATAAATATCTGTATTGAAATCTATTATATTAAATTAATGTATCTAAATGACTATATTAAAATATATTAAATGAATTAATCTACATAAATGCAGAACACAAAGTGTATTGAAATCTAGTTTACCTAAATAACTATAACAAAATAAAATATCAGAATATAATTAAATGTAGAAGAAAAAGAAAAATAATATAATTATGAGGTTACTAAATGTATCAACGGACTAAATTTGATTTTAATCTTACACAATGTTTTAGTTTAAAAGTTATATTTTTGAAGGATTAGAATGCAATTTTGTATTTTAAATATGTTACTGTTGGTACTATGTGTGACTTGCAGAAACCTACATATGCGAACTTGAAGTTCGTAGACTTTTGATCAAAGATTTTAGGGTTGAGGACCCTAGGGACACCGCTTTAACCAAAGGTTTGACTATCTATCAACGTTCCCCATAGCATCCTAGCATGTCATGGCCAACATTCGACTTGATCTCAACTTGACTGGTAAAGCAATAATATGGGTTAAACAAAACTAACAAATTCGCACTTACAACTAAAAAACTCATAAAGAGTAGAGGAATGAAACAAAAGACAAGGAAAAATCAAAAGATGTACCTTATACCTTGTCTCTCCAGATTCCTTTGCCTACTAAACCCTGGAGCACAAGCTCTTTGTTTATAAAGTTGAACTGAGTATGTATGCCTTTTTGCCCTTTCTAAGTAAAACCAAGTGCTGGGAAATTGAAATTGTCAGAAAATAAAATCAAGAGGCACAGGAAACAATGAAATTGACAGAACGTAATTTTTTTTTTCTATTGATTTTGGGATTCAACTTTTCACTTTTATAAGTAAAGAAAAATAGATTAAGCAAAAGAAGGTTGCTGTGATGAAGAAACCAAAACCAGACAAGTGTCTGTAACTAGAAGATGGAGCAAATAATGAGATGGGCAATGACGAGTGTGGAGCCAAAAATATTCACAAAGCGACACGTGGATTTTTGGACAAAAAGGACAAAAATACCCTTGCAGTACAACGAGGTTCCTACGCGCAAGCAGCGGGCAACCCTCTTTCAACCAAGACAGAAGTGCCCAAAACAGGTAACAATTCAAAGTCCATCTCATCAAATCCTTTCTACAAGGTAATTCCTAAACACATTCCTTTTAAAATTATGTTAATTGGTTAATTAATGGGTTTATTACCTAATTAACTCATTAATTGTCAATTAAACCATCCATTATATCCAAATAACCACAAAATACATCCAATTCAACCCTAAAACACTACATGGCCGGCCATTCCTTTTGCTCCATACCTTTTCTGATTTTCTCCACCTTTTCCACTATTTTCCCTTTCTAATTATCCTAATTAACTAGCCAATTAATTCCAAAAACCACCAAAACATTCATTTTATGTTTAAATAGCCAAATAAATTGGCTAATTAAACTTAAATTAAACCTATAAACCCTAGCCACCTCCTAACTCTATAAATAGGCACCTATTCTCATCAAAAAGGGGATTCCAACACTTTGGAAAAAATCCCAAAATTCTCTAAACACTATTTATCTCTAAATTCTAACTTTGGCATCGGAGGTTCTTCGGCCAAAGCCCCCCCCATTCATCATGGGCGCGTGAGGCTCTTGGCCTTAACCTAAGGTGTTAATTGTTTTGTAGGTGCAAAATTGTCCAAGATCAAGGAGGAAGAAATTTGCATCCACAAATTGGTGCTTTCATTGAGAGTTGAAATCCATACTCGTAGAAGACTCTCGCACAAAAAGGTTTTTTCTTTATTTTCTAGTCCATTTGAATATTTTTCATACGTTCTTATTATTAGAATTTTTTACTTGCAAAGTTTCTTTGATAAAACGTATAAGAAAAATATAATGGCTAGAAATTTAGAAAATTCCACAAGTAAAAATTCTAATATACAAGAAATGGGAATGCGGAGATCCGTGAGGCTAAATGCGACAATAAGTGGAGCGTCACCACCACCACGAGTTTCCACCATGGGAACCACCTCGGTAGTCACCCGTGGCGAGGTCCATGGTGCTTTCACCACTGCCCGAGCCGTGCCATCCAAGGCTCACGGCACCAAGGCCACGACCCAAGCCATGTCACTCCAAGCCTAACGTGAATTCAACGCGTTGCCAAGCCAAGCCAAAACCTCGCACCCATGTGCATCACACTCCAAGCAGCCTGCTCCAACCGAGCAGCCCACTCGCATGGCCCAACCTGCTCTCGCAGCCCAGCCTGCTCCAGCCGAGCATCCTGCTCTCGTGGCCCAGCCTGCTTTGACGAGCAGCCCATTCCCGTGGTCCAGCCTGCTCCCGCCAAGCAGCCCGCTCTCGTGGCCCAGCCTGCTCCTGCGACCTAGTCTGCTCCCGTGGCTTTCCAAGAAGCCTAAGTCGGCCCAATACTATCTCAACCATCCGGACCTACCATCGAGCCGGGGGCATTCTCACCACATTTTTTCACGGATTTGACATTTCCCAACTCAAATCTCGTGCCCGGAGTCTACCATTCTTCCATTGCCCAAGAAGGCATATTCCTTGCAAGCTCTTCCAACCCAAATGGAGAACAACACTTGTCTCGACAAGTCATAGAGTTGACAAGCCTCCTCGCACAGCAGACGACCTTGGTGAACCGGCTCTTGCAATGCACCGAGATGCAACGTGCCCCAGACGAGGTGTCCAGAAGTAGGACAAGGGCAGACAAAAAACCTCTCCAGCAGCGTCCCGGTAAGCAGCCACTTGACCAGCCACGAACCGAGCGTTCAGGCAGTGTACACTCCCGATTGGGCCCCCGAGATAGCGTATACTCCCGTCTTAGAGCGTGGAGGAGCGTGCACTCTCGACTAGGCCTACAGACGAGCATACATTCACGGTTAGGGTCACACTCCGATAGTCAACATGAGCAGCTTTCCAGGCGAAGTGTTCGTTTGCAGTTAAGCCCGCAAGGAGCATCATCCACCTTACATCGGAGTAGGCAGCCCGACAGACGGAGAGAAGTAGTCACTCAATACGGCTTAAGTGCAACCGGCAGCCTGCGAAGAACTCGCTCGCCTGCTAGGAACGCGCTACATGCACTGCATCCGCGGCATAGACAAGCCAAACACATGGAAGAGCAGCCTAGACCAGCAAGTCACGGTTGGGGGCAGCCGAGAGCTCCGCTACCCCAACAAAAACAAATTCAGGAAGAAGTAGAGAGACTCTTGACCAAGCGATTGCCTAATTTCCAATGCAATGAGGTCATCGACGAGGCACTACGATGGAACATGACCAACATAAGCAGGTCACCCTTCACGGACAAGATCGAGCAGGCAGAGCCTCCACGCGAGTTCAGCATGCCACATTTCATATCTTTCAAAGGGGATGAAGACCCGGAGAGACACTTAAAGCACTACCGAAGCCCAATGATCCTCTATCTAAACAACGACGGTCTCATGTGCAAGATATTTGCCACCACTCTACAAGGCGAGGCGCAAGATTGGTTCTACACCCTGCCGCCACAATCTATCCGAAATTTCTACGAACTTTCTTTGGTTTTCACCAAAGAATATTCATCCTATCGCTTGATTAAAAAGAAGTCTGACCATTTGTTCGACGTCAAGAAGAACCCAAATGAGTCGCTTCGCGACTATGTGAGGAGGTTCAAAGTAGAGAAGGCACAAATAGTCGGATGCAACGACTCGATAGCTAGAGAAGTCTTCCAAAAAGGACTTCCAGCAGACCACCCGCTATTCGGAAAATTGATCATGAAAGAAGATCTAACTCTGGCAGACTCTTTTGCTTTGGCAGATAAGCATGCACTTTGGGATGAGGCTCGCCAATGCACATTCAAGGACTTGAAGAAGTACCCAACATCACCTCCCTAGAAGCAGCGGAGGACTTATTCGCATGTTTGACGGTATCTAAAGTAGCAATAAGCTCTACCATCATGCGAGAAGAGCTGGGGGCCCGACTACCTGTATTCTACAGTTCAAAAGCTCTCCTCGATGATATTAAAAATTCAAAAACTAACTTTGGCGATAATTGTTGTAACCTAAAAGCTCAAGTTTTACCTTTAAACGCACACAGTCATCATCATGATGCACCATTCTGCCGAATCCAGACGTGCGACGATAAAGGAATAGGCCTTAGCAGATGCAAAGCATTCTGACGAACACAACAACTCAGCCTAAAAGACACGCCAATGGCAAAAGAACATTGGAAGGAACACTCAAAAACACATTTTGTCCTCGTCGTCCCAGAAGATTCTACATAAGAGCAATATGTACCGGCAGTTGAGCACTACCTCCTGCCGTGCGTCACACGGCCCTAGCCGATCCTTACTCCATTATTCAGATCTAGAGTGCCCCAATATCTAAAGTTAAGCATCTTCTGCTACATGTAACATGGCCCTAGCTCCACGGCTCCCTGCCGAGCCTTCACGCCTAGCCTTGACAACGCAGCAGAGCAGCCTAACGACGCCCCGAAAGCAGTCAAGCACACTTTAGCTGCACTTACTCCCTCAATGGAGATTTCTGGCATTTACATGTCAACGGTGCATCCAACTACAAAGGCTCGCGAGCAGCCGTGGTTCTTATCACCCCAAACGGTTCAATGCTCGAGCAGGCGATCACTCTAAGTTTCAAAGCATCTAACAATAAAGCAGAGTACGAAGCCCCACTAGCAGGCCTTCGAATGAAAAAAGAATTGGCGGTGAAAAAGGTTTCAATTCATTCTGATTCCCAGCTAATCACCAGCCAGACTACTAGGGGCAAAGGCATGATGATCGTGGCAACCTACTATTTCACCAAATAGATAAAAGCAGAGCCCATAACGACCATGATTCAGACGGACATAGAGCGCTTCATATGGAGGAACATCATTTACCGATTTGGCATCCCTTAATCCATCGTCACCAACAACGGCCCGCAATTTGTGGGCAAAGATTTGGTGAAGTTCTTCCAAAAATATGGCATAAAGCAGCATATGTCCACGCCGAGATATCCTCAAGGCAATAGGCGGGCCGAAACATCCAAAAAGATGATCCTCAACTGCCTCAAGAAATCCTTCACCAACAAGAAGGGAAAATAGCCAGACAAACTCCCCGGATGTCTATGGGCATATCGCATCACCAAAAGATGAGCGACCGGTGAGACTCATTTCTCTTTGGCATTTGGCTAAGAAACAATCATTCATCCCAATGTCATCAAGCCAAGTATCACCGCTCTACTACCAAGCATTGAGAAGAACAGTGAGAAGATAGCCACAAGATCTGGCAGAGGAGAAACGCGAGCATACAAATACCCGCATTGCAGCCTACCAGCAGCAGCTCTTCTCCAGCTACAACAAAAGAGCTAAGATCCGACAATTCTAGCCCGGAGATCTAGTCCTAAGAAAAGCCTTCATCACTGCCCGCGGAGAAGACTCCAAAAAGATGGATCCCATCTGGGAAGGCCGGTACAAGATCAACAGAATAGGCGGCAAGAGTAATTTCACCTTCACCACCATGAAACGACAAAAAGATTGAAAAGCAGTGGAACGCCTACAATCTGAGGAAGTACCATGTGTGACCTCCCATTACATCAAAGCCTGAAGACTCAAACAGCTCGACAGGCACCACCTCACAAGCTGAGGACTATCCAGTTGTTATGCAGTTCCTACCTTACAGTTAAGTTCTCGTTCGTTTCACTCATTTTTCAATGAAAAATTCAGAAGTAATCACAACTTGGCTCGGCTGCATGCTTACAACAACTGATCATTCCTGCACTTCAAAAGAAGACTGCGCCCTTCTTAGGGACTCATCGCAGGAATTGCGCCCCCCGAGGGACCAACCATGCTCTCCAGTGCGAGAGGGTAAACTAATTGCTCTCTAGTGCGAGAGGGTAAACAAATTCCCCGACACCCACATGGGTCAGCTCTCCAAGACGAGAGGATAAACTCTACACTCCGAATATCTAGACATGGATGAGCCTGGCTGCCCTAGTATAACTAGGTGCACGATGGCTTGCGCCGGGATTCCTAGAAGTAGCCACAATAGTCTTTTTCAAGGCTTAGCTAACTGAAGGATTTTGGGTCTCTTGGCCTAATCCGCGCGGAACCGGGCCCTAGAGACGGAGGGGGCACATTATGCAGTACGCCCTACAGACGACTGCCCTGGAACCCTAAAGCTGCTACCGAGTGCACTAAGGTAGCCTATGGATTCCGGAAGACTGCCTACGGCTTGCCCTTCGAGCAGTAAAGCCGCGCTAGACTTATACAACCGCACATTCTTGTGAAAGGTTAAACAAGCTAGCGTGCATATACGAAGTTTTATCCACTGCCGACATGCTACGTAGTCGATAAGCTTCACCTCTGCCAAGCGCGGAACAACTTACACTAAGTCCTAAACTGTTGTGATACTTGCTACGCAACCTACGGAATTGAAGAAAGTCAAGGTTAACAGCCTAGTGGTTACGCGGACTTGTCTGCTTCTGTAAGTAAGGCATCCGGCTGCCAACCCTATGGCTAACAACTTTGCAAAGTTCTACACCAACACCTACAGCTGCATAGGCTACGCGAGTTTGTTTGCTTATAAAAAAGTAGCATGCCTGCCACTGGTCTATCAAGTCTAAAGGTTAGGGCATGAACAAAAGAAGTAAAGATGAAGAAAAGCGAAGGAAAACATGTTTATAAACAACTAGCAAAAGCCGAAGGAGTTCAAGCAAAACAAAGGGCTACAAGGAAAAACAAAGAAAATCCTAAAGGCTACCTAGAATACCACAATACAGCAGCTTGGACATCCCACGACTACTCGGCCGCCACACCTTCAGCAGTCGTAACGCTCTTAGCAGCGGCATTATCCGGCGCTTCACCCCCAGCTGCCCCAGCCTGGGCACCAACTTCTCCAACTACTTCACCAATGCAAGCCTCAAGAGTAAAAGCAAGCAAGTTCTTTGGAGAAATAGAAAAGGTCTCGAAACCTCAAGCTTATCTTTCTCACCCTTCAGCTGCTCTTTCTCCTCAAGCAGACCAACAAGGACACGCTGCAGCTCATCCACTTCCTTCTTCAGACTTTCATTGATCTTCAGTACACCTTGAAGTTTCAACACTTGGGGTTCAAGCCTATCGACGATTCTCTTGAAATGGATCACTTGATTATAAGCAGCAATCAACTTTTCCTCCTTTGCATAAGCAGCGAAACAAAGCTCAGAAACTGCAAACTCAAGATCTTGAATCTGAGGTATGTAACATCCAATCTTCTTCTCTGCACTTTCATGCTTAACTTGGATCGCGTCAAGCATAGTCTTCAAGTCAACAATCTTTTGGCGAGCGGTCTCAAGCTGCAAAGGAGTGGGGGCAGACATATGAGACCCCTTCAAAGCAACGAGCTCAGAATACAACCTCTTGATCTTTTCGGCCGAGAAATAAGCTTCAGCTGCCATAGTCTTTGTCACCTCCTTGGCAACCTTACTATATCTGCATCATAGGAAGCAGAGCAGTCTTTCTATATTGGGTCGTATGCTTCACAAATTAAATTGGGCAAACAAACTTTTCTAACGCCATCAACAAACTTAGCACAAACGTCTATGTCTTCAAGCATATTTGGTTTCAAGAGCACACAGATCTCAGCAGCCTCCCTAGAAGCAGGCTTAGTGGATTTTTCACAGATGCCCATGCAAACAGTCTTCTTCTTCCCAGCAGGCGAATCAATCTTAACAGCAGAGGGAGTAGGCATTGGCGCCGCCTTAGCAGCAGAGTCCACCTTATCGTTCTTCGTAATAGTAAGCCTCCCCAAATGTGAACCAGACTTAGCTCCAAACAGACGTCTTTGTACAGATTTCGGCACTGGGGGCATGATAGAACCTTTACGTTGAGCAATCTTATTAACAAACGTACTAGCCATGCTCGACATGGAAGGCACCACAAGCTCAGATCTAGCAGCTTCATTTTTCTTTCCATTGGAAGAAGTCATGCCAATCACAAGCCTCTCGGCAGCAGATGGATCCTCACGTGCAGGCCTGCATACCCAGCATTCCAGCAACCCACGAAGCCCACAATCTCCTCATTTCTCTCAATCGCCAGCCTGGCCCGAGTCAGGTCCAAGAGCCCAAATGTTAGGATAAAATTGGCAATCCCTGACAAAATGCCTGAGTCTGTAATAGCTTAGACTTGTTACATATTTACAATTGTAATAGTTTTAGTCTAGGGAGGTTTCTCACACTTTCAATGCGAAGATGTTACCAAAACGCGATACTCATTCAGGTACGTTTGCATGCATGCATCCAATTACATTCATCTATATCTCATGATATTGTATTTGAGATAGGTCTTTTATTAAAACTACTTTCAAGATAAATTGATTGTATTTTCAAAAGACTTATCTGATTGCATCCAACTAAATGGATTGCATGGTTGTCATTGTTTTAAAAAGAAAAAGTTGTTGCCGTGTGTATCTAGGATTTGTGGTTTTAAAAGGATTGTCAATTTAGCTAAAACCGATGATTAGTTATGAAAATTTATCAATTCAAATTGGTTCCCGTGCATTGAGGATTTATAAGGAAGCTTTGAAATTGTTTTAAGGTAGCCGCATATGCATGTTTTTCTTGGAAGATAGATTGGCAGCAGCCTTATGCTTTTAAAGAAAATAACATTATTTTCAGTGCATTAATCTCAAATTAATTTTTCAGTGGCTGCCATCTTGTGGTTTCAATAGCATGTGTTTTTAAAGGGAAAATATTATTTTCATGCTGATTTTCATTTGGTTTTTTATTGAATGTCAATTATGAAAATGTGCCTTGTGATTTTCGTAATTGATTGTTTTTCAAATAAACAGTCCATCATATAAACATTATGCATGATCGCGTTAGTATCCTGCAAAGTTCGAGTCGACAGTGATTGACGGCCGCGTTAGTGTCGTGCCACTTCAACTCGAAGGCTGAAGAGAGATCTAGTAGCAAAGCGCGGAGACAAAACTGCCTACTAGTATGCGTGTCTAGTTGATGAGTTTTGTAAGTCTTTCTGTACTTATTTCTCTTAGTGTTTGTCCTGGCTTGGGAGCCCGAGGATTTTCCCAATGGTGGGTTTTGCCTCGTTAAATCCTACATCATGTGTGCACTTTTTATTTATCGTTTTAATTGCATATGAGTATGATAGTTTGATATGTGATGTGAATGTGGATTTAATTGAAAATTAAATTAACAATTGAATTGGTTTTTTAAATTGGAACCTATTCACCCCCTCTAGGTTAAACTAGTACCCATCCTAGAACTTTCAATTGGCACCAGAGCAGGTCACTAAAAATACCTAGTGAGATCCGTGGGTAGTCTAGGATGAATCGTGCTATAGGTTCAGTTTCTCATCCACCACATTTTGATGGTGACAACTATGCTGCGTGGAAGGCGAAAATGAAATCGTTTTTGTGGGCACAAGATGACAAGGTATGGCTTGTTGTTGAAGAAGGTTGGGAACCTCCGACGATTAAAGAAACCAAAGGTAAAGGAGAGTCATCTGTGTCTATATCTAAGCTTAAGCCTAGGAAAGAATGGAGCAATGATGAGCGTAGCTCTAGCACTTTTAACCAAAGGGCTTTGAATGCTTTATTCACAGCCGTTTCACCTGAACAATTCAATTACATAAGTAAGTGTACAACGGCGAAAGAGGCTTGGGACATTCTTGAAGTTACTCATGAGGGTAACTCAACTGTTAAAGAATCCAAACTTCAACATCTCATCACAAAATTCGAAAATATCACAATGTCTGATGATGAAAGTTTCTCTGACTTTTATGCTAAGCTTAGCTTAATTGTCAATGGCTATCACAATCTTGGTGACAGTATTCCTGAGCATAGGATTGTGAAAAAGATCTTAAGATCACTTCCTATGAGGTTTCATGCTAAGAGGACAGCAATTGAGGAATCGAAAGATCTAAACACCTACAAGCTTGAGCAATTGATTGGGTCTCTGCAAACGTATGAATTAGAGCTTCCTGATTCCAAGAAGATGAAAAACATTGCTCTCAAAGCTGTCAAAGAAGAAGAAAGTGATGGCTCAATTGAAGACTTGTCCGAAGATGAATTGGTTGAATTAACCATGCAAATTAGAAGGTTTCTTAAGGCTCAAAATTCCAAGGGTCATGAGCAACGAACCAACTCAGGTTCGAACTCAAAAAACTTTCATTCTCTAGATGTCTCACATGACAAAGCCTCTAGATCATCTAGAACTAGTGAACATAGGAGTTCTAACAATAGGGTTCAGTGCCATGAGTGTCAAGGCTATGGACACATTGCTTCTGAGTGTGCAAACACTATCAAGAGAAAAGAGAAGAAGAATAGGGCAATGAAGGTCACTTGGAGCGATAGTGATTCAGAGGATGCATCTACGTCGGAATCTGAGAAGGATACGATTGCATTTATAGGAACTGTTGATGGATATGACACAGAAGGTTCATTTGTTGAAGAACCTGACTTGGAAGAAGTCTTGAGAAAATATTCTGATCTCTATGACATCAGTGTGCAAGTAAAAAAGGATAGCTCAAATTTGAAGAAGAAACTTGCACTTGTTGAAAGTGAAAAGAAAGAAGCTGAAGTTGAGCATCAATCTCAGTTGGACAATGGAGAGAAACTGCGAGAGTCATTGTTAGAGAAGATACATATTCTTCAAACCACAATAAGCACCCTCACGTCTAATAAGAAAGCTCTTGATGATGAATTGGTTGAGATGAAAAACAAAGTTCAGGAATTAAGCATAGGTTCGGGAAAAATTGACAAGATGCTTAGCTATGGAAAGAATTTTGGAGATAAAAGAGGTCTAGGATTTGAGTCTGAAAAGACTATTAGTTCTTCCTCCATCACAAGATTTTTCAAAGCATCTGATATTCCTAGCTCAAGAGTAGGTGCTGATCAAGATGTAGGTCTTACTTCTGAAACATCTACAAGCTTTGCAAATGTGTCAAATCCTACCAAGACTTCAATTAATCTCATCAAACTCAAACAATCTAGGAAGTTCATTCCTATATGTCATTTTTGTGGGATTCCTGGTCACGTCCGGCCTACGTGCAATAAGCTTAGAAAGAAAATTTCTTCTCAAGAAAAAGTTTCAAGGAACTTTGAAAAAGCAAATCTTAAGGAACAATTTGTGACTTATTTGAAAGAGATTAATCGGATTGCAAGAATTATATCTGTTCCGAGTACGGTAGTTCCAAAAGTAAGACAAGTTTGGAGAAGAAAAGAGAATCAAAGTGGTGTACTTGTCAATTTATCTCCACCTTCAAGTTGTTTATATTGACTGAGCTCTCTCTTTGCAAATGTTTTCATTAATATATGCTTGCATGTTCATATAGCATAAATACTACATTTTTGTCTTTCTTCTTGTTAAAAAAAATAAATAAAAAAATAAAAAAATAAAAAAATAAAAAAATAAAAAAATAAAAAAAGAGGAAAAATGGAAAAGTATGCTTTCAGATGAGTTCTAGCTTTGTTCACTTGATAACATGACCCTAGCATGATATGTTTGACTCTGTTCTGGACAATAGCCTCTTGTTGATAATATATCAATGTTAATGAGTTGAACATGTTTAACTTGAGTAAAACCCGCACCCATGTGAGCTTTTGTGCCGAAATATAGTGTGTGCAATTTTAATACACTCTTATTTTTTTCATGTGTGCAATCTTATGTGTTTTGCTTCTTTAGAACTTGCTTTGAGACCTCTCAAAACTTTATATCATATATTATTCTATTTTGGAGACGATAGTAGGCATTAGGACTTACCATCATTGCCATATATGCCAGTGCCTTACATGTTTTCCCCTAGTTAGCCCTTTTGAGCCTATATGTAAGCCTTTTGTTCTTAAACCGACATTTTCCTTACCTAGCCTCTTATCTTAAAAATTCCCTACCCTACTAAGAAGCTAGTAGAGTACGTTTTTCAAAAGAGAGAGTTCAAGGTTATTTAAAGGTTGAAGATGCAAATTTTGTGAAGAAAGCCAACTACAAATGAAGAGCAAAAGAAGAAAAGAGGAAAATAAGTCACTATGAATCACGAGTGAACTGCCAGCATTATAAGAAATCAAGTGTGTTGGTCTAAATGAAGAGCAAAAATCATCTGAAATGAATTGTGCGGTTGTATGTCGTTCATTTCTCAAATCCAACCGCTCAATTGAGTGCTAAGTTACCTGGTTTGTTGTTGTATTTCTCTCTTGGTTTCATTTCCAACTACTCTATTAGTTTTCTTAGACTTTGTGTTTCCTATATCCTTCATTTCTTTAACCAAGTACCCGAAGCCCCATTACATCCTTAACAAAGACCTACTTGATCCAAAGAAGTTAATTTTTGATGTGTGGAGATGAGATCAATCTGCAAGCCTATGGTAGAGCATTCATGTAATGATCTTTTGAGCGTATACACTTACCCCCAAACACTTTGAATGAAAATTCGAGCGTATATCTTGTGAGCTTAAGGGTTAAAGTTAAGTTGGTCCTGTAAGACTTAATTACATTTGGGTAGTATCAACTTTCGGCTATACTTGCAACTACACTCATACATGTTATGTTTTAGGGACAATGTTAGCGTGTGAATGAGGATTCAGAACTACATGTGTTTTTGCACTCTTTCATTCTTGTTGGAACAATTATATGCTTCTCATACAATTTTAAAAAATAAAAAAATAAAAAAAAATCATATCATTTGTTTGTTGCATTTCATTTTTTTTTAGCATTTGTTTAAGGGGAGCTTAACAATATGAAAGATGCATTTCTTTTCATGTTTATCTTTTCGACTATTGCACTTGTATTCTTTTCCCTCCCGATTTTGTCCCCACTTTTATTCTTCCGAAGTTGTTCTAGTTCATAGAAAGGAAATCTTTCTCCATCACATTTTGTTGTGTTCCGCTTATCTTCCGCTGACTGCACCTGATGGTTACCTCTATAGCCTTTGACCTTTCTAGACAAAAAGGGGGAGAAGTAGGAAGCTTATTTTTAGGGGGAGAAGTAGACTTTCGAAACTTATATTTAGGGGGAGAAGTAGAATTTCGAAAACCTGGTTGTTTTTGGTTGCTTGTTTTTATAGATAAATGCTTTCATTTACAGCAACATCTATCTTTTGTACGTCACGGGTGTTTCGTTTAACTGTGTACAGATTACAGAGTGCATAAGGTTTAAGATTTCTAAAATGTCGTAATTAAGGGTTTTGTCAAGAAAATGCCAAAGGGGGAGATTGTTAGGATAAAATTGGCAATCCCTGACAAAATGCCTGAGTCTGTAATAGCTTAGACTTGTTACATATTTACAATTGTAATAGTTTTAGTCTAGGGAGGTTTCTCACACTTTCAATGCGAAGATGTTACCAAAACGCGATACTCATTCAGGTACGTTTGCATGCATGCATCCAATTACATTCATCTATATCTCATGATATTGTATTTGAGATAGGTCTTTTATTAAAACTACTTTCAAGATAAATTGATTGTATTTTCAAAAGACTTATCTGATTGCATCCAACTAAATGGATTGCATGGTTGTCATTGTTTTAAAAAGAAAAAGTTGTTGCCGTGTGTATCTAGGATTTGTGGTTTTAAAAGGATTGTCAATTTAGCTAAAACCGATGATTAGTTATGAAATTTTATTAGTTCAAATTGGTTCCCGTGCATTGAGGATTTATAAGGAAGCTTTGAAATTGTTTTAAGGTAGCCGCATATGCATGTTTTTCTTGGAAGATAGATTGACAGCAGCCTTGTGCTTTTAAAGAAAATAACATTATTTTCAGTGCATTAATCTCAAATTAATTTTTCAGTGGCTGCCATCTTGTGGTTTCAATAGCATGTGTTTTTAAAGGGAAAATATTATTTTCATGCTGATTTTCATTTGGTTTTTTATTGAATGTCAATTATGAAAATGTGCCTTGTGATTTTCGTAATTGATTGTTTTTCAAATAAACAGTCCATCATATAAACATTATGCATGATCGCGTTAGTATCCTGCAAAGTTCGAGTCGACAGTGATTGACGGCCGCGTTAGTGTCGTGCCACTTCAACTCGAAGGCTGAAGAGAGATCTAGTAGCAAAGCGCGGAGACAAAACTGCCTACTAGTATGCGTGTCTAGTTGATGAGTTTTGTAAGTCTTTCTATACTTATTTCTCTTAGTGTTTGTCCTGGCTTGGGAGCCCGAGGATTTTCCCAATGGTGGGTTTTGCCTCGTTAAATCCTACATCATGTGTGCACTTTTTATTTATCGTTTTAATTGCATATGAGTATGATAATTTGATATGTGATGTGAATGTGGATTTAATTGAAAATTTAATAACCATCCATTATATCCAAATAACCACAAAATACATCCAATTCAACCCTAAAACACTACATGGCCGGCCATTCCTTTTGCTCCATACCTTTTCTGATTTTCTCCACCTTTTCCACTATTTTCCCTTTCTAATTATCCTAATTAACTAGCCAATTAATTCCAAAAACCACCAAAACATTCATTTTATGTTTAAATAGCCAAATAAATTGGCTAATTAAACTTAAATTAAACCTATAAACCCTAGCCACCTCCTAACTCTATAAATAGGCACCTATTCTCATCAAAAAGGGGATTCCAACACTTTGGAAAAAATCCCAAAATTCTCTAAACACTATTTATCTCTAAATTCTAACTTTGGCATCGGAGGTTCTTCGGCCAAAGCCCCCCCCATTCATCATGGGCGCGTGAGGCTCTTGGCCTTAACCTAAGGTGTTAATTGTTTTGTAGGTGCAAAATTGTCCAAGATCAAGGAGGAAGAAATTTGCATCCACAAATTGGTGCTTTCATTGAGAGTTGAAATCCATACTCGTAGAAGACTCTCGCACAAAAAGGTTTTTTCTTTATTTTCTAGTCCATTTGAATATTTTTCATACGTTCTTATTATTAGAATTTTTTACTTGCAAAGTTTCTTTGATAAAACGTATAAGAAAAATATAATGGCTAGAAATTTAGAAAATTCCACAAGTAAAAATTCTAATATACAAGAAATGGGAATGCGGAGATCCGTGAGGCTAAATGCGACAATAAGTGGAGCGTCACCACCACCACGAGTTTCCACCATGGGAACCACCTCGGTAGTCACCCGTGGCGAGGTCCATGGTGCTTTCACCACTGCCCGAGCCGTGCCATCCAAGGCTCACGGCACCAAGGCCACGACCCAAGCCATGTCACTCCAAGCCTAACGTGAATTCAACGCGTTGCCAAGCCAAGCCAAAACCTCGCACCCATGTGCATCACACTCCAAGCAGCCTGCTCCAACCGAGCAGCCCACTCGCATGGCCCAACCTGCTCTCGCAGCCCAGCCTGCTCCAGCCGAGCATCCTGCTCTCGTGGCCCAGCCTGCTTTGACGAGCAGCCCATTCCCGTGGTCCAGCCTGCTCCCGCCAAGCAGCCCGCTCTCGTGGCCCAGCCTGCTCCTGCGACCTAGTCTGCTCCCGTGGCTTTCCAAGAAGCCTAAGTCGGCCCAATACTATCTCAACCATCCGGACCTACCATCGAGCCGGGGGCATTCTCACCACATTTTTTCACGGATTTGACATTTCCCAACTCAAATCTCGTGCCCGGAGTCTACCATTCTTCCATTGCCCAAGAAGGCATATTCCTTGCAAGCTCTTCCAACCCAAATGGAGAACAACACTTGTCTCGACAAGTCATAGAGTTGACAAGCCTCCTCGCACAGCAGACGACCTTGGTGAACCGGCTCTTGCAATGCACCGAGATGCAACGTGCCCCAGACGAGGTGTCCAGAAGTAGGACAAGGGCAGACAAAAAACCTCTCCAGCAGCGTCCCGGTAAGCAGCCACTTGACCAGCCACGAACCGAGCGTTCAGGCAGTGTACACTCCCGATTGGGCCCCCGAGATAGCGTATACTCCCGTCTTAGAGCGTGGAGGAGCGTGCACTCTCGACTAGGCCTACAGACGAGCATACATTCACGGTTAGGGTCACACTCCGATAGTCAACATGAGCAGCTTTCCAGGCGAAGTGTTCGTTTGCAGTTAAGCCCGCAAGGAGCATCATCCACCTTACATCGGAGTAGGCAGCCCGACAGACGGAGAGAAGTAGTCACTCAATACGGCTTAAGTGCAACCGGCAGCCTGCGAAGAACTCGCTCGCCTGCTAGGAACGCGCTACATGCACTGCATCCGCGGCATAGACAAGCCAAACACATGGAAGAGCAGCCTAGACCAGCAAGTCACGGTTGGGGGCAGCCGAGAGCTCCGCTACCCCAACAAAAACAAATTCAGGAAGAAGTAGAGAGACTCTTGACCAAGCGATTGCCTAATTTCCAATGCAATGAGGTCATCGACGAGGCACTACGATGGAACATGACCAACATAAGCAGGTCACCCTTCACGGACAAGATCGAGCAGGCAGAGCCTCCACGCGAGTTCAGCATGCCACATTTCATATCTTTCAAAGGGGATGAAGACCCGGAGAGACACTTAAAGCACTACCGAAGCCCAATGATCCTCTATCTAAACAACGACGGTCTCATGTGCAAGATATTTGCCACCACTCTACAAGGCGAGGCGCAAGATTGGTTCTACACCCTGCCGCCACAATCTATCCGAAATTTCTACGAACTTTCTTTGGTTTTCACCAAAGAATATTCATCCTATCGCTTGATTAAAAAGAAGTCTGACCATTTGTTCGACGTCAAGAAGAACCCAAATGAGTCGCTTCGCGACTATGTGAGGAGGTTCAAAGTAGAGAAGGCACAAATAGTCGGATGCAACGACTCGATAGCTAGAGAAGTCTTCCAAAAAGGACTTCCAGCAGACCACCCGCTATTCGGAAAATTGATCATGAAAGAAGATCTAACTCTGGCAGACTCTTTTGCTTTGGCAGATAAGCATGCACTTTGGGATGAGGCTCGCCAATGCACATTCAAGGACTTGAAGAAGTACCCAACATCACCTCCCTAGAAGCAGCGGAGGACTTATTCGCATGTTTGACGGTATCTAAAGTAGCAATAAGCTCTACCATCATGCGAGAAGAGCTGGGGGCCCGACTACCTGTATTCTACAGTTCAAAAGCTCTCCTCGATGATATTAAAAATTCAAAAACTAACTTTGGCGATAATTGTTGTAACCTAAAAGCTCAAGTTTTACCTTTAAACGCACACAGTCATCATCATGATGCACCATTCTGCCGAATCCAGACGTGCGACGATAAAGGAATAGGCCTTAGCAGATGCAAAGCATTCTGACGAACACAACAACTCAGCCTAAAAGACACGCCAATGGCAAAAGAACATTGGAAGGAACACTCAAAAACACATTTTGTCCTCGTCGTCCCAGAAGATTCTACATAAGAGCAATATGTACCGGCAGTTGAGCACTACCTCCTGCCGTGCGTCACACGGCCCTAGCCGATCCTTACTCCATTATTCAGATCTAGAGTGCCCCAATATCTAAAGTTAAGCATCTTCTGCTACATGTAACATGGCCCTAGCTCCACGGCTCCCTGCCGAGCCTTCACGCCTAGCCTTGACAACGCAGCAGAGCAGCCTAACGACGCCCCGAAAGCAGTCAAGCACACTTTAGCTGCACTTACTCCCTCAATGGAGATTTCTGGCATTTACATGTCAACGGTGCATCCAACTACAAAGGCTCGCGAGCAGCCGTGGTTCTTATCACCCCAAACGGTTCAATGCTCGAGCAGGCGATCACTCTAAGTTTCAAAGCATCTAACAATAAAGCAGAGTACGAAGCCCCACTAGCAGGCCTTCGAATGAAAAAAGAATTGGCGGTGAAAAAGGTTTCAATTCATTCTGATTCCCAGCTAATCACCAGCCAGACTACTAGGGGCAAAGGCATGATGATCGTGGCAACCTACTATTTCACCAAATAGATAAAAGCAGAGCCCATAACGACCATGATTCAGACGGACATAGAGCGCTTCATATGGAGGAACATCATTTACCGATTTGGCATCCCTTAATCCATCGTCACCAACAACGGCCCGCAATTTGTGGGCAAAGATTTGGTGAAGTTCTTCCAAAAATATGGCATAAAGCAGCATATGTCCACGCCGAGATATCCTCAAGGCAATAGGCGGGCCGAAACATCCAAAAAGATGATCCTCAACTGCCTCAAGAAATCCTTCACCAACAAGAAGGGAAAATAGCCAGACAAACTCCCCGGATGTCTATGGGCATATCGCATCACCAAAAGATGAGCGACCGGTGAGACTCATTTCTCTTTGGCATTTGGCTAAGAAACAATCATTCATCCCAATGTCATCAAGCCAAGTATCACCGCTCTACTACCAAGCATTGAGAAGAACAGTGAGAAGATAGCCACAAGATCTGGCAGAGGAGAAACGCGAGCATACAAATACCCGCATTGCAGCCTACCAGCAGCAGCTCTTCTCCAGCTACAACAAAAGAGCTAAGATCCGACAATTCTAGCCCGGAGATCTAGTCCTAAGAAAAGCCTTCATCACTGCCCGCGGAGAAGACTCCAAAAAGATGGATCCCATCTGGGAAGGCCGGTACAAGATCAACAGAATAGGCGGCAAGAGTAATTTCACCTTCACCACCATGAAACGACAAAAAGATTGAAAAGCAGTGGAACGCCTACAATCTGAGGAAGTACCATGTGTGACCTCCCATTACATCAAAGCCTGAAGACTCAAACAGCTCGACAGGCACCACCTCACAAGCTGAGGACTATCCAGTTGTTATGCAGTTCCTACCTTACAGTTAAGTTCTCGTTCGTTTCACTCATTTTTCAATGAAAAATTCAGAAGTAATCACAACTTGGCTCGGCTGCATGCTTACAACAACTGATCATTCCTGCACTTCAAAAGAAGACTGCGCCCTTCTTAGGGACTCATCGCAGGAATTGCGCCCCCCGAGGGACCAACCATGCTCTCCAGTGCGAGAGGGTAAACTAATTGCTCTCTAGTGCGAGAGGGTAAACAAATTCCCCGACACCCACATGGGTCAGCTCTCCAAGACGAGAGGATAAACTCTACACTCCGAATATCTAGACATGGATGAGCCTGGCTGCCCTAGTATAACTAGGTGCACGATGGCTTGCGCCGGGATTCCTAGAAGTAGCCACAATAGTCTTTTTCAAGGCTTAGCTAACTGAAGGATTTTGGGTCTCTTGGCCTAATCCGCGCGGAACCGGGCCCTAGAGACGGAGGGGGCACATTATGCAGTACGCCCTACAGACGACTGCCCTGGAACCCTAAAGCTGCTACCGAGTGCACTAAGGTAGCCTATGGATTCCGGAAGACTGCCTACGGCTTGCCCTTCGAGCAGTAAAGCCGCGCTAGACTTATACAACCGCACATTCTTGTGAAAGGTTAAACAAGCTAGCGTGCATATACGAAGTTTTATCCACTGCCGACATGCTACGTAGTCGATAAGCTTCACCTCTGCCAAGCGCGGAACAACTTACACTAAGTCCTAAACTGTTGTGATACTTGCTACGCAACCTACGGAATTGAAGAAAGTCAAGGTTAACAGCCTAGTGGTTACGCGGACTTGTCTGCTTCTGTAAGTAAGGCATCCGGCTGCCAACCCTATGGCTAACAACTTTGCAAAGTTCTACACCAACACCTACAGCTGCATAGGCTACGCGAGTTTGTTTGCTTATAAAAAAGTAGCATGCCTGCCACTGGTCTATCAAGTCTAAAGGTTAGGGCATGAACAAAAGAAGTAAAGATGAAGAAAAGCGAAGGAAAACATGTTTATAAACAACTAGCAAAAGCCGAAGGAGTTCAAGCAAAACAAAGGGCTACAAGGAAAAACAAAGAAAATCCTAAAGGCTACCTAGAATACCACAATACAGCAGCTTGGACATCCCACGACTACTCGGCCGCCACACCTTCAGCAGTCGTAACGCTCTTAGCAGCGGCATTATCCGGCGCTTCACCCCCAGCTGCCCCAGCCTGGGCACCAACTTCTCCAACTACTTCACCAATGCAAGCCTCAAGAGTAAAAGCAAGCAAGTTCTTTGGAGAAATAGAAAAGGTCTCGAAACCTCAAGCTTATCTTTCTCACCCTTCAGCTGCTCTTTCTCCTCAAGCAGACCAACAAGGACACGCTGCAGCTCATCCACTTCCTTCTTCAGACTTTCATTGATCTTCAGTACACCTTGAAGTTTCAACACTTGGGGTTCAAGCCTATCGACGATTCTCTTGAAATGGATCACTTGATTATAAGCAGCAATCAACTTTTCCTCCTTTGCATAAGCAGCGAAACAAAGCTCAGAAACTGCAAACTCAAGATCTTGAATCTGAGGTATGTAACATCCAATCTTCTTCTCTGCACTTTCATGCTTAACTTGGATCGCGTCAAGCATAGTCTTCAAGTCAACAATCTTTTGGCGAGCGGTCTCAAGCTGCAAAGGAGTGGGGGCAGACATATGAGACCCCTTCAAAGCAACGAGCTCAGAATACAACCTCTTGATCTTTTCGGCCGAGAAATAAGCTTCAGCTGCCATAGTCTTTGTCACCTCCTTGGCAACCTTACTATATCTGCATCATAGGAAGCAGAGCAGTCTTTCTATATTGGGTCGTATGCTTCACAAATTAAATTGGGCAAACAAACTTTTCTAACGCCATCAACAAACTTAGCACAAACGTCTATGTCTTCAAGCATATTTGGTTTCAAGAGCACACAGATCTCAGCAGCCTCCCTAGAAGCAGGCTTAGTGGATTTTTCACAGATGCCCATGCAAACAGTCTTCTTCTTCCCAGCAGGCGAATCAATCTTAACAGCAGAGGGAGTAGGCATTGGCGCCGCCTTAGCAGCAGAGTCCACCTTATCGTTCTTCGTAATAGTAAGCCTCCCCAAATGTGAACCAGACTTAGCTCCAAACAGACGTCTTTGTACAGATTTCGGCACTGGGGGCATGATAGAACCTTTACGTTGAGCAATCTTATTAACAAACGTACTAGCCATGCTCGACATGGAAGGCACCACAAGCTCAGATCTAGCAGCTTCATTTTTCTTTCCATTGGAAGAAGTCATGCCAATCACAAGCCTCTCGGCAGCAGATGGATCCTCACGTGCAGGCCTGCATACCCAGCATTCCAGCAACCCACGAAGCCCACAATCTCCTCATTTCTCTCAATCGCCAGCCTGGCCCGAGTCAGGTCCAAGAGCCCAAATGTTAGGATAAAATTGGCAATCCCTGACAAAATGCCTGAGTCTGTAATAGCTTAGACTTGTTACATATTTACAATTGTAATAGTTTTAGTCTAGGGAGGTTTCTCACACTTTCAATGCGAAGATGTTACCAAAACGCGATACTCATTCAGGTACGTTTGCATGCATGCATCCAATTACATTCATCTATATCTCATGATATTGTATTTGAGATAGGTCTTTTATTAAAACTACTTTCAAGATAAATTGATTGTATTTTCAAAAGACTTATCTGATTGCATCCAACTAAATGGATTGCATGGTTGTCATTGTTTTAAAAAGAAAAAGTTGTTGCCGTGTGTATCTAGGATTTGTGGTTTTAAAAGGATTGTCAATTTAGCTAAAACCGATGATTAGTTATGAAAATTTATCAATTCAAATTGGTTCCCGTGCATTGAGGATTTATAAGGAAGCTTTGAAATTGTTTTAAGGTAGCCGCATATGCATGTTTTTCTTGGAAGATAGATTGGCAGCAGCCTTATGCTTTTAAAGAAAATAACATTATTTTCAGTGCATTAATCTCAAATTAATTTTTCAGTGGCTGCCATCTTGTGGTTTCAATAGCATGTGTTTTTAAAGGGAAAATATTATTTTCATGCTGATTTTCATTTGGTTTTTTATTGAATGTCAATTATGAAAATGTGCCTTGTGATTTTCGTAATTGATTGTTTTTC
Organism: Malus sieversii; assembly: GCA_028456135.1. Taxonomy (NCBI): domain Eukaryota; kingdom Viridiplantae; phylum Streptophyta; class Magnoliopsida; order Rosales; family Rosaceae; genus Malus; species Malus sieversii. The sequence goes on from CM051981.1 coordinate 34,262,492, forward strand.
AAATAAACAGTCCATCATATAAACATTATGCATGATCGCGTTAGTATCCTGCAAAGTTCGAGTCGACAGTGATTGACGGCCGCGTTAGTGTCGTGCCACTTCAACTCGAAGGCTGAAGAGAGATCTAGTAGCAAAGCGCGGAGACAAAACTGCCTACTAGTATGCGTGTCTAGTTGATGAGTTTTGTAAGTCTTTCTGTACTTATTTCTCTTAGTGTTTGTCCTGGCTTGGGAGCCCGAGGATTTTCCCAATGGTGGGTTTTGCCTCGTTAAATCCTACATCATGTGTGCACTTTTTATTTATCGTTTTAATTGCATATGAGTATGATAGTTTGATATGTGATGTGAATGTGGATTTAATTGAAAATTAAATTAACAATTGAATTGGTTTTTTAAATTGGAACCTATTCACCCCCTCTAGGTTAAACTAGTACCCATCCTAGAACTTTCAATTGGCACCAGAGCAGGTCACTAAAAATACCTAGTGAGATCCGTGGGTAGTCTAGGATGAATCGTGCTATAGGTTCAGTTTCTCATCCACCACATTTTGATGGTGACAACTATGCTGCGTGGAAGGCGAAAATGAAATCGTTTTTGTGGGCACAAGATGACAAGGTATGGCTTGTTGTTGAAGAAGGTTGGGAACCTCCGACGATTAAAGAAACCAAAGGTAAAGGAGAGTCATCTGTGTCTATATCTAAGCTTAAGCCTAGGAAAGAATGGAGCAATGATGAGCGTAGCTCTAGCACTTTTAACCAAAGGGCTTTGAATGCTTTATTCACAGCCGTTTCACCTGAACAATTCAATTACATAAGTAAGTGTACAACGGCGAAAGAGGCTTGGGACATTCTTGAAGTTACTCATGAGGGTAACTCAACTGTTAAAGAATCCAAACTTCAACATCTCATCACAAAATTCGAAAATATCACAATGTCTGATGATGAAAGTTTCTCTGACTTTTATGCTAAGCTTAGCTTAATTGTCAATGGCTATCACAATCTTGGTGACAGTATTCCTGAGCATAGGATTGTGAAAAAGATCTTAAGATCACTTCCTATGAGGTTTCATGCTAAGAGGACAGCAATTGAGGAATCGAAAGATCTAAACACCTACAAGCTTGAGCAATTGATTGGGTCTCTGCAAACGTATGAATTAGAGCTTCCTGATTCCAAGAAGATGAAAAACATTGCTCTCAAAGCTGTCAAAGAAGAAGAAAGTGATGGCTCAATTGAAGACTTGTCCGAAGATGAATTGGTTGAATTAACCATGCAAATTAGAAGGTTTCTTAAGGCTCAAAATTCCAAGGGTCATGAGCAACGAACCAACTCAGGTTCGAACTCAAAAAACTTTCATTCTCTAGATGTCTCACATGACAAAGCCTCTAGATCATCTAGAACTAGTGAACATAGGAGTTCTAACAATAGGGTTCAGTGCCATGAGTGTCAAGGCTATGGACACATTGCTTCTGAGTGTGCAAACACTATCAAGAGAAAAGAGAAGAAGAATAGGGCAATGAAGGTCACTTGGAGCGATAGTGATTCAGAGGATGCATCTACGTCGGAATCTGAGAAGGATACGATTGCATTTATAGGAACTGTTGATGGATATGACACAGAAGGTTCATTTGTTGAAGAACCTGACTTGGAAGAAGTCTTGAGAAAATATTCTGATCTCTATGACATCAGTGTGCAAGTAAAAAAGGATAGCTCAAATTTGAAGAAGAAACTTGCACTTGTTGAAAGTGAAAAGAAAGAAGCTGAAGTTGAGCATCAATCTCAGTTGGACAATGGAGAGAAACTGCGAGAGTCATTGTTAGAGAAGATACATATTCTTCAAACCACAATAAGCACCCTCACGTCTAATAAGAAAGCTCTTGATGATGAATTGGTTGAGATGAAAAACAAAGTTCAGGAATTAAGCATAGGTTCGGGAAAAATTGACAAGATGCTTAGCTATGGAAAGAATTTTGGAGATAAAAGAGGTCTAGGATTTGAGTCTGAAAAGACTATTAGTTCTTCCTCCATCACAAGATTTTTCAAAGCATCTGATATTCCTAGCTCAAGAGTAGGTGCTGATCAAGATGTAGGTCTTACTTCTGAAACATCTACAAGCTTTGCAAATGTGTCAAATCCTACCAAGACTTCAATTAATCTCATCAAACTCAAACAATCTAGGAAGTTCATTCCTATATGTCATTTTTGTGGGATTCCTGGTCACGTCCGGCCTACGTGCAATAAGCTTAGAAAGAAAATTTCTTCTCAAGAAAAAGTTTCAAGGAACTTTGAAAAAGCAAATCTTAAGGAACAATTTGTGACTTATTTGAAAGAGATTAATCGGATTGCAAGAATTATATCTGTTCCGAGTACGGTAGTTCCAAAAGTAAGACAAGTTTGGAGAAGAAAAGAGAATCAAAGTGGTGTACTTGTCAATTTATCTCCACCTTCAAGTTGTTTATATTGACTGAGCTCTCTCTTTGCAAATGTTTTCATTAATATATGCTTGCATGTTCATATAGCATAAATACTACATTTTTGTCTTTCTTCTTGTTAAAAAAAATAAATAAAAAAATAAAAAAATAAAAAAATAAAAAAATAAAAAAATAAAAAAAGAGGAAAAATGGAAAAGTATGCTTTCAGATGAGTTCTAGCTTTGTTCACTTGATAACATGACCCTAGCATGATATGTTTGACTCTGTTCTGGACAATAGCCTCTTGTTGATAATATATCAATGTTAATGAGTTGAACATGTTTAACTTGAGTAAAACCCGCACCCATGTGAGCTTTTGTGCCGAAATATAGTGTGTGCAATTTTAATACACTCTTATTTTTTTCATGTGTGCAATCTTATGTGTTTTGCTTCTTTAGAACTTGCTTTGAGACCTCTCAAAACTTTATATCATATATTATTCTATTTTGGAGACGATAGTAGGCATTAGGACTTACCATCATTGCCATATATGCCAGTGCCTTACATGTTTTCCCCTAGTTAGCCCTTTTGAGCCTATATGTAAGCCTTTTGTTCTTAAACCGACATTTTCCTTACCTAGCCTCTTATCTTAAAAATTCCCTACCCTACTAAGAAGCTAGTAGAGTACGTTTTTCAAAAGAGAGAGTTCAAGGTTATTTAAAGGTTGAAGATGCAAATTTTGTGAAGAAAGCCAACTACAAATGAAGAGCAAAAGAAGAAAAGAGGAAAATAAGTCACTATGAATCACGAGTGAACTGCCAGCATTATAAGAAATCAAGTGTGTTGGTCTAAATGAAGAGCAAAAATCATCTGAAATGAATTGTGCGGTTGTATGTCGTTCATTTCTCAAATCCAACCGCTCAATTGAGTGCTAAGTTACCTGGTTTGTTGTTGTATTTCTCTCTTGGTTTCATTTCCAACTACTCTATTAGTTTTCTTAGACTTTGTGTTTCCTATATCCTTCATTTCTTTAACCAAGTACCCGAAGCCCCATTACATCCTTAACAAAGACCTACTTGATCCAAAGAAGTTAATTTTTGATGTGTGGAGATGAGATCAATCTGCAAGCCTATGGTAGAGCATTCATGTAATGATCTTTTGAGCGTATACACTTACCCCCAAACACTTTGAATGAAAATTCGAGCGTATATCTTGTGAGCTTAAGGGTTAAAGTTAAGTTGGTCCTGTAAGACTTAATTACATTTGGGTAGTATCAACTTTCGGCTATACTTGCAACTACACTCATACATGTTATGTTTTAGGGACAATGTTAGCGTGTGAATGAGGATTCAGAACTACATGTGTTTTTGCACTCTTTCATTCTTGTTGGAACAATTATATGCTTCTCATACAATTTTAAAAAATAAAAAAATAAAAAAAAATCATATCATTTGTTTGTTGCATTTCATTTTTTTTTAGCATTTGTTTAAGGGGAGCTTAACAATATGAAAGATGCATTTCTTTTCATGTTTATCTTTTCGACTATTGCACTTGTATTCTTTTCCCTCCCGATTTTGTCCCCACTTTTATTCTTCCGAAGTTGTTCTAGTTCATAGAAAGGAAATCTTTCTCCATCACATTTTGTTGTGTTCCGCTTATCTTCCGCTGACTGCACCTGATGGTTACCTCTATAGCCTTTGACCTTTCTAGACAAAAAGGGGGAGAAGTAGGAAGCTTATTTTTAGGGGGAGAAGTAGACTTTCGAAACTTATATTTAGGGGGAGAAGTAGAATTTCGAAAACCTGGTTGTTTTTGGTTGCTTGTTTTTATAGATAAATGCTTTCATTTACAGCAACATCTATCTTTTGTACGTCACGGGTGTTTCGTTTAACTGTGTACAGATTACAGAGTGCATAAGGTTTAAGATTTCTAAAATGTCGTAATTAAGGGTTTTGTCAAGAAAATGCCAAAGGGGGAGATTGTTAGGATAAAATTGGCAATCCCTGACAAAATGCCTGAGTCTGTAATAGCTTAGACTTGTTACATATTTACAATTGTAATAGTTTTAGTCTAGGGAGGTTTCTCACACTTTCAATGCGAAGATGTTACCAAAACGCGATACTCATTCAGGTACGTTTGCATGCATGCATCCAATTACATTCATCTATATCTCATGATATTGTATTTGAGATAGGTCTTTTATTAAAACTACTTTCAAGATAAATTGATTGTATTTTCAAAAGACTTATCTGATTGCATCCAACTAAATGGATTGCATGGTTGTCATTGTTTTAAAAAGAAAAAGTTGTTGCCGTGTGTATCTAGGATTTGTGGTTTTAAAAGGATTGTCAATTTAGCTAAAACCGATGATTAGTTATGAAATTTTATTAGTTCAAATTGGTTCCCGTGCATTGAGGATTTATAAGGAAGCTTTGAAATTGTTTTAAGGTAGCCGCATATGCATGTTTTTCTTGGAAGATAGATTGACAGCAGCCTTGTGCTTTTAAAGAAAATAACATTATTTTCAGTGCATTAATCTCAAATTAATTTTTCAGTGGCTGCCATCTTGTGGTTTCAATAGCATGTGTTTTTAAAGGGAAAATATTATTTTCATGCTGATTTTCATTTGGTTTTTTATTGAATGTCAATTATGAAAATGTGCCTTGTGATTTTCGTAATTGATTGTTTTTCAAATAAACAGTCCATCATATAAACATTATGCATGATCGCGTTAGTATCCTGCAAAGTTCGAGTCGACAGTGATTGACGGCCGCGTTAGTGTCGTGCCACTTCAACTCGAAGGCTGAAGAGAGATCTAGTAGCAAAGCGCGGAGACAAAACTGCCTACTAGTATGCGTGTCTAGTTGATGAGTTTTGTAAGTCTTTCTATACTTATTTCTCTTAGTGTTTGTCCTGGCTTGGGAGCCCGAGGATTTTCCCAATGGTGGGTTTTGCCTCGTTAAATCCTACATCATGTGTGCACTTTTTATTTATCGTTTTAATTGCATATGAGTATGATAATTTGATATGTGATGTGAATGTGGATTTAATTGAAAATTTAATTAACAATTGAATTGGTTTTTTAAATTGGAACCTATTCACCCCCTCTAGGTTAAACTAGTACCCATCCTAAAACTTTCACCAAATGACATGAGCCATGCGGCTCGCCTAGCACTGCGCCCCAACGCCACAATCCGCGACCCCAGCCGCACAAGCTGCCCTTGGCTCAAGCCAAGCCAAGCTGCCCAAGTAGTGGTCCCTACCACGACATCTCCTCGACCCATGCCGAGCCAACTCCTGGCCCCTGCCAGCCGATGTGCCGCACCACCCCGACGGCTGCCTTGCAATAACACTATCCAAGAAGAAGGCAAGAAAAAATAAATTTTTCTTACATCGGTGCGGCACGGAGAAGACGAAGAAATCAACGAAAGACGATCCTTTGCACGGGCAAGATGTAGAAGATTGCTAGAGGAGGGGGAACAAATATCCTCTAACTTTCTCTCTCTTGTTGGGTAGAATAAATCGCTCTCCAAAGTTGATTTAATAACCCACTTAAGGTGGACTTAAATAGGCTTTGAGAGAAATTTATTTCCCTTTCCTAGAAGGATCTAATTTCCTATTAAAGAGAGAATCTACATCAAAATAGGAAGCAGTCATGAGTTTCCTAAAGCAAGAAGATCTCTACACCTGCTGCCATTTTCTGCGAGCAGCCCAACAGGTGTGGGGGCATTTGTGGAGCCAAAAATATTCACAAAGCGACACGTGGATTTTTGGACAAAAAGGACAAAAATACCCTTGTAGTACAACGAGGTTCCTACGCGCAAGCAGCGGGCAACCCTCTTTCAACCAAGACAGAAGTGCCCAAAATAGGTAACAATTCAAAGTCCATCTCATCAAATCCTTTCTACAAGGTAACTCCTAAACACATTCCTTTTAAAATTATGTTAATTGGTTAATTAATGGGTTTATTACCTAATTAACCCATTAATTGTCAATTAAACCATTCATTATATCCAAATAACCACAAAATACATCCAATTCAACCCTAAAACACTACATGGCTGGCCATTCCCTTTGCTCCATACCTTTTCTGATTTTCTCCACCTTTTCCACTATTTTCCCTTTCTAATTACCCTAATTAACTAGCCAATTAATTCCAAAAACCACCAAAACATTCATTTTATGTTTAAATAGCCAAATAAATTGGCTAATTAAACTTAAATTAAACCTAAAAACCCTAGCCACCTCCTAACTCTATAAATAGGCACCTATTCTCATCAAAAGGGGGATTCCAACACTTTGGCAAAAATCCCAAAATTCTCTAAACACTATTTCTCTCTAAATTCTAACTTTGGCATCGGAGGTTCTTCGGCCAAAGCCCCCCCATTCATCATGGGCGCGTGAGGCTCTTGGCCTTAACCTAAGGTGTTAATTGTTTTGTAGGTGCAAAATTGTCCAAGATCAAGGAGGAAGAAATTTGCATCCACAACGAGTGTTGGAAAACAATTTAGAAACAAAAATAACAGAAATACAGAATGTGAAATACTTATATTTTATTACTCAAAAATACTTGCAATACATAATGAAATTACATAATAAATACAGAAATTAAAATAATACTAACTTGAATGAATCAAAGGTAGAGGCTAGCGCAAAAGCTATGTCATTCGAACAGTATTTCCGTCTCACTCTTATGCTTGTGGTTCTACAACGTCTACTCGACCAGGATACAACTACCTAATTCTACAACCCGCACTGGATTATAGAATTCTAGCTAATTGTTTTGTGTGTTTACTCTCTGGAGATTTTGTACGGAAGAAAAAGAGGAAGAAAAGATGATCTATGATGGAACTGAGACTCCAGTTATATAGGCTCTTTCATACCTCTTCAAATATCTTTTGGATGTATCTGAAGCTACACAACTCTTGTGTCTATTAATCAAAACGTTTTTAATTAATTTTAATTAAAAAATTAATTCGAATTTATTAATGATCTGATTAATTTTAATCCCAATGCCCTTGTCTTGATTAATTAATATTAATATTATGATAAAATCATGCCTAATCCATACAATTTGTGGCCCAAACCTCAATCCTCATTCAAAATGGTCCAACACCTAATGACTAAGTGACTAACTTAATATAAGGACCTCAAGTTCCCTTGAGTTCCCTGATGTGGGACTAAAGGAGCTCAAAAACTCCAACAGCAAGAACAACTCTCTTAGCAGAAGAAGATGAGAAAAATAATGCATGAGAGATAACGTGGTGTGATAGAGAAATGCAATTAAAAAAGACTAAACTTTGAGGACTTATTCTGGTATTTGGTAGGTTAGAAATGGCTATATTAGTTGACGTCAATTTAAATTATAAATCTAATTTTCATGGCAATTATTTAGCACTTTGGCGTATGTTCTGCATAAAGAAAACCTCACAGCAAGACTATGGAGAAAAGCCAACGTAGTATTGAATTAAAAAAGACTAAAGTGAGGACTTATTCTGGCATTTGATTCCTCGACGAAATTGTACTGGCTGTATTAGCTATGAAAATAATTTTATTTTATTCTACTATGGGGTTTGAATCTGAATCAAGTAACCACTTGATCAGTAAGCCTTTTAAGTTGATCAGTAAGCCTTAGGAGGTCGCATGATCACTTGATCAGTAAGCCTTTTAACTGAATTTTAAGTTAATAGATCAATAATAAGCCTAATGCTGTCTTTTACTGGTTTAGTTTTTAAGTTACGCTTTTAATTAAGTGGTTCCAATTGTGTATATATCGAAAATTGGATGTTTATGTGCGCTTGTGCATCTACCAAGCCCGATAATTACTTGGAGTGATTCAGTTGTGTCTGTAAACACGAAATTTGCTTGAAACGAATGGCGACAAGAACAACGTGTACAAAATAATATTTGTATTTGATGATTTTGGGTTACAATCTCTCTCTAATATGATCATCTGATTCGATCTCCGTAAGTGTAGATTTGCGGATGGGCTGTTGATCCAAAGGACCATTGAGCTTGATTTAGGGATGAACGTTCTTCAAGGGCTGTGGGCTTGATCTTGAAGGTGGATTTGAGCAGATCTTCAAGGAGCTGTTGGGACTTGATCTTGAGGATGAACGTTCTTCAAGGGGTGTGTGTTTGATCTTGAGGACGGATTTGAGCGGATCTTCAATGAGCCGTTGAGGCTTGAGCTTGAGGAGCAGTGGATGAGCGGATCTTCAAGGGGCCGTTGGGGCTTAAGCTTGGTGAACAGCGGATGAACGGATCTTCAAGAGCTTTTGGGCTTGATCTTGAAGAACAGTGGTGAACGGATCTTCAAGGGCTTTTGGGCTTGATCTTGAAGAACGGTTGGATGTGTGAATTTGTCAACGTTGTTGATCCAAAGGGCCGTTGGGGCTTGATCCTTGAGGATGAACAATTGATGAACGATGATCACTTTCTTCAAGGGGGCCGTTGGGGCTTAGGCTTGAAGGCGGATTTGGCGAAGAACAAAGAGAGTTTTCTTGATTCTTCGGAATTTGCTTGAGAGTTTTAAAGTTTCAAAACTTCAAGGTTTTGGTGTGATGTAAATTGGTGAAAAGAAATGAATGAAATTGGCTTCTATTTATAGAATTCCAAAACTTGATTTTTGGGATTAAATAATCAGATGAAATAAATCATTTCTGCCGGGCGTTGACACATGTCCTGTTTGATGACTTTTCTGACTTATTTCGATTTTTCGTTTAGACATACGCTACATGTAAAATTTATGTGATACATGAGCGTTAAAATTTTAAACATTGGTTAACTTTTATTTTACCGAAATTTCGATGTCTACAGTGTCATCAATTTGTTTTTGTCAAATGTTATGAAATCCTTACTGGATTCATTTATTTAATCGAGTGAGATGATTTAATACTAGTAATGTATGTTTAGGATCGTAACTGAGTCAACAAATAACTCATGAATTAAAAAATCGAAGGCTACCATACTATGAAATACCTTGTCAAATACTTAACATAAGTAAACACATTATACACTAATATCATTCAGTCTGAGTGGCACTCGGTCTCGATATTGTTGGACGTCTTAAGCTTACATGTTCATGGATGACAATGGTCGATTAATTGAAAGAAAAGGTAAGAACATGACTCTTTTAGGGGCATCATTATTATCATCTGCAACTTGCAAGGTTATAATTAAGGTTGACACTTGTTGTATGCTAAAATCGCTTTTACAAATACATTTTACCAAACACCTAACTTATGTTACTCTCTCTATTGCCCCATATATGTTATTCATATTTCAAACAGAAAATGTGAAATTTGAAGTAAAATTGAAATGATTATCAACATGGCTTTAGAGATTATTTGTGTAAAATTAAGCTTAATCATATTCCATCAATGTGGAGGGGGTAAAGTGACCCGACCCGTTATGACCCGTTAAGAAAAATATTTTTTTTTCTTAAATTTGCACATACCACACATTGCCACATAAATATTACTTCAAAACATTAAAATACATTTGTCGTTTAAGTACTACATCTACACTCGAAAATAAGAGCCTAATAAAAAAATAATACATACACTACTAATCTATTACAAATTTTAAATGTGCAAGGATATGCAAAATGAAACAGTTTTTGTTTTCAAGGTTATGAAATCTTTCTCAAAAGTTTAAACCTCAATTTACAAAATCCTCGATTTACATCGATCATCATGAAATTGCATTGGAACTTTGGCTTGATCTATTGCCTTCAAGAGTTATGTTGATGATGTTTTCAGTAAGGTTTTCCACGTCATAACTCACTTCTGCATAAACTAAGCATAGAAAAACCAAACATTAAAAATCATTCAAATTATGAGAAGTTTACCAAAATAATTATGAAAAAAAATAAAACAATAGTACTATACCATACTTTTATTAAGTATAAACATAAGATTTTGTGGTATCCACTAGTGTAAATATTTTAAATTGAAGATCGAATTCAATCATTGTATTCATATAAGGTCAAGGAGTGTAGTTGTAAAAAATCATCAAAATCAAAGTTAAATTAACCGTTAAATCGTGATTTTTCGTTTATAACCGTCGAAACGTTTTGTCCCGTTACTTGCTCTCTAAATGTTTGTTTTTTGCAATTTTTAGCGTATGCGATCTCGAAATATATACAAACATGTTTGACGGTTGGATCATTGAAACTAGTTTCGTAGAATGAGCATCCCATCAAAACAATAGATTCACTAATACTTAAGAGTTTATTCATACTTTTATTAAGTATAACATAAGATTTTGTGGTATCCACTAGTGTAAATATTTTAAATTGAAGATCGAATTCAATCATTGTATTCATATAGGGTCAAGGAGTGTAGTTGTAAAAAATCATCAAAATCGGAGTTAAAATGACCGTTAAATCGTGATTTTTCGTTTATAACCGTCGAAAACTTTTGTCCCGTTACTTGATCTCTGAATGTTTGTTTTTTTCACTTTTTGGCGTATGCGATCT
>CM051981.1:34273479-34290121 GCA_028456135.1 Malus sieversii
GTTGTATTCATATATGATGAAGGAGTGTGGTTGTAAAAAATCATCAAAATCGGAGTTAAAATGACCGTTAAATCGTGATTTTTCGTTTATAACCGTCGAAAACTTTTGTCCCGTTACTTGATCTCTGAATGCTTGTTTTTTGTAATTTTTGACGTATGCGATCTCGAAGTATATACAAACATGTTTGACGGTCGGATCTTTGAAACTAGTGTCGCAGAATGAGTATCCCATCAAAACAATATATTCACTAATACTTAATAGTTTATTCATACTTTTATTAAGTATAATATAAGATTTTGTGGTAATAACTAGTGTAAATATTTTAAATTGAAGATCGAATTCAATCATTGTATTCATATACGGTCAAGGAGTGTAGCTGCAAAAAATCATCAAAATCAGAGTTAAAATGACCGTTAAATCGTGATTTTTCTTTTTATAACCGTCGAAAATTTTTGTTCAGTTAATTGATCTCTGAATGTTTGTTTTTTGTAATTTTTGATGTATGCGATCTCGAAGTATATATAAACATGTTTGACAGTTGGATCTTTGAAACTAGTTTCGTAGAATGAGTATCCCATCAAAACAATAGATTCACTAATACTTAATAGTTTATTCATACTTTTATTAAGTATAACATAAGATTTTGTGGTATCCACTAGTGTAAATATTTTAAATTGAAGATCGAATTCATTACTTGTATTCATATAGGGTCAACGAGTGTAGTTGTCAAAAATCATCAAAATCGGAGTTAAAATAACCGTTAAATCGTGATTTTTCGTTTATAACCGTCGAAAACTTTTGTCCCGTTACTTGATCTCTGAATGTTTGTTTTTTGCAATTTTTTGCGTATGCGATCTCGAAGTATATACAAACATGTTTGACGGTTGGATCATTGAAACTAGTTTTGTAGAATGAGTATCCCATCAAAACAATAGATTCACTAATACTTAAGAGTTTATTCATACTTTTATTAAGTATAACATAAGATTTTGTGGTATCCACTAGTGTAAATATTTTAAATTGAAGATCGAATTCAATCATTGTATTCATATAGGGTCAAGGAGTGTGGTTGTAAAAAATCATCAAAATCGGAGTTAAAATGACCGTTAAATCGTGATTTTTCGTTTATAACCGTCGAAAACTTTTGTCCCGTTACTTGGTCTCTGAATGTTTTTTTTTGCAATTTTTGATGTATGCGATCTCGAAGTATATACAAACATGTTTGACGGTTGGATCGTTGAAATTAGTTTCGTATAATTCGTATCCCATGAAGTTCAATGGTGTGCGTGTGTGTGTATGTATTTATTTATTAAGTAGATTTAAATCTATTTATTTTGTATGTATAATTATTATAGTTTTTAGGGGTATAAAATTTAATATATATATATATATATATATATAATTATTATAGTTAATATTTTGGGTATAATTATTATAGTTAATTTAATATATATATATATATATATATAATTATTATAGTTTTTAGGGGTATAAAATTGTTAAATTAATATATATATATATATATATAATTATTATAGTATTTTTTTGGGGTTATAAATTATTAAATTAATATTCTGCTTATCGTGTATCGTGTTACCCACGTGTATACCCGAACAAACCCGTTATCTTAACAGGTGCTTATCGGGTTACCCGCTAACGACCCGTTTCGTTATCGTGTCGACCCGAACACCTGTTAATTTCGTGTCGTGTCGTGTCGTGTCGGATTATCGGGTCGTGTCAGGAATTGACAGGCCTATATATATATATATATATACATATAAATGTTTTCTCGTCTTATTCCCACATATCATGATCGTTGTAGATTTTTGTTTAACTTGCAAGTATTTTGAACTTTGTAAAATTTTTGAAGTGTTAACTTTGTAAGTTTTTTGAATTTTCTAATAATTTTGGTAATTTTTTAGATTTTTCTTCTATTTTTTAGGGTTGGATTAGTCCTAACCGCTGAAATTTTCAATTTTTTAAAATTTGACGCGCCACGTGGCACAACCCCATATTTTTATTTTTTAAAACCGTTGGAATCCAACGGCTGTTGTTGCCTCAAATTTCGAGTCGTTTGGCTCTGTTGGCCCCCCCTGTCTGCTACATTTCCTGGCGCAAGCCCCTGCAATAATTGGCAGGGCAGCTGCTTTTCTGCCAATGGCCCCTTGTTTTTCAAACCGCTGGAATTGATTTCAAAACCCATAGGCAGTTTCACCCAATTCACAGGACAATCCACCATGGATGGATATTCTCTTATAAGAGCAACTCCACCCATAGAGTTCTCCCCCTGGCAATCCACTATTGAATTCACCATTTTGAACAGTAACTGCCTTTAATAAATAGTAACTACCATTAATGAACAGTAATTGTCATTTGCATCTCCACCCTTGGAGCCTTCCCCCTGGTAATAGGCAATAAAATATTAGTTTTTTTTGTTTGTTTAAATAATACAAAATAAAATTATTTGTAATTTCGGATAAGATTTTTTAAATCGTTTTCGTTGCGCCACGTGTCATTTTATAAAAAAAACAATTATTTAGCGATGGATTTCGATAAGATTTTTATCCAATGTCATCGTGCTACGCGTCGTTATCTTTTGAGAATCTTTTACGATAGATTTCGATCAGATTTTAACTCGTTCAAAATTGCGCTACGTGTCATTATCCGAAAAGATAATTATTGGATATCGATTTCGATAAGATTTTTATCCAATACGATTGTGCCACGTGTCATTATCTTTTCAGAATCTTTGAGGATAGATTTCGATCAGATTTTTAACGAATGATGGCATGCCACGTGGCCTTATCTACAATCCGATCCTTTCTGAATCATCCATATAATCCACCATCCATCCTCACAAATCTCACACCAATTTTCTCAACATCTCTATCTCATTATTCATAGTTTCTGCTTCTTCTTCACCATCCATCATTACAATGTCTTCTTCTTCATCAAGGATGATGTGGGATATCGATCAGCAAGAGGAAGAATTGTTTTACCAATCTGAAGGAATGTTCAACCTTCAAATTGTTTAACCAATTTGGTGTGTTTTTTGTAGTGAGTTTTTTTATTATTTCGTATGTTTATGTAATTTTATTTGGTGTGTTTATGTAATTCCAATTGGTGAGGTTTTTAGTTTTATTTGGTGTGTTTTATAATTTCATTATACGTGAACAATTTGATGGATAAAGATTCTATTATTAGGATAAATATATTAAGAAATTAAATAAATGTACTCTCACTTTAAATAAAGTTCTAACTTCAACAAATTGGAAACAACATAAATAATAAATTACAACCCAAAGTGATTGGAAAACTATGAGCTCCGATTACAAAAAGTACCCTATTCATCATCACTTAACCAATTTGTGATGCTAGGATCATCTTGTCATGTTGTGCTAGGACCATCTTGTCTTGATCTCGCTTCTCTTACACGCCTCCTTCGCACCACATCCGCTTTCTCCGACTGCCAAAAATATTTAGAATTTGGAGACTTCCCTTCTAAACGCGTGTTCATAATGTCACGATCTCGTTGTGCAATTCTTTCTTCTCTAAGCAACTCCCTTTCTTGCCTAAGTAGCTCTCTTTCCCTCTGTTCAGCTTGAAATGTTTGTTGAGTAGCTGCAGCTTTTGCCTCATCTCTAGCCTTTTCAGCCTCATATTTCGCCAATTCCCGCGCCAATGTCAATTCACCTTGACGAGCAAGTTCTTGCATGTACTTTCCATAATCATTCTTGGAAGCACTCCCTTTCCTCTTTGAAGCCTTCTTACCTTGAGGCCTAATTGGATAACGGGTTGACCTCGACACTTGTTCAGGAATGGGCGTTTCAGGCACTTCTTCTCCATCTTCTTCATCAACTTGGGTGCCATGATCGGGTGTAGAGTGTGGAGGGGTGTTGTGTACAAAGGTGTTGTGAAGAGGGGTGTTGTTCATGCATACTTCTGGACCAACAGGCACAACTTTGAATTTAGGACAATCTTTAACAATATTCCAACATTCCCACCGGTGGAATGATTTGTTTCTTGATTTGATTTTGGCAGCATACCATGCTTGTGCTTGAAGTTGCTACAAATGAATAATAATGAAATTATTAGGTAACAAATAAATAATACAAACAAATAATAATAATGAAATTATTAGGTAACAAATAAATAATACAAACAAATAACAATAATGAAATTATTAGGTAACAAATAAATAATACAAACAAATAATAATAATGAAATTATTAGGTAACAAATAAATAATACAAACAAATAATAATAATGAAATTAGGTCACAAATAAATATTGCAAACAAATAATAATAATGAAATTAGGTAACAAATAAATGAAACAAACAAATAATTATAATCAAATTAGGTAACAAAATAATAATACAAACAAATAATTATAATATATTCTTACCTCATCCGCATAATTTGCCCCACTTTGAACATTATTACTAGCTTGTATCAAGGCATCTCTCCACGTACTAAAGGAATGGCTAAGTATTTTCCAACGACTGAACATCGATTCTTTGGTTTTTTTCCCACTCATTTGCTCAAGAAATTTGGTATGAATTAAACTCCACATTTCTCGCAACTGCATCACATTACCGGTAAGGGAATTATGAGTAACTTCAACCCAGCTAGTGCACAACGCAACATCTTCAAGAAGCGACCAATTCGTACCTGCATCAGTAGTCATTTTGTGGAAAAAAAAAATTGGATTGAAACTTTGAGAGAAAGATAGGAATTTGATTGAAAGTAGTTGAGAAAATATGAAATTGTGGTGTAAAGTAGATGGAGAAGAAGTGGTATTTATAGAAAAGAAACAATTTTTTACAAATTTTTTTTCAGATTTTTTACAATTTTTTTTAAATTTTTATTCAAATAATTAATCTCTACCGTTGGATTTAAAAATTTTTGAATTCCAACATTCCAAATTGTGCCACATGTCACAACGATAACTTTTCTTAATTTTAAAACTATTTTTTTTAATTTATAAAGCAAATTAATATCAACCGTTGATCTCAGATCGAACGGTTGATATAAAATCAGCTTTTTTTTTATTACCGTTGCAAATCGGACGGTTCTTATTAAAGAACCGTTGGGATCGAACGGACCGTGGGAAGCCACGTGGCTTCCCAACGGTAACTGGGATGTCTGAGCACGCGGGCCATCCCCCCTGAAATCTTGTCGGGCGACGCGCCCCCACTCGCGAGTGAGGGGCACGCGCCTGACATAAAAAAAAAAAAAAAAGGCCGGACCCAGCCCTTGCGTCAGCGTGACGTCACAAGGCTCGGGGACTAGGCCTGTCAATTTTCCACGGTCTTGCAGCTCGGGCTCCCACCCTCACTCGAGCCCTTAATCGCTGGACCTCCTCCCACCAGCCCTCGGGCCCTTTCTCCTCACATGTCGCCCGAGCAACCAACAACGCTGGAGTTGCTCTAAAAGGTAGGGGTGGACGTTGGAATCGAAAACCAAAATCCAAACCTGAACTAAATTGGACCGTATCAAACGGTTTGGTTTTTCGGCTTTGAAACGGTTGCAGTTTAAAAAATGCACTGCAGTGTAAGAAAACGGTTTGGTTTCGATTTTGACTTTTGAAAATCACACCGAAACTGAAACCGTACCTCAAATTAGATGTCATGTTTTAATTGGTTGTTTGGTAAAGTCCATGCATTTAGTATGGACTTAACCACACTAGAATACCATCTCTCTTTAGTCTTCGACAGTCTCCTCAGAGGCAGCTCTCGCCTCTCGGTTTCAATTCTTATCACTCATCAATCTCTCTCTCTCTCAAAACTCATCTGATTCATCTGTTTTGGCAATTGACCATTTCAACTTTATAATGTTGTTGATTGCTGATAACGAGCATTTCGTATTTTGGAGATTGCATTTTAGTAACTGTGATGTGTAAGTTTATGATCCAAAACCCATTGATGACATTAGTAGAATGCATCAATGCAAGCTCTATAGAATTATTTTGTTGTGGATGGCAGGATGTGAATTTTGAATGCAAAGTGCAAATTGTATAAAATGCAGGATGATAAGTATTTTCTTGTAGCAACTTTGGTTCAAATTCTTGTACATCATAAATATCTTGCTATGGCTTCATCATTGAGTTGGCTTGGGACGTCATCTTCGGATGGGGCCATATGGTCAATTTAGTGTCGGCCAGCACATTATAGCCTCGTAACTTGTGTTACTGAGGTCGGAGTGTGTCACTTATGCAACGTTAAATCTTAACGTCACATAGATCAAATGATGTGCCTAAGTTATAAAACTAATCAAATGGAGCTGCATTTTGTTCATGCTCTGGAGCTGCATTCCCTTCCCCAGACGGAGCCGACTGCATCCTCAGAAACCCAACTCCGCAAAGATCCCTAAATGCATCCCTTTTCAAACCTACCTAAGTCCTCCCCACTTTATTTTTATCCCTTTCCCATCCCAGATAATCTTTCTACTTTCTCTATCCACTAATCTCTTGTTTGATTTCTGACTTCCACTCTCTTTCACTCCTCTTCCTTCTATTCCATTGATTAAACTTTTTTTCTTTTGCAATTTTTTTTTATCAAGGTCTTTAGGTTTTAATAGACATCATTATTTCAATAATAAAATGTTTACATATCAACATAATTAAATTTTATTTCTAACATATATTCATTTAGTGTTCAAAATGTTACATTCGGTAAATTTATATTCATGGCTAAACTTTATATCAAATATTTATATTTTTAATTTGTGTCCAATTTTAATTTGCAACCTTTTTATTTTTTTTATTTTTAATTTGTACTAATTTTCTTTTCAGTTTTAATTGGACCCATATATTAATTTATTTTTATGCCCATATTTTTTAAAACTTCATTTGTACTCATAATTTTTTTAATCTTATATTTGTACCCATAATTTACTTATAATGTACCCATTCTTCTTTATAAACTTAACACTTTGTTATATGTAAAATGTGCCAAATTTTTTTGTCAAATTTTATATTTAAAATGTACCAAGTTTTAACACTATGGATACATTTTTTTGCCATTTGTTATTTTCTATCGTTACATTGTTTTTTTTATCCATTTATTCAACCAATTTTATTGAAATTTTTGTATTGTAGCCATTTCTAATACAAAACCAATTGGCATGTCACTGATGAAATTGAGGTTCCATCATAAAACCAATTGGCAATATGAGGAGTAGCCCAAGACCATTTAAGCACATAGCAAATCTTGTCCCTCACCAATGTGGGACAACACTCAACAGTCACATCCCAGTCCGCATAGTAAGATATTGTCAGCTTTGGGCCACGCCCTCACGGATTTGTTCTTGGGCTTTCACCCAAAACGCGTCTCACTAAGGGAGGGATGGGTATGTACATATAAGGCCAGATACCAACCCTCACCCTAGTGATGTGCGATACTACAGTGGCACTCGGCCTCTCCAAGTTAAGTTTATGTAATTATTCTGATGTAGTTTGGTTTGAAGAACCCTCAGATGTTATTTGGGAAGTTCTCAACCAAGATATGTTACTCCCTTGAGTTTATGAATAAAGCTATCGTATTCTATTCAAAAAGGGGACTAAATTAGATTTTAATCTTAAGCTAGAATTTAGTTTAAAAGTAATATTTTTTAAGAACTAAAACGCAGTTTTCTATTTTAAATATGTTATTGTTGGTGCTTTGTGTGACTTCCACAAACTTACATTTGTGAACCTGAAGTTTGTCGACTTAGATCAAAGATTTTAGGGTTCCAAAGGGTTGACTTTCCCATCAGTGTTCACCGTAGCACCCTATCAATATCATAGCCAATTTATACGACTTATACTTGACAGTTGTTCGACTTGAATCTCAACTTGACTGGTAAAGCAATAATTTGGGTTAAACAGAACAGGCAAACCAACACAAACAACTAAAAAACCCATAAAGAGCAAAGGAATGGAATAAAAACCAGGAAAAATCAAAAGACGTACCATATACCTTATCTCTCTATATTCCATTGCTTACATAACGCCGAAGCACATTAATCGGTTGGTAAATGAAGCTAAACAAAATAGGTCTGCCTTTTTTTTTTCTTTTCAATTAAAACCGAGCGACAAGAAGTTGAAATTGGCAGAAAATGAAATCAGGAAACACAGGAAAGCAACGAAATTGATTTTTCACTTTTAGAAGTAAAGCAAAGTAGATTAAGCTAAAGAAGGTTGCTGTGATGAAGAAACCAAAACGAGACAAGTGTGTGTAATTAGAAGATGGAGCAAATAACGAGAAAGGGATGGGAAGAAAAGCTCTCTTAGCAGAAGAGGATGAGATCATGAATGCATGAGAGAGAGAACGTGGTAGAATAGACAAGCCCAATTAAAAAAGACTGAGGTAAGAAAATGGCTGTATTAGTTGACGTATTGAGAAATGTGACAACGAACGTGGTACGATAGAGAAGCCCCATGCAGTATGCAATTGAAAAAGACTAAATGAGAACTTATTCTGGCAGGCATTTCCTACTTCCTAAGTAAGAAAATGGTTGTATTAGTTGGCGTATTGAGAAATGTGAGAGAGAACGTGGTACCATAGAGAAGCCCAACGTAGGGAGAGATTTTTCAGCCCATGAAACCCGGAAATCTGCATAAAAATTTTGATTCCATCTCTCAAACCATGAAATGGTCATGGCTCCTGAGTTATAAAACCTCCATTAAAAACTTATCAACCAAGCTCACTATCTCATAATCCACAAAATATACAATATTCACGGTTCAAGAACATGTATCTGACATCCACAAATTTCCGATGGAAAAATTTTGAGGAAAAAAAAAGGTGTAGGGAGAAACCCATAAAAAAATTAATAACTTTGGAAAACAAAGAGAGACAAATTCAAATTGTAGATCTACCCCGGAATTTTTTCAGTTTCAAAATTCAGATCTTGGGTTGTTTCTTTGGTTTACAGATTCAAATCCTGGGTTTGCCCAGTATAGTTCGATGGATATTTGAAAATTGACAACCACGGTTACCGATTCATAACTGAAAATTTTGAGGAGAAGAGAGTAAGGCTTTTACAATGCTTCTGGCTTCATCGGAAATATGAAGGGGTGAAGAACAGCAAGTGGAGAGAAATATAATTTTATATAGGGTTTTTGAACATTAATCGTTGCAAAAAATTAAAATTTTAAAAAAAACCTAGTGCTAGATTACATATTTAATTTAATCCCTTACAGTGTACTTTTATCAAAATTTACATTCAATTTTTTATTATTTAATGTGTATTTTTATTTAATCTCTCCACATTAAATTTTAATTTTATTAATATGCACATATTTAGTTTTTTTAATTATAAATGAACGTAAATGAGAAAATATTATAAGAAATTTGTGACACAAAAATATATAAATACATAAGTGTATAGAAATGACTGTGTCAAAATATATAAAATTGACTTTTTTGTACCGAAATATTTGTACCTACATGATTGTACCGAAATATATTATAATGAACCTAAATGTATGTACCGAAATATATTATATTGAATTAATGTATCTAAATGTCAATACCGGAATGTACGTACCAAAATGTACGTACCGAAATGTCAATACCAATATGTATGCACCTAAATGTCAATGCCAAGATGTATGCACCAAAATGTACATACCTAAATGCATGTACCAAAATATAATATACTGAATTAATGTACCTAAAAATCAATACTCAAATGTGTGTACCAAAATGTATATAACGAAATGCATTATATTGACCGAATGTATTATAATGAATTAATGTACCTATATGTTTGTCGTCACAGCCCGTCCCAGAATTTTAATTCCGAGGACGTGAAAAGACGAAAATGCCCTAAACGGGACTAAGGGGCAAAAATTTAACAATTGGTTTTACTTAAAGTTCCTAAGTTATTTGGTTTTAAGAACTTAAACTAGGCTTAAGTTTGGATTTTTATGTTGGAATTTATGAAATTGGGATTGGGTTGGACACGTGGGATCTCCACACCTCAAAACCCTCCCCATAACCCGTAACATTGTCTCTCTCTCTCCTCCCTCACGAAACTCTCAGTTCTCTGTCTCTCTCCTTCGAACTCACACGGACAAGCTCCAAAACCACCCTAAACTTCTACCAACGACGGAGTTAAGACCACCATCGAACTCCTGGAACCTCCACGATCACGTAGACACCATTTTCAGGTAAGGAATCCTTCGTTTTCACGTTAAAAACTCGAGGTCCGAGTTTGGCACTATTCATGAACTTTTTGTTGGTTGATTTTTTAGGACAATCCAAGCTCATAGTGAGCTTAGTGAGGTCCCAAGGAAGCTCGGAGTGCTTCGTTTGAAGGATTTGGACGTCGGGATCACGTGGTTCCATTTTGGCCGAATTTCTTGGGAATTTTCCGGTGAGATTTCTTGATTTTTAGAGCCTTAAAGTAGTGTATTGTGATTCTACATGTTTGGGGCTTCAATTTGATATATTATACGAAGAAAATGGGTGAAAAACGAAGGAGAACAAGGCATTTGAAAAATGCCCAGAATCCGGCCACCGGAGAAAAACCAGTCCGGCGAACTCGCGAGGAAGAAGGTGCGCGTGGACCCGTGCCTTCCTTGGCGCGTGGGGGCGCGTGATACAGTAAAAAATTATTTTAAAAATTTTTCGACGTCCGTGACGTCGAGTAGGTCAATGTGGTATATTCATATACCCAAATTGAGCACCGTATGAGAAAGTTATTAAGGATTGTTGGTTAGGTGTTCAAATAACGTTTTATAGTTTTTGCATTTAGGTGAAAATATGAATTGACGATCTGACCGTTGGATCATCACCAAACTTTGATACGTTGTAATACGTAATATTTGAGGATTATAGGAACTTACGGATTGGGAATCCGATTTACGGATCTTCCGGAATTGGAGTTGTAAGTTCATAAAATAGAATGTAAACCGTCACTTAGTTTTGTTAATTGACGGAGATCCGACCGTTGGATGGTGATGAAATTTTAGGATGTTGTCCTAGAGATATATTGTGGACCTCTGGAAGTTATGGATTTAAAATCTGAGTGGCAGATTTTCCGGATCAATCTACGTAGTGACGTAATTTATATAAGTTATATATTCTATCGATATGAATTCTGAGGCTGGATTTGATTACTATTCTAGGCGGCGATCGTCATGACGCCTTGATGTGTGGTGCTAGGGAGTTGTTGGACGAACTCCAGGTGAGTGGGCAGTTTTGTTTTCCGTATATATATATATACTTGACGTTTTCCCAGAAATTGAATTACAATGAAATTATGTTTTAAATGAAAGGTATATAGAATTATATGAAAACGTGAATTGAAAGGTCATGCATAGAAGTATATGAAATATATATGGAAATGTAAATTGAATTGCCATGCATGAAATGATATGAATCAAATGATATGAATTGTTATATGATGCATATGAATGAATGGTGCGGCGGACGCACAGGTGAGTATCAGGTGAGTATTTAATTACTGTTATGATGATGTTGATGTATATTGAGCTCAAATCCTGCACCATGGTTTAGTGCTTATAGTATTCACCGCATCGCACGCTCGCCTTGGATCCAAGTAGATGCTGGTCGCACAGTCCATGCGGAGTGGGTGCGACGGGCCAGTCGTAGAGTGTTAGTGAGATTTCGACTGGTGGGTGACCTTAGATTATGTGCACAGATGATTGATGAGAAAGCACTAGAGCGTAATATTAACCATTAAGTCGTACAGACTACATTAGGTGGTTCCGACTTATGTGCAGAAGGCCGGACAGGTCACAGAGGTGACTCCGGCAGAGTGAGAGTGATAGATTTTGAGCTCTAGGTTCAACCGTACATGGCTATTAGAGGGCCTCCGGTTGATTACTTTCTTGCACCTGATATGATTATTGTTGATGCATCCATACTTAACTGTTGAATTAGACATGGCATGGCATGATTGATAAAGAAAAATGTTGAGATAGTAAAAATGAAGTTTTAAGAATATATATGTATATTTATATTTTACATTTCTGGGAAAGTATACAAGTTTTACGGAGAGGGGTTACAACGTTTTGAGAAATGTTTGGATTTGGAAAAGAATTGTTTTACTGACCCACTCAATTTTGGTTTTGCGCCCCTCCAGGTTCAGGAATCACAAATGTGTGGTGACTACGAGGAATTCGACGGTGTTCTGACAGATTGGACAAAATTAGGACTCACCTTCGGGTGTATCAACTTATAAATTGTATCTTAAAGCTTCCGTACTGTGCAAATGGTTACGTCACTCTCACGTGACGGCCAGCATGCCCTCCTTCGGGACGGGGTGTGTCAGTTGGTATCAGAGCATGGTTGCAATCTTGGACATCTTGAGAAGTTATAATGAATTCTGTCAGAACTACACCGCCTCGTAGCAAGCCACGTAGTTAGAGGAACTTAGTCTCCCTGATTTAGCGGTTTGGGGGAAACTATTACTATGGTGATTCAGTCTATTGTCTAAAGGGACATTTTAAGATGGGTAATGAGTTGAACTTGAATCACTTAAGAGAAATGCTGAACTTGAGGGAACAAAGTGACGGATTAACCAATTGGAAAAGAAGTTTCGGATTATGCAAGTCAAAGGAATCTTCCTTCTGACCGGGGGTCGAGACGACTACCTGGTTTTGGGTATGAATTTGTATCCTGGTGGAAACAGGATTGTTAATTGTTGTCACCAGAGGAATCAGCCGATTTAAAATTGTTTAAGGAAAAGTTTATCCCTCCGGCATTTATCGATGGTAGTAAACAAGAGTTTACAAATATAAGACAAGGAAGGTGATGATCGAGGGATATAATAGAAAGTTTTCAGACTTGCCTCGTTCCATCCAGATATTGTTGTTAATTTGGTGGAGGTGTTATGTTGTTTTAAGCTGGGTGGCAAAAAGGGAAGTGGTATTTTAGGTGACCACTATCCATTGTATTTCTTACCAGGAATATACGAGATGTTGTTGAGTCTTGAGGACTCTGAGAACATGAGCAACGAGAATAAAGAAGAATAATAAATGAATGGGAATCAAAAGAAGACGATAAAGTTAATGATTCGTCATATCAAGGATATAGAAAGATTCAGAGCTTCGAAAGAAGTGAAGCTAGAGTTAATTCTTCCGGCTGAGGTTTTAATGTCGCTGGTCAGAGTAAAAGTGATGGATATACTGGTAATCCCAGATATTTGAGACAAGGTGTCTCGAGTAAAGGAAATGTACCTTGTGCAGCAGGTACAAAATTAACACTTTGGGAAGTGTGAAATTAATGAATATGTTTATGTGAACAGAGGGGACACAGAATTGTGAATCGTCCCTAGAATCAGTTGTACTCAACAATTTTCCATGATATCATAGTGTCGATTCAGCAGAGTTATGGACTTAGTAGTTTGGTCGGATTGACCGTGGGTACAGAGAGATTTGGTGAGTTATAGGCTCGGCCGTACCGACCACGCGGAGTGGATCCGGCCGACGTATTGTTGAGATAATTGTTGAATCAGCCGTACAGGTCATTCTAGTTGACTCCGGCTGATATATATATATATATATTTTATTATGATTGATATTGCCTAGAAAATAGTAAATAAACGCGGTTGAGACGAGTGTATGTATTTTGCATTGAGTGACAAAATAGTATTATTATATCTTCGAGAGTTGTTGCTTACTTATCGAGACAACGATGATTTATCAGTATTGCGGGCTGCAGACCGTAATATTAATAACTTATTCGTGGATTCGTTAAGTAAGTAAACCGGTAGATTATTTTATGTTAGTATTGTACTTATTCAGAATGCTTAGTAGTAATAGAGTATGTATTGTGTCGGTTAAATTATTTCCATTAGATTGGTTGGTTATAATTGTGACTAGATGGATTGTTACGGGAAACCAGTCACTTTCCATCGATCTGGATGATCAGAGGGTACCTTAATGAGTGGGCATGCAAAGTGAAGTGAGTTCAGCCATTATTTATGCTGTGAAAGCAAAGAGATTGTTTTGAAAGGCTGCCCAAAAATACTTAGTTCCTGTGGTACTAAAGGATATTGCTCGGAGAAGTGTGAAAAATGAAAAAGGGGTTAGACTTTCTTGATGTCTTCCTTGAAAGTATACCTGGATTGCCTTCATGCAGAGATATGAGGTTCACTATTGATTTGTTGCCAGGTATAAATTTATGTTAAAGATTGGTTCATGATGAGTTAAGGGAATTGGAAATTCAGTTGAAAGAATTGGTTGATAAAAGTTTCATTCAACCTAGTACAACACTTTTGAGGAGCACCAGTTTGTTGGTGAGAAAGAAAATGGACTTGGAGATTGTTCATTGATTATAGACAATGGAATTGGTAACGATCGAAAACCGTTATCCATGATAGTGTACTGATGTTTAGTTGATAAGCTCAGAGATGTTTGTGTAATTTCAAAGATTGATTAAGGTCTGGTTATTACCAATTGAAGATTTTGAGCGACATTGATCATAAGATGGTTTTCTGGATTTGTTATGATCTTTTATGAGCTTTGGTGATGCTATAAGAAAACTCACGCTGTTCTAGGAGTTTATGGATGAAGTATTCCACGAATGTCGTGATAAATTGTTATCATTTGTCATTGACGATATTCTGGTACATTCTGAGCCAGAGCAGAGCATGTAAACGTATTAAGTCGATGAAGCAAAGATTGAGAGAACGTTGGTTGTATGCTAAGTTTAGCAAAGGCTAAAGTTAAATGAATCAAGTGGCATTCTAAGATTTGTTATATCTGCTTAAGGTATTCAAGTGAATCCTTAAAAGATAGCAGAAATTGAGAATTTGGAACAACCACGAGTCGTAATTGAGATTTGGAATTTCTTAACTTACCAGGCTATCTTGGATGGTTGTGAAAGAGTTTTTAGTCATTGCTTTGTCATTGACGAGACTGTTGAGAAAAGAGGTTATGTATGAGTGGGAAGGAAATTGTGAGCAAAGGATTCAACAACTGAAGTATTTCCTCACTCATGCACCTATTTTGGTATTCCCAGAGAATGGTGGTAATCATAAATTTTTAGTGATGTTTCTTGAATGGTATTGGAGGCATGTTGATGCAAATGTTAGGGTGATTGCATACGTTTCACGATAAATGGAACCTCATGAGATGAATTACCCTACGGGTGACTTGGAAGTCATGATTACCATCCTTGCTGTGAAGTTATGAAGGCATTATATTTGGTAAGAATGCAAGATTTTTACGAATCCAAAAAGTCTTCAATATCCATTACTCGGAAGGATTTTGATCTGAGGTAGCGAAGGTAAATTGAATTGTTTAATGTATATGATTGTACGACCAGGGTGATCGTAAAATTGTTCTAGCTGATACACTTGGTGAAAAGATTGCAGTAAGATTAATGTCTGGCACGTTTGCCAAGAGTATCATCTTGTGGATTGAAAACCAACGGAAGAAAAGTTAAGAATGAAAGATCGAGAAGAAGTTATACTTGTTAATTTTCAAGTTAGGCCTGTTTGGTAAGGTCGTACTCGAAACTTAAATGTTTGACGAGGAAATTTAAGAATTAACCAAGGCAGAGAAAGAAGGGAAAAAGAATGAGTACATGATTCGTGAATCAAATGGTATGTGGATACAAGAAAACAAAAAGTATGTGCCTAATGCTAAGGATTTAAAGTAAGCAATTTTGGACAAAGTACATTGTTTAACTTCTGCAATATTCCAAAAGTAATAAGATTTATCATACCATTCGACAGTTTTATTTGGTCAGCAGATTGAGGCAGAAAGAGATAAACCTTTGGATTGAGACAACTATTTTCTGTTTCGAAACGGAAATGGAAAGATATTACTTTGGACTATGTGTACAAGTTTCCTTGTATACAAGATGGTTACGATCGAATGTGAAGTGATGGTTGGGCAACGTAACAAGTTAGTACAATTACTCCAGTGCTGAGTAATAACTTTTTCCCAGACAGGGCAACGGTACTTATTTGTTTTATGGAAAGAAGAATTGGTTTACGGAACTGCTGAGTTTCTTAAGTATGTTGGTTGTGCAGTTTCCGAAGTAACGCCATAAGGACCATGAAATGTGTCATGTGAGTCGGTTTTTGTTGACTTGTGAATGGAATGTTTCTGGGTAGAGAAAGATTCGATCACGAAAGAGTTTTAGTAGGCCTTGAGACTATGGATGAGTCTCCTCAAAGTATTCAGGTGATTAAGTTAACCTGAAAGTAACCAGGAATGGCAAAAGAGATTAACAGAGGGATATGCCACTAATCGAGTGTATAAGACAGATGGTTTTATATTTTCGAAGTTTTCACCTTGGAAAAGTGTGATTCGGTCTGGATAGGAAGGCAAGTTAAATCCTAAGTGAACCGAATTTTATGTGATCATCGAAAGGTTGGTGAAGTTGAATACAGATTTAAATGGCTTCCAGAGTTGTTGTAAGTGCATGATGTGTTTCATGATTCGATATTTTGGAAAATTCACCACGAACAGAAATGGCGAGAATTGGAAAGGAGACAAGATAAGATTTAGACACATCAGACCATTTTTGATCACTAAAGGAATCAATAAAGTTGCATACAAGTGGTGATGTCTTCAGAGTTGGCTAAGGTACTTAATGTATTTTGGGTTCGATACGTTGTCACTAGGTGGCAGATTCGTCACATGAGATTCTGGTGCAACTATTGAGAATTAA
>CM051981.1:34290221-34341194 GCA_028456135.1 Malus sieversii
CTCAAAGTATTCAGGTGATTAAGTTAACCTGAAAGTAACCAGGAATGGCAAAAGAGATTAACAGAGGGATATGCCACTAATCGAGTGTATAAGACAGATGGTTTTATATTTTCGAAGTTTTCACCTTGGAAAAGTGTGATTCGGTCTGGATAGGAAGGCAAGTTAAATCCTAAGTGAACCGAATTTTATGTGATCATCGAAAGGTTGGTGAAGTTGAATACAGATTTAAATGGCTTCCAGAGTTGTTGTAAGTGCATGATGTGTTTCATGATTCGATATTTTGGAAAATTCACCACGAACAGAAATGGCGAGAATTGGAAAGGAGACAAGATAAGATTTAGACACATCAGACCATTTTTGATCACTAAAGGAATCAATAAAGTTGCATACAAGTGGTGATGTCTTCAGAGTTGGCTAAGGTACTTAATGTATTTTGGGTTCGATACGTTGTCACTAGGTGGCAGATTCGTCACATGAGATTCTGGTGCAACTATTGAGAATTAAATTGGATTCGACTTGATAAGGAACCAAGGATGACTTTGGATTGGAAAAAGAAGGTCCTGAGAATTAAGACAGAGTAAGTGGTAAAAGCTTTGTGAAGGAAATCATTCAGTAGAAAATTATGTGGGAGAAAGAGAATCGGATGAGAGAGATTTACCCGAAGCTATTGTTGGAGTATGGTTGATTTAGTTGGTTGCTGGAATTTCGGGGACGAAATTCTATAAGGAGGGAAGATTGTCACAGCCCGTCCCGGAATTTTAATTCCGAGGACGTGAAAAGACGAAAATGCCCTAAACGGGACTAAGGGGCAAAAATTTAACAATTGGTTTTACTTAAAGTTCCTAAGTTATTTGGTTTTAGGAACTTAAACTAGGCTTAAGTTTGGATTTTTATGTTGGAATTTATGAAATTGGGATTGGGTTGGACACGTGGGATCCCACACCTCAAAACCCTCTCCATAACCCGTAACATTGTCTCTCTCTCTCCTCCCTCACGAAACTCTCAGTTCTCTGTCTCTCTCCTTCGAACTCACACGGACAAGCTCCAAAACCACCCTAAACTTCTACCAACGACGGAGTTAAGACCACCATCGAACTCCTGGAACCTCCACGATCACGTAGACACCATTTTCAGGTAAGGAATCCTTCGTTTTCACGTTGAAAGCTCGAGGTCCGAGTTTGGCACTATTCATGAACTTTTTGTTGGTTGATTTTTAGGACAATCCAAGCTCATAGTGAGCTTAGTGAGGTCCCAAGGAAGCTCGGAGTGCTTCGTTTGAAGGATTTGGACGTCGGGATCACGTGGTTCCATTTTGGCCGAATTTCTTGGGAATGTTCCGGTGAGATTTCTTCATTTTTAGAGCCTTAAAGTAGTGTATTGTGATTCTAAATGTTTGGGGCTTCAATTTGATATATTATACGAAGAAAATGGGTGAAAAAAGAAGGAGAACAAGGCATTTGAAAAATGCCCAGAATCCGGCCACCGGAGAAAAACCAGTCCGGCGAACTTGCGAGGAAGAAGGTGCGCGTGGGCGCACGTGGACCCGTGCCTTCCTTGGCGCGTAGGGGCGCGTGCTACAGTAAAAAATTATTTTAAAAATTTTTCGACGTCCGTGACGTCGAGTAGGTCAATGTGGTATATTCATATACCCAAATTGAGCACCGTATGAGAAAGTTATTAAGGATTGTTGGTTAGGTGTTCAAATAACGTTTTATAGTTTTTGCATTTAGGTGAAAATATGAATTGACGATCCGACCGTTGGATCATCACCAAACTTTGATACGTTGTAATACGTAATATTTGAGGATTATAGGAACTTACGGATTGGGAATCCGATTTACGAATCTTCCGGAATTGGAGTTGTAAGTTCATAAAATAGAATGTAAACCGTCACTTAGTTTTGTTAATTGACGGAGATCCGACCGTTGGATGGTGATGAAATTTTAGGATGTTGTCCTAGAGATATATTGTGGACCTCTGGAAGTTATGGATTTAAAATCTGAGTGGCAGATCTTCCGGATCGATCTACGTAGTGACGTATTTTATATAAGTTATATATTCTATCGATATGAATTCTGAGGCTGGATTTGATTACTATTCTAGGCGGCGATCGTCATGACGCCTTGATGTGTGGTGCTAGGGAGTTGTTGGACGAACTCCAGGTGAGTGGGCAGTTTTGTTTTCCGTATATATATATATATACTTGACGTTTTCCCAGAAATTGAATTGGAATGAAATTATGTTTTAAATGAAAGGTATATAGAATTATATGAAAACGTGAATTGAAAGGTCATGCATAGAAGTATATGAAATATATATGGAAATGTAAATTGAATTGCCATGCATGAAATGATATGAATCAAATGATATGAATTGTTATATGATGCATTTGAATGAATGGTGCGGCGGACGCACATGTGAGTACCAGGTGAGTATTTAATTACTGTTATGATGATGTTGATGTATATTGAGCTCAAATCCTGCACCATGGTTTAGTGCTTATAGTATTCACCGCATCGCACGCTCGCCTTGGATCCAAGTAGATGCTGGTCGCACAGTCCACGCGGAGTGGGTGCGACGGGCCAGTCGTAGAGTGTTAGTGAGATTTCGACTGGTGGGTGACCTTAGATTATGTGCACAGATGATTGATGAGAAAGCACTAGAGCGTAATATTAACCATTAAGTCGTACAGACTACATTAGGTGGTTCCGACTTATGTGC
Source organism: Malus sieversii (assembly GCA_028456135.1). Taxonomy (NCBI): domain Eukaryota; kingdom Viridiplantae; phylum Streptophyta; class Magnoliopsida; order Rosales; family Rosaceae; genus Malus; species Malus sieversii. The sequence continues at coordinate 34,292,943 of CM051981.1, forward strand.
AGAAGGCCGGACAGGTCACAGAGGTGACTCCGGCAGAGTGAGAGTGATAGATTTTGAGCTCTAGGTTCAACCGTACATGGCTATTAGAGGGCCTCCGGTTGATTACTTTCTTGCACCTGATATGATTATTGTTGATGCATCTATACTTAACTGTTGAATTAGACATGGCATGGCATGATTGATAAAGAAAAATGTTGAGATAGTAAAAATGAAGTTTTAAGAATATATATGTATATTTATATTTTACATTTCTGGGAAAGTATACAAGTTTTACGGAGAGGGGTTACAACGTTTTGAGAAATGTTTGGATTTGGAAAAAATTGTTTTACTGACCCACTCAATTTTGGTTTTGCGCCCCTCCAGGTTCAGGAATCACAAAGGTATGGTGACTACGAGGAATTCGACGGTGTTCTGACAGATTGGACAAAATTAGGACTCACCTTCGGGTGTATCAACTTATAAATTGTATCTTAAAGCTTCCGTACTGTGCAAATAATTACGTCACTCTCACGTGACGGCCAGCATGCCCTCCTTCGGGACGGGGTGTGTCATTTGTACCGATGGATATACCGAAATATTCAAATGTATTAATGTACCTAAATGAAGAACATACAAAATTGTTAACGGAATATATATTATAAAAAAATTAGTTGCCTAAATTTAGACATTAAAATATATTATGATGAATGAAATAAAAATTAAATTTAAATGTAATTAATACATTAAAATAAAAAGATAAATAAAACATCAAAATATAACTAATAAATGATATCATTAAATGTACTAGGACTAAAATTGAATTTTAATCTTACACAAGGTTATAGTCTAAAACTTATCTTTTTTAAAAATTAAAATGAAGTTTTCTAATTTTAAATTACTATTTTCTTAAGTTATATTAACAGTGGGACTCAAGGAGCACTAACAATTACAGTCAAATACACGTGCTGGGAAAGTCCGGCTGGAATCCCTTTTGGTGCGACTCCCACTAGCATTTGGGGCAATTCCGACTAGCTTTCTCCTTGATTTAAAGTCTACGAACTTCAACTTCACAAACGTAAGTAATAAGGTATAAGTTACGTTAATTAACATTTAAGTAATAATTCAATCATCAATAATCACATAATATAGTTTAAAAAATATGATTTAAATTAATAGTTTCTCTAACAATATGGTACCTTAACACAAGGTGATTGTTCTTCATGAAGAAAACCTCACAATAAGACCGAAGCTTCCTAAATGGTTCTTTTCCCAACTTTGCAGTACTAAAATTTAGCACCTTAGTTTTACTATATCTCCAAAAATTGTTTACCAACAACAAAAACAAAAAAACCTTTTTTCATTAAGTGGGGTTGGTTGTATGAATCCTAGAACGTCATTCTGCTCGGTTGAAATGAATCGAATTGAATATTTGTAACCAAAATAATTGATTTTTAAAATTGTTCAAATTTGGTAATTAAGTATGCTTTTATGTGCAGTTCTGGTTTGGTTCTTATTTGAAATGAATTGAATCAAATTAAACATCAAGCCTTTATGTGCATTTTTGGTTTAGTCCATTATTCTAACATATACAATATTTATAATTCTTCACCACTTCAAATGCATCAATGTTTACAGAAATCACACAAGCATTATTTCCCAAACACCAAAACCGAAAATGTAGCGAATAAAGCTCCAAATACAAATCACACTATTACGACGAAACACACAAGTCAATACAAGCATAACATGTCGTGGAATATGATTCAGTGCCTTCTCAAATTGCACAGAGAATAGTTAGAGCAAGTGACAAGGAAAATCAGAGTGCCTTCCAGTCTGCTCTCCAGGCTAATATTTCTTCCTTGAAAAGGAAAAACAAAAGGCAGAGGAAAATAACGAACAAACACGCAATTGCACACAATCGGAAAACCTTAACACGCTAGGCAAAAGATGAGGATTCCTTTTTGGCAGAGAGTCCTGCAATTGTAACATCTACATTTGAATCTGCAATCATCAGGTGCTCCTGTAGAAATATATATTTCGTTGACGAAATAAACACATAAATTGTTCAGTATGAAATCTGATTGAACAACTATGAATAAGTTGAATAAATCAGACTTCTAAATTTTACGGTTCAAGGTTCAGAAAAAGCTGAAAAATTGGAGAGTGAAATTAATAGTTGTTTAATTAGTGAATGAAGTACTTACAGTTTGATCACGATCATTCTCCTTTGAATCATATAGCATCGGTACATCATCAGTTTCCTCTGCTATTTGTAGTCTTTCTGGTCTTGGATCACTATGGAGTAACCCATCAGAAGAAATCTTTAAGTCGATCAACTGGCAGTCCTCGACAAACAAAGCTTTAAAGGATGGGACTTTGAAAATGCAATTTCCCCTGCAAAAGCCTTGCAAACTTGGTAGACCAGAAAGCTTCAAACATTGCAAGCAACTGAAAGTAATCTCATTTTCTGGATCATCTTCCTTGCTCGCTACTATTTCTACCATTCTTTGACAGGACACAACTTCCAACCGTTTGAGTTGCTGCAAATTCTTAGCCACAGAATAAGGTATTAAGTATTGCAGTCCGTGACAATTATGTATGAACAAAAAGGTTAGATTCCGAAAGGGTATCAAAGTGGAAGCTAGATTCTCTAATCTGCCACATTTGATCAGCCATAGAACTTCCAAGTTTGGAAAAATAGGGCCCCCTGGTTGGGAGTTTTCCATTCCTAGATGAATCAGCTCTGGCATTTCGGTGAGCTGCAAAACCTTTACACGTGGGAGGGTCTCAACTTCATGTGTTTCCCCTCTACTATTTCCTTGGTGGTCGTGGACAAATAAATTTTTCCAAGGAGCAGAGAGCACAACAAGCATTTCAGTATTCTGTAAATTCTCAAAGAAAACATCTGACTTGGGATGTGAAGTAGCAAAAAGAATTGTCTTTACTTTGCTCAACAACTCTGTCGGGAGTGGACCATATGGTTCATACCAAATCTCCGTGTTCTTGTCCAACATCAACACTTCCAAGTTGAGGAATGACTTACCCTGAAATATAATCAACAATAAGAGCATACTTTAAAATATTTTGAAAAACCGGACAAAACATAATAACTTTAATATTAAAAACGTAATAAATGTATTTACTAGATGGTGTATGTTAAACTAGTACGTAAAAATAACATAAAATTTCGAATATCAAAAGAGTTGTGTACAAGTATGGTTACCTTCTCAATTAAAAAGAAAGGCTGTTTCGTTGGTATTGGGTGGCCCAACTTAAACTTGTCTTGATATGTTGAAAATTCAGCAACAAAAATCTCCACACCACCACATTTGTTGAACTTTAATATGTTGAGTGATGGCCAATTAGAAACATGCAGTCCTGGATAGAAACTCCGAAGTCGGGGCAGATTATCAAATTTCATAGATGTTACTTTAGGGAACCCGAACTCCTCGTATGCTGTTTGTGGTCCTTCTTCCCTCACAACAATTTCCTCCATTAAACTACAATTCTCAACCTCCAACTTGCTTAGTTGCTTAAGATCTTTGGCCACTGAGGCGGGAAAGACATTTTTCAAACTATCACATGAGTCTATCTCAACTGAGTTTAGATTTGGGCACTTAAAACCATTCAACTGAGTGGTAGATGATGTGTCATATACCATTTGTAGTGCTTGACATTTGGATATCTTGATATGTTTGAGTTGCCCAAGACATTTAACCATGGAGCTCGAAAACAAGAATCTTAAGCTATCACATTGATGCACAGTCAATGTTGTTATGTTGGACATCAAAACCTGCATATTAGAGAACACAAATCATGTTTAGGTTAGGAATTTATAGTTTACATGGTTGTAGCCTTATATGTTCCAAATGTGTAGACATAAAATAAAGGTCATGTATTAAAAAGTAAGCTACTAGGCTACTAGATGGTTGTAAGTCTTTCTACTTTCATTAATTAGCAATGAACAAATTGGAGTAATAAAACTATCTGAAAAAGAAATATAAAGTCAAAATTGTGTCAATTTAATTCCAAATTGAATCCATTTTATTTAAATTGATACCAAAAACACATTATTGTGAAACTTTGGTGGCTAGTAGTGGACTCTCCTGTGATTAGGGCCGAGTTCAAATTTTTTGCACTTCAAAAAAATATGGCTTCTCTATGACACTTGACACCTGTCCACAAACTTAATCGTAACATAATTTTGTCAACTTCAATAAAATTAAATAAAAATAAAAACAAAAGTAAGAAAAAAGACGCCGGTCATCCTCCTCTCTGTCTCTCACACTTCCCCAAACACAACAGCAGCAATATCAACTGCATCTCCTTCACACTTTAAATCCATAAATCAAACCCAAAAGCGTCGCCCTTCAATTTAATGCTCCTTCAAAGAATAGGGGACGATGACCGTGACCATGAAGCCCACCGAGACGCAGATTTCGAGAATCTACTTTACCGTTCCCTCGAGCTCCTTCGACCATGGATCTGTTCTTCATAACCTTGGCGATGTCGATGACGAGGTCATCAAGGGAGATGCTGCAACTATGCTTGAAGTGGTGGTGGTCCGTGAGGGAGGGGGCGGTGATTGGTGGCTTTGGGAAGGAAGGAGAATGGGAGAGGTAGCCAGTACGCTGGGCTACGCTCTAATTTTTCTTTTCTTTATTTTATTTGGCGTTAACTCCGTTAGGTTTGGATGAGTGAATTGACACAGATATCAAAATTTTTAAAAAGTTCCAGAGCTGCATATGCATAGATGTGTGCAAAAGATTTGAACTTGTTAGGAAAATAACTAAGAAAAAAAAATCTTAATATCAAAACCTAATAACATAATATATCATTTAATTGGTTTTTGCTTATTAGAAAATATAAATCTTAAGCATTTGTATTTTTTTTTATTGAAAGAGAAAAATGAATTATATGTCGAATTTCGAAGAAGAAAGCTATTTGGAGAAAGAATCATGCAACCATTTTGCTAGAAAAATAACTAAGAAAGTACCTCCCCATTATTGAACGGTCTCGATGGTCCACCAACTTCATCCTCCATAATTATTCCGTCGGCTTCTGTAGCAATCGTTAGATTCTCTAGTCTGCCACATTTTTCTAGGTGTAGAAATTCCAAGTTTGGAAAAAAAGGGCCCCCTAGTTGGGAGTTTTCCATTCCTAGATGTATCAGCTCCGGCATATTGATGAGCCACAAAACCTTTACACGTGAGAGGGTCTCAACTTCATGTAATTCTTTCCAAGGAGCTGAGAGCACATGGAGCATTTCAGTATTCTGTAAATTCTTAAAGAAAACATCTGACTTGGGATGTGAAGTAGCAAAAAAAATTCCTTTTAGTTTTCTCAACAACTCTACCGGGAGTGGACCATACGGTTCATACCAAATCTCCGTGTTCTCGTCCAATAGCAAGTGTTCCAAGTTAGGGAATGACTTACCCTGAAATATAATCAACGGTAACGACACCCTTTAAGATATTTTGAAAAACTAGACACCACATAATAACTTTAATATTAAGAATAAATGTATTTACTTGATGGTGTATGTTCAACTAGTAAGTAAAAATCACATAAAGATTCGAATATCAAAAGATTTGTGTACAAGTATGATTACCTTCTCAATTAAAAAGAAAGGGTGTTCCGTTGGTCTTGGGTGGCCCAACTCAAACTTGTCTTGATATGTTGAAAACTCAGCAGCAAAAATCTTCACACCACCACATTTCGTGAACTTTAAAATGTTGAGTGATGGCCAATTAGAAACATGCAATCCTGGATAGAAACTACGAAGTCGGGGCAGATTATCAAATTCCATTACTATTACTTTAGGGAACTCGAACTCCTGGTATGTCGTTTGTGGTCCTTCTTCCTTCACAACAATTTCCTCCATTAAACCACAATTCTTGATGCTGAACTTGCTTAGTTGCTTAAGATCTTTGGCCACTGAGGCGGGAAAGACATTTTTCAAACTATCACACGAGTCTATCTCAACTGAGTTTAGATTTGGGCACTTAAAACCATTCAACTGAGTGGTAGATGATGTGTCATATACCATTTGTAGTGCTTGACATTTGGATAACTTGATATGTTTGAGTTGCCCAAGACATTTAACCATGGAGCTCGAAAACAAGAATCTTAAGCTATCGCATTGATGCACAGTCAATGTTGTTAAGTTGGACATCAAAACCTGCATATTAGAGAAAACAAATCATGTTTAGGTTAGGAATTTATAGTTTACATGGTTGTAGCCTTATATGTTCCAAATGTGTAGACATAAAATAAAGTTCATGTATTAAAAAGTAAGCTACTAGGCTACTAGATGGTTGTAAGTCTTTCTACTTTCATTAATTAGCAATGAACAAATTGGAGTAATAAAACTATCTGAAAAAGAAATATAAAGTCAAAATTGTGTCAATTTAATTCCAAATTGAATCCATTTTATTTAAATTGATACCAAAAACACATTATTGTGAAACTTTGGTGGCTAGTAGTGGACTCTTCTGTGATTAGGGCCGAGTTCAAATTTTTTGCACTTAAAAAAAATATGGCAATTTAATTTAATTTTAAATTTAAACTTTTCAATTAACCTTCTCAATTTAATTTTTTGCACTTAAAAAAAATATGGCAATTTAATTTAATTTTAAATTTAACCTTCTCAATTAAAAAAAAAAAAAATATATATATATATATATATAGTGCCAAAATTATGTCAATTTAATTTTAAATTTAAACTTTTTTGTTTTCGACAAAACAAAAGGCTATATTATTTTTAAATTGATACCAAAAACACATTATTGTGGAAGATCTTTATAGTAAGTGATGAATTATCTTAGTAGTTAGAATTGGGTTCAAATTTTCTATACCTAAAATAAGTGTGGCCTTTTGATCAAAATAAAATGAAAAAAGTGTGATCTCTTTATGACACGTCTCAATAGTTGTCACTTGTCCACAGACTTAACCTTAACATAAATCTGGCAAAAGTTAAGAAAAAGAAGCCGCTCATCCTCCTTCTCTCTCTCTCACTTCCCCAAACACAACAGCAGCAATATCAATTGCATCTCCGTCACACATTAAATCCTTAAATCAAACCCAAAAGCCTCGCCCTTCAATTTAATTGCTCCTTCAAACTATAGGGGACGACCAAATTTGGGAAAGATTGAAGAATAAATCCTTTTTAGTGCAAAATTCGTTGAATTTACACCCATTTCGATCGAGAGTGATCTCAACGTCACCATCGACATCGACGATCTCCTATGGCAAATCCTTGGGGTCCTTGCCGTTGACCGTGCAGCCCACCGAGTCGCAGGTTCCAAGAATCTCCTTCACCGTTCCCGCGAGCTCCTTCGGCCATGGATCTGATCCTCATAACCTTGCCGATCTCCATTACGTCATCAAGGGAGATGCTGCCGCTGTATTTGAAGAGGTGGAGGTCCGTGAGGAGGGGGCGGTGATTGGTGGCGTTGGGAAGGAAGGAAGGGGAATGAGAGAGATACCGGTACGCTGGGCTACGCTCTGATTTTTTATTTTATTGGGAGTTAACGCCGTTAGGTTTGGTTGAGTGAATGGACAGATGTCAAAATTGTAAGAAAGTCAAAGAGGTCACATGCATAATAGATGCAGAAGATTTGAACTTGTTAGTTGAATACTAATAGTTGTCACTTAGTATTATGGTCTAGTGATACTCCTTTTCATTTTTAAGTGAGAAGTTTTAGTTTCAATTCTCGTAAAAAACGAATTTGACCTACATTATTGCTAGCTTATAATGTATATAATATCGTTTAAAAAAAAAAAAATATATATATATATATATATATATCACAATAGTTGAATACCGTGGTTTATCAAAACCTGATAACTTAAATATATCATTTAAATGATTTTGGCTCATTGAAAAAATAAATCTTAAATCTTAAAAAGGAATCTTAATAAAACCGTGGGTTATCAAAATAAATCTTAAAAAAGAAATTCAAAATTCGAAGAAGAAAACTACTTGGAGAAAGAATCATGCAACCATTTTGCTAGAAAAATAACAGAGAAAGTACCTCTCCATTACTGAAAAGACTCGGTGGTCCACCAACTTCATCCTCCAAAACGATTTCGTCGGCATCTGTATCAATCGTTCGCTTGTCTTTGGAAAAGAAACCAATAAGTTTCGGTAGATTCCGAAATATCAAAGATTTTAACTTTTGAAAGGGCTCGCCTACAAGTTGCCCATAACATACACTTTCCAAAGTCACAAGGTCTTCAAGAGTTAGAGATTCCAAGTTGGGGAAGGTATTATGAGAATAACTCCAACTGACGAAGTTAAAGACATATGTAACTTCGTCGTTGTTTTGGACATGGAGACACTTCAGTTGTTTCGCAGCATCACTGTCAAATAGAAAGGAAATAATATTCCCACTCTCCTTCCCATCCAAGTACAATTGCTCACATCTCTTTACTAGCAACTTTATACCTCGGTCGAATTGATTTCTCCTGGTGAGCTTGAGTTTTAGCTTGTTAGAGGAGGTTGGATGGATGTCAGGATATGCCCAACAATCACCGATAAGTATGGTGTATCTTTCTAACTTATCGGAGAACAAGTTGGCTGGAAGAAGGTTAGCATCTGGAACAAGTATGTCTAATGCAGTTAGTTCAGCCAAGTGCTTCAGCTCTGAAACAGTAGCATTACTTCCTCCGCTAGTGGGACCTTCACCGTCCCATTGCTTAAAGCTTTTTATTCCCATCCTCAAGTCTTCTAGTCTTGTCAAGCTTGATATAACACCAGGTGAGATCAGAACAAGTTCAGAGCAACCGGTCAAATCCAATAGTTGTAGACGAGTTAATTGCCCTATTTCTTTGGGCAACTCTTTAATCTTGGACTTTAGGAGGCTAAGAATTTTCAAGTTTGTTAGCTGTCCAACAAGAGTTATGTCTACCAACTCGCACCGATCTAAACACAATGTCTGAAGATGCTTTAGGGATAGAAGAGACCGAGGTAGCGACGGAATACGGATTCCGCTGACATCCAACACTTTGAGTTCTTTCATCCCTTCAAAAAAATTTCTTGGGATTTCCTGGGAGTCGCCCATATTATTATCGGACAAGATTAACAATTTTAATTCTGGGCATTCCCAAGGTACTTCAGGAAGCCTGGGGATCTTGCAACTTCTTAAGGACATCCTTGTGTAGTTGTGAAGCTCTACAACGTGTTCTTCAAGTTCCTCTTGAAGCACCGTTTGCAGAACCGGATCCAAACCCAACTCGACAAGTTCAACCCCGTTTGGCGTCACCTCCCGACCCGAAGAAACAATCGCTGCCCCCAATTTGATATTCAACGACGGCGTCGCCACCAAGGACATCCACATCGACCCCAACACTTCTCTCTCAATCCGAATCTTCCTCCCCGAACCCACTTCTAAGCCTAGGGTTAACAATTTATCGAAGCGATCCAATCTCAATATAGAGCCCAACCGGGTCATGGAGGGATTGAACTTGATGGCGAACGCTGGCGTGGGAGTGTACAAATGCTACTCGCCGAGTAGTTCGACCAGGCCAGGTCGAAAATTGCCGATCATCTTTTAGTTTCACAGCAATGGTTGGGTTAGTGGGAGCAACGACTCGGTGGCCAATGATATATTATGTAGGTGGATCGCGAAGCTGTGTGACGTTATCGTTTTGGCTGTAGGTTATCGTTTTGGGAGTGAGCTTGGATTTGAGGGAAGAAGGAATGGAGGGTGCGGGTTAGGGGAGACTGGTTTTGGTGGTGAAGGAAGGTTGGGGGGAAAAGGTGCGGGTTGTAGAGGGAAGAAGGAAGGGAAGGGGTTGGGGGAGGTAAAAGACGGGTGGGTGATGTAAGGGTGGGCATGGGTGGGATTTGGGGAAGATGAAACTGTTTTATTTTTATTTTTATTTTTTATATATATATAAATTTTTTATTTTATTTTATAAAATAATTTATTTTTAATTTCCACGTGGATGACACGTGGTGCTCAGTCATTGTCCACATGGGTGCACGCCACAGTTAATGGAGACTTAACAGTTTGACAAACGGATGTATAAAACTGTCCCAAAATTTACACTTTAGGTATGACTCTGAGACGAAAAAAACTTGATGTACTAAATGTTGAAAACTGCAAAACTTCAGGATAAAAAACAGAGTTTAACCCTATTTAAATTGATACCAAAAACACATTATTGTGAAACTTTGGTGGTTATTAGTGGACTCTCCTGTGATTAGGGCCGAGTTTAAATTTTTTGCACTTAAAATAAGTGTGGTTTCTCTATGACACTTGATATCTGTCCACAAACTTAATCGTAACATAACTTTTTCAACTCCAATAAAATTAAATAAAAATAAAAACACATTATTGTGAAACTTTGGTGGTTATTAGTGGACTCTCCTGTGATTAGGGCCGAGTTTAAATTTTTTGCACTTAAAATAAGTGTGGTTTCTCTATGACACTTGATATCTGTCCACAAACTTAATCGTAACATAACTTTTTCAACTCCAATAAAATTAAATAAAAATAAAAACAAAAGTAAGAAAAAAGACGCCGGTCATCATCTCCTCTCTCTCTCACACTTCCCTAAACACAACAGCATCAATATCAACTGCATCTCCTTCACACTTTAAATCCATAAATCAAACCCAAAAGCCTCGCCCTTCAATTTAATGCTCCTTCAAAGAATAGGGGACGATGATTGTGACCGTGAAGCCCACCGAGACGCAGATTCCGAGAATCTACTTCACCGTTCCCGCGAGCTCCTTCGGCCATGTATCTGTTCCTCATAACCTTGGTGATGTCGATGACGATGTCATCAAGGTAGATGCTGCAGCTGTGCTTGAAGAGGTGGTGGTCCGGGAGGGAGGGGCGGTGATTGGTGGCATTGGGAAGGAAGGAGAATGGGAGAGGTAGCCAGTACGCTGGGCTATTTTTTTTTTCTTTATTTTATTTGGAGTTAACTCCGTTAGGTTTGGATTAGTGAATGGACACAGATATCAAAATTTTAAAAAGTCACAGAGCGGCATATGCATAAATATATGCAGAAGATTTGAACTTGTTAGGAAAATACCTAGGAAAAAAAAAATCTTAATATCAAAACCTAATAACATAACATATCATTTAATTGGTTTTCGCTTATTGGAAAAAATAAATCTTAAGCATTTGTATCTTTTTTCTTATTGAAAGAGAGAAAGGAATTATATGTCGAAATTCGAAGAAGAAAGCTATTTGGAGAAAGAATCATGCAACCATTTTGCTAGAAAAATAACTAAGAAAGTACCTCCCCATTATTGAACAGTCTCGATGGTCCACCAACTTCATCCTCCATAATGATTTCGTCGGCTTCTGTAGCAATCGTTAATTGCTTGCCTTTGGAAGAGAAACCGATAAGTTTTGGTAGATTCCAAAGTATCAAAGATTTTAACTTTCGGAAAGGCTCGCCTATGAGTTGCCCATAACATATACTTTTCAACCTCACGAGGTCTTTAAGAGCTAGAGATTCCAGGTTGGAGAAGACATTATGAGAATAACTCCAACTGACGGAGTTAATGACATATTTAACTTTGTCGTTGTTTTGGACATGGAGATGCTTCAGTTGATCAACAGCTTCACTGTCAAATAGATAGGAAATAATATTCACAATCTCCATCCCATCCAAGTACAATTGCTCACATTTCTTTACCAACAACTTTATACCTCGGTCGAACTGATTTCTCCTTGTAATCTTGAGTTTTAGCATGTTCGAGGACGTTGGATGGATGTCAGGATATGCCCAACAATCACCGATAAGTATGCTGTATCTTTCTAACTTATCGGAGAACAAGTTGGCTGGAAGAAGGTTAGCATCTAGAACATGTATCTCTAATGCGGTTAGTTCAACCAAGTGCTTCAGCTCTGAAACAGTAGCATTACTTCCTCCACCAGTGGGACCTTCACCCTCCCATTGCTTAAAGCTTCTTATTCCCATCCTCAAGTCTTCTAGTCTTGTCAAGCTTGATATAACACCAGGTGAGATCATAACAAGTTCAGAGCAACCGGTCAAATCCAATAATTGTAGCCTTGTCAATTGCCCTATTTCTTTGGGCAACTCTTTAATCTTGGACTTTAGGAGGCTAAGAATTTTCAATTTTGTTAGCTGTCCAACAAGAGTTATGTCTACCAACTCGCACCGATCTAAACACAATGTCTGAAGATGCTTTAGGGATAGAAGAGACCGAGGTAGCGACGGAATGCGGATTCCGCTGACATCCAACACTTTGAGTTCTTTCATCCCTTCAAAAAAATTGCTTGGGATTTCATGGGAGTTGCCAATCCTACCTATATCCAGGATCAACAATTTTAATTCTGGGCATTCCCAAGGTACTTCAGGAAGCCTGGGGATCTTGCAACGATTTAAGGACATCCTTGTGCATTTTTCAAGGAAATCCTCAGTTGGCCATTCTTTCACCTCATCTCCATATGCTCTTGAAAAGGCTTTTTGATCATCAGTTGCAATCCGGACAGCAACATCTCGTACAAGTTCATGGATTCTAACAGTGTCATCGTCATAGCTGTCCTGCAATAGGCAAGATTTTTTTAATTTTTTAACCATTACATTCAATGAAGTCCGTGCCTCTTCCACTGTCTCAACATCTTTTATCAAACCCAAACCCATACTATACTTCAACAAGTCACTGAGAAAATTGCTGCAACTCCCGCAAAGCAAGAACAATTGCTTAAGCTCCTGATCCTCCAATTGTTCGTAACTCCACTTTAGAGCCAAGAATGCTTTTTCATTCATTTCTTTCTTGTCAAATCTTTTGAAACTTCTCAACGCATCTTTCCATTCATCCAAACTACCATCCCTTAAAGCCCTTGCAACTGCAACAACCAAAACCGGCAAACCTCCACATTTCTTTGCTAGCTGGGTTGCTTCCTTCAGTATACGGTTGTCTTTAACAACATCACCTGCCATCTTCTCAAACAAACTCCAACTTTCATTTTCTGTTAAAAATCCCAGTTGAAAATCTTTTTGCGTATGCATATCAGAGCGTAAAACATTTCTTTCTCTAGATGTCAACAATAGCTTACAGTGCGGCACACCGACGAGTCCCACAGCCTCAAAGTTAATTCTTTCCAAGACATCGTCTAAAATGACAAGAGTCTTCCCCTCTTTTATCCCGGCCCGTAGGAGATTTGCCCTTTCTCCCATATCCTTAGATTCATCAACGTCCATCCTCAACTTTTTGGCAATTTCTTTTTGAATTTTTTCGTTGTCTTTTGTTTCTTTGACATTTAGAATTATAACCACATCATCAAATAACTTCTCTTTCACAACTTCTCTGTAAACCTCTTTGGCAAGTGTTGTCTTCCCAACGCCCCCTAATCCGTACACCCCAATCCTGTTGATATCAGGTTTTTTCAGTTCCGTAATGATATCCTTCACCATTGAAATCCTTGATTCAAAGGCCATGTACTCGTCCGAGGCTATGGCAGACACGTCTTCTACGGGAACTTCGTAAGAAAGACTGGAACTGGAAAACTCTTTATTTTTATTTTTATGTGCTTCAATCTTTTCCACCAGTTTTGTTGACTTCCTGCTACGCTGATGGTAGTATATCAGATTAGGACATATAATGAGACACTTTGTCTTTGCACGGCCTTCATCATGCAAGAGTGCGTCTGCCTCCCGAGTGGTATTCTCCGCATCTGACAGCCATTTCTTGACATCAGCTTTCACTTCATGATTAACTTTTCTTCCGACTTCATCAACTTCATGCTTCCTCCCTTGTTTGACAGAGTCAAAATCCTCCAATTTACTCCTTAGATCTTCAAGGTTGCTTTTGTAGAAAATGATATAACCCACTTGGCGTGCAACTGGTCTAATTGTGTAGTCAATTATTGTAGGAATAATTGCAGTGAGTATCTCCATCGCCATGGCACCTTCAGCTTACCAATTCGTCTGCTTCTCCGATCTGTTGAATATATACGAATCCAAAATAGAAAAAATTCAAGATACGAGAAAGAAATCCTTATTTTTAAAGCAGATGAATTAAAGAATGAAACAATAGGTCATACCTTAGCTCGTGATCGAGACTACGCTTGAAGAAAAACAGAGCAGTATGCAAATAATCATTTTGTTTTCTTTTGCATCTTTTGGAGAAATCTGCACGGTAAAAGCAAAAACAAGGTTATATCACACTTGCAAATAGACGTCGAGACCATGAACAAGTTTTCACATACAACTTTTTATACTAAAAAAACTTGGTTGGTACAGAACTTAGGTAACTGTTTTCAAATCTTAGAAACTAAGAAAACATATATAATCTGCTTTGAATTTCACTGAGGCATTTTAACAAACACCATATCTGCACGCTTAAAGCCGGTGCATGAGGCAGACAACGAAATGTAGAACGATTTGCTCGTTGAAGACCACCAATTGAAGTTTGTACCACAGAGTTACTGATCTAGATGGTACGATGGAGTTGACCCCCGATTCTCAGGAGCTGAGCGAGTTGACTCTGCCAAGGCTCGATGAGTTCCAGAGGCTCATGACGAGCTCTAGTTTACGAAAGAAATCTGAGGCCATCAACTGCGAAATCCAGGCAGTCATGAGCTCGAGCAACGCGAGGTTAGGAACAGAGACAACCTCGCTCTGAAAGGTCGAAGCAGAGCTAAAAGGCTGCCGAGTGTCTGATTTTGTTCATCTTGAAGAGAATTCAATTTTTTATTTATTTACAAGAATGATAACGGCAGCCATGGTGATTGGTCCTAGACGAAGGGAGATAGAGGAAAAAGGGTGAAAAAGTTGCTGGGAGGAAGAAAGGAGCTGTTTGGTTGTGTGTTTAAAAGTTCCAGAGGCTTATGAAGGAAATTTCACCCAGAAGAAAAATCACGAAGGAGGTTGAAATTATATGGGGAAATTTGGGCTTCTATATTTCCGTGAATTCCATGACGGAGAAGTCCGACGACGACGACGGAGAGCTGCCATGGCTTCCACGATAAAGAATATGAGGATTATGGGGCCGGGTCGCCGACAGAGAAAGGTTGGAGGAGAAGTGGGTGGCACCGATGGAGGAGACGAGGTTACCGGAAGCGTTGGAGAGGACAAGGTTTCTGGCGCTGAAACCATGGCAGAAAGCGAGGAGTGAGGCTGGAAGAGGGAGGCGTTGAGGAAGAAAGGGGATGTTTGGATGTGAGGTTAATCTTGTGTTTGGTTACACGTTTATAAATTAAAATTGTAACAGATGTTTTGTTCTCATTGGGCCACTTCATGTGGTTTTTTTTTTTTTTTTTTTTTTTAAGGAAAGTCATGTGGTTAATATTTTGGGTACGACTATTTAGTACCCAAGTGTTGTCTCAAAACGAGAGCAGCAAATAATTAAAGAAGGGAACATTACGGTAATCAGCCTCAAGTATACCAAAGGGACAAGAGAAGACACCCTCAAATGAAAATTTTAATCAAGGTGTGTTTAATGTTTAAAGTGGCCCGTAGATAATTGAAGAGTTTTTATGTTTTTCTCTTCTAATGTTGTCAATAAATGAACTTTAAGCTAATTTCGGTTAGAGAGAAGAAAATGGAAACATAAAAAGGAAAAGAAGAGAACAACTGATCATTATTCAGGAGACGACAAGTTCGACGAACAGACTTGCAGAATAGCAAGAAAGGCTCAAGCTTTTCTCAACTTGGTTTGCTTCATTTTATTATGCATTTAGTGACAACTTCAATTGTGTTTCGAAATTATTTTTTTTCCCTAGAGTTATGAGGTAGTGTAATCATGATTGCTTCCATTACTACAAAATAGGGCTTTCATGACACTTGATAAAAAATTTAATGACATTCTTTTATTAAAAATGTTTTTAAAATAATAACATGACGCAATTTAAAAGAAAAAAAAAACAAAAGGAGACGTGAGTGAAAAAATAAACGTGGTGTTTATCGTTTTCACCCAGTGTGAATTCCCCACTTTCTCAATGATCTCCCCCAACTATCCGGTTTGGTTGTTTTTTCAAATCTCCTTTTCACTCCCTCAAACCCTAAAAGCTCAGTGCTCTTCTACTTCTTTCAAATCTCATTTTCACCCAGTATCTTGTCTTCCTTCCAATCCTATTCATCGATTTCACACACTCATCGTGAAATGATAAAAAAACTAAATTAGTATATTGTGAAATTATTTCAAACCAATAACCATCAATTCTTTTTTTTTTTTTAATTTTTTAATTTATTTGATTTTTTTACTTTGCTTTTATCTTCTAGCAGTTTTCGCCTTTTAAAGGTATGCGCTTTAACTTTTGCAAACCCTAATCTTTGTACATATTTATTTGTGTAAGTGTGTACACACACACACATATATATATATATATATATCAATGTATATGCATTTTTGTGGTTGGATTATTAGATTATTATTAGATAGGTTTTGATGCAGTGCTTGGAATTTTGCATTTATTGGCATATCCACTTCTGTAGGATGTTCTATTTCTTTCATATTTTTTATATTTCTTTGAAATTTTTTTATTTGATTTGATTTGTGCGTCTTTTAAAATTTGTCAGATTGTAAGTTTCAACTTTGTTTATCATAATGTGCTATTTGTGTGCTATATTAACTCTAGTTAGATTGTGAATTTCAGTTTTGATTTCATTTCGTTTACACATTTGTCAAATATATTTAAAAGATTTTTTGAAACAGGGTTGCAATTTGGCTGCATAGAGGGACACTGATACATTTTTTTTTGGGAACTTTAACGAAAAATACCCGGTACTGTTCACTTTAACGAAAAACCACATTTTTACACTAAAAAGTCAATCCTGGTACTATTCACTTTACCTTTTATTTTGTCCTTATCATTAAAACTCAAAGTTTTCAAGCACTTTTCATTAGTTTTCCTTTCTTTTTTCTTGACATGATTATGAACTGCCTCGGCGAGAAACAGGTAAAAAATGGTCTTAGTTTACCGGCTCAGCCCGGTTAACTCCTATTTACTAATTAATTTTCCACCCAATGCAATCCCCGATATGTTCTTATCGATTTAGATGTCCTGAGTAGCTAAAAGTTAGTTAATGATCCTCACATAAAAGACTAGTAGAGAAAGAAAAGGTGGTAAAAAAAAGGAGCGGGTGGGGGGAATATAGTGTGAAGTGGAGACAGGGAGAGAGAGAGAGAGGAAGAGAGAGTTAACGACTGTTTAGTAGAAATTAATTTATAAAAGAGTTAATGACTGGACCGGACAGTGGACAGAGAACATGTTAGGCTGATCGCTTTGAAAGGACCTTGTAGACAATTTGGGTACCAAGCAAATAACTATGACCGTGGTAAGTAATTTCTGTCATAGCTTCTTTGTTCCATTTAATTGTCGATTAAGCATTCTTCTTAAATAACTATACTTTTGACTGAGCATCCTTTGTTTCAAATTCTTTCTGGCCTAATGAGTAGCCTATTTGATTGTATTTAACTCTATATATCATTTTTTGACAAAAAAAAAAAAACTCTATATATCATTCAACTATAAGATTTTTTCGACTTTGACATTTTTATTGGTCATTGTTGATCATTTATACAACATGGTTTATGTTCCTAACATTGTTGAAAACTACGTGTTCAGAATATTGTCTTAATTGCTAATTATTTTCAATTAATATATGTGTATAAAATGGTAGGGGTTATATTTCAGTGAGTTCAAGAACTTGGACATGCACTACCTGCAATTGGGGATGCTGATAAGGGATACCTTCTGCAATAAAGTCATCATTGACAAATATAAACTTTGAAAATTAATATTGAATTATGTATGATTGAAATTTGTTTTTTGTTGTCACACGTTCTCTTTGATTGTGATTTGTTGCAGTTCAACGAAAAAGCTACATACACTCAAAGGAAATTGATGCATCAAGAATGGAGTGAGTTGAGTATGTTGATGACTTCAACCCAATAGATAAAATACTAGACTAGCTAGTTTGTGACATTATTAAGTGAACTTATAGTTTTATTTTAGTAGGAAAACTCTACACATTTTATTAAATGTGTTGATTGTGAGATTGTCTTTTGTAATACCTTGGTGATGGATGAATTACAAAATTATGAAGCAATACTGGTTTATTTGAGGTAAATATCTTGCTTTCTAGATGAATTATGCAGGTCTTATTTTCAAATTAAAAATACATTTTATATGTGATCAAAGTACAATTTAAAAAAGAATTGGAATTAAAAAAAGGAAAAGTAGGGAGTGGGAGAGAAAAAGTGTAGGAGTAAAACTATGGTGACTTGTGGTGAGGGGAAAAAAACTTGTTAGTGTGAATTACTTTAATGCCTTTTTTTTTCTAATCTAATCTCAATTATGTATAAAAGGGTATAATAGTAATTTTATTAATTTTTGGTTGACAAACAAAGTTATATTAATATGCAGTTTAGAGACATATATAATGAAAAGTAATGATTTTGTGTTTGGTAGTAATGTTTTGGCAATGTATAAGATAGCGGCAGTGTTGGTGGACATGGTGGTTGTAGCAAGAATTTGAAGTGCAAATAACAATTCTCAAATCAAAATAACATTTTCCAAATGAAATTAAATTTTTGAACAATTAAATTTTTAGAATGCAAATAATAATTTTCAAACGATATTATACAACGAAAAAAAGTACATACCAGAGCTCTTGATAGAAAAGTTTGCAACTCTTTTGGTCTTGTTTATGCTTTCTTTTGGAGACAACTGCATAGCAAAAGCAAAAGGAATGTTATATTATTTCGAGATCATCAATGTACGTACGATTTACAAGTCCATCGCAATTTTCCAAATAGTTCTTGGAGCACATATGAACTTTTGATTGATTTTAAGAGATATATTAATTAAATTATATGGAGAGTCATGTGAAAAGGGTACGATAAATGTCTATAAAAACAGAATTCATTCTTCTAGACAAATAGTTCAACGTGAAATCTATTTCTCTTCCTCCCTTTGAAGTGCTATTTCTTATTTGACATTACCACATCTAAATTACAAATAAATAGAACATTCTTGGTCAATCAAAAGAGGGTGAAAAGACAATTTAGTCATTTATCTCACTCTCTTCCTCTCTCCTCCAATTTTAAAAACAAAAATAAAAAAAATTCACACACAAAGTGTGTGTGAATATGCTAGTAGTAATTAATAGTCTAATGATATTAGAGTTTGGCCACTTAGGGCTAGTTTAGGATTGTGATGCTTTAAAAAAAAAGCAACTTATTAAAAAATCTGGAACATCAAATGTGTTTGGTAAAAAAAAAAGTTTTTTTTTATTTTAAAAATGTTGTCAATGGCAGTAAAAAAACATAGAAAAGTAGAAGCAGGATCTACCATGCTTTTAAAAAAAGTGTTTTTTTTTTTTACAAATCATCGTAATCAATGCTCATTTGATGAAATTTTCAAATGGCATTTATACCCCCACATATTTTACAAAATTACAATCATTGCCCCTAGTTATTCTTTGTGACAATTATTATATTACGTTAAATCTCATATCCATTTTAGTCATTTAACATATTCACAGTAATTTATATAAAATTTTACTAAACACTCGGACACTATTTTTTTTTTTTTTGTCAAAAGCACTTTTACAAAAAAAAAAATTATTAAACACTCAACAACTTTATTTTATAGCAGTTCATTCTCACAGCACATTAGAATCAGTTTTTTTAAAAAGCACAGCAATACTAAACTAGTCCTTAGTTGTGACTAGGGGTGGGCGCTTGGAACCGAAAACCGAAACCGAAACACGAATCGAATCAAACCGCACCGAACGGTTTGGTTTTGCAGTTTTGAAACGGTTGCGGTTTCAAAACCGAACCGCGGCAAAAAAAACGGTTTGGTTTCGGTTTTGGGTTTTCAAAACTGCACAGAACCGAAACCGCGCCATATATCCTACTAGTTGTGATGTTATGTTGCGTGGGTTTGTATGCATGTATCCTTGCTAGTATTAGGCATTTTCAATGTGGATCCTTACTACCATTCTTTCAATTGTTTGTGCTACTATGTGTGTGGTATACATGGCACTATCTGAACCTTGCTATGTGTGTGCTACTATGTGTGTGGTATACATGGCACTATCTGAACCTTGCTATGTGTGTGGTATAATTGATAATGCCAATGGTAGTAATTTTAAGTACCTATGAAAGGCTGGATCACATATATCATTAATACTTTAACCAAAAGTTAGCCTCATTATTTCCAATAGATGGTTTCCTTCTCCAAAACAATGGACAGAAACTGAAATATGCCAATGGCAAGGGAAATACTACTCTGATTGCAGATAGCATCGAAAAGTATGTTAAAAGTGATAGCATATGGTTGACATTCAGGCTCTTGACAATTTGACAAAGCATTTCATTGAAAAGTTTCAATCCTTACTACCATTATAATTGATAAATGCGTTGTATGGTTTACCTCGTAATGGTGCTAAGTTATTTCTACAGTTTTGGTAAAGTTTTTCTGCAGTTTTGGTGCAGTTTTTCTGCAGTTTTGATGCAGTTTTTTTTTTTTTTTCTTGCAGTTTTGCTGCATTATTGTTGTTGTTTTTGTTGCATGTTCATTAATTAATATATGAGGAAAATAAGACCGTCTTATGCTTAAATGGGTGTATATTTTAAATTGTACATTTTTTTCTCAAAAACTGAAACGAAACCGTTTGAAACCGCACCGCACCAAACCAAATGGTTTGATTTCTTTTCGGTTTTGGCTTCAAAACCGCACCGCAAAAAGTTTCGGTTTCGGTTGCGGTTTCACTCGAAACCGCACCAAACCGCACCGCGCCCACCCCTAGTTGTGATAGCCCATCCTGGAAAATTATTCTCGTTGATGTGAAAAGATGAATTTACCCTTGAGCGTTGGGTGTGTGTTTTATGTTTGGGCTAAAGGTTTGGGCCAATTATTTTAGGTCCTAATGTTTTGGACCCAATTGGAAGTTAGAAAATTTTTGTATTTTGGTTTGTTGACCAATCCTAGACCACACACTCATTTTCTCTCGCTCTCCCGTGACTCTCTATCTCGGCTCTCCTACCATTTCCATACAAAACGTACGGACAAACACCAAACCAAACCATTCACGCATGGATCGACATCAAGAAGGTAAGATTCGTACTCCCTGCAAGCTTAGAAGTTCATCTATACCATTTTCAAGACCTGAGACGTTTATTTTCTCGAGAAACCGTAATCTCAGATTTGTGCATTGTTCATGTGGTCATAATTATGGATGTTTCAGGGGATTTTAAGCTTGTAGGAAGCTTTAGGACGTTCTTATGAAGCTCGGAGAAGAAAAACCAAGTGATTTGGACATCGGGAAGTGGAGATCCACGAGTTTGAATTTTGGCCGGACTTATCGAGGCTTTTCCGGCGAGATCCCGTGATTGTTGAAGCTTGAAAGTGGTAAGGTTTTGTTCTACTCGTTGTAAGCTTCATTTTGGTACAAATTTCGTGAATTTTGGTTAAGAAATGAAGAAGATATGAAGACTTGAAAATTTTCCAGAAATCCGGCGAAATTTAAGTTGCAGACGGCGGCGGACGGCGGTCGCTGGCGAGGTCTAACGGAGAAGAAGGAAGAATATTCCGTCAAAGTTGACGAAATATTTTTAATGGCGTTAGGTAACGCCGTTAACTTCTGTTAGGATATAATGGAATATTCTTAACGCAATTAGTCACATTGGTTGCACGTGGCCGCGCGTAGGGCTGTGCCCTTGCCGGCGCGTGGGGCCTCGGAAATTAATTCTAAAAATATGGGGATGTTCGTGAGGTTGTGTAGATCACTTTGGTATATTCAAACATCACAATTGAGCAATGTATGAGAAGTTATTACCTAGTTTGATATATGTGCATTAAAATGACGTTTATATAGTTGTTTCGCATATAGGTGAGACCTATCCGGAGGACGAGCGTAGCCAGGCTATGCACGGCACGGGGGTTATGACCTTTCGACATATCTGTGAGTGGGCTTTTGTTTTTAGTATATATATATATATATACACACACACACACACTTGATGTTTTTCCCAGAAAACATATTTAAAGGAAATGTGATTTAAATGCCATGTCATATATGCATCATATTTTAGTATACGCATTATCATAATTATGCATAATGTTGCATGGTGCTGTGGAGGCGCAGGTAAGCTACATGTGAGTATATTATGCTGGTAGTGGTTATGAGATAGATGGTGATGATGTTGAGATGTATACTAAGCTCATAAATCTGCACCCCGGTGTTAGTGCTCCCGCTCAGAGTTAAGGGCACAGTCCTTCACGTGATGTTCACCTCCCGCACCACACGCTCATCTTGGATCCAAGTTAGGTGCACAGTCCTGTCGTATAGACCACTTTAAGTGGGTTCGACTCATAGGTGACCTGCGAGTATTCGCACAGTCTTCACATGATCGTAGCACTAGAGCGTATTATTTTACACCCAGTCCTGTTGGACAGACCACGTGAGGTGGTTCTGACTTGTGTGCAGATATGTATATACATGATGAGATATGTGATGAGACGTATATACATGATGAAATATGTGATGAGATTGAGATATGATTGAGATGAGCTCTAGATTCCGCCGTGCAGATCATGTTAGGTGACTCCGGCCGGCAGATGATTGATATTGAATTGCTTCACCTGGCTTACATTTATTGTGATATTGGGCATGGCATATACATGGCATACATATATGTGGATTAGGATATATTGAGCATGGTTTTGAGATATATACGTATGTATACTATTTTCTGGGAAATTATATAGGTTTTACAGCAAAGGGTTAGAGCTTTTGATAACGAGATGATTTTTGAAAAAACTTTTTTTTGCCCACTCACGCTTTTTGTTTTGCGCCCCTTCAGGTATTAGGTAGCGTTTTGTTGGTGGCTCACGAGGATACAACGGAGATTATGACAGATCATCACTCATGTAGGATCACCTTTGGTGTTGATATAATTAGTACCTTTATGCTTGACTGCACTCAGGCTAGTTAAGCTCTGATTGTGTATTCATTAGTATTTCCCCTATATTAATTTGCTTCCGCACTGTGCACATGGTTATGTCACCCTCACGTGACGGCCAGTATACCTCGATCAAGGTCGGGGTGTGTCATTAGTACAACGATCTAGTTATATTCTTCTTCACTTGGAAGTGAGAGGTGGTTCAATTATCGCAAAGACGAATTTGAACTATATTATTGCTAGCCCATTAAAAGGCTAGCTCGCTCCCTCCATTGTAAATAATATAGTTTGTTAAAAAAAAAATTATATATATATATATATACACCGAACAACAGAACACCGGAAAAAAAAAATAGAAGAAAAGAGATTGGGAAAAGGGTAGAGGAACCAAAGAAAGGAAGAAAATGATGATGAATATTTTCAAAAACTTTCAATCAGATTTCGCAGAGAGAAGAGAGCAGCATGAGAAGGAAGGAGAGCAGAGGAATATTTCTAATCAAAATTACCAAGTATCCAACAGAACACTTCCCATGAATATTGTACGGAAAATCTAAAGACGCGCCAACCCTTGAATTAAAAGTTTGAGAAGTAAAATACAGCATGAAGTCAAAGAAGGATGCGGAAGGACATACCTTATTTTCTTCTTAAGCTTAAACAAGTAAGAACAGGCTGCAATTATACAATTAAGAACGGAGGAGGCATGCTTAACTCTTTATTTTCTTCTAACAAGCTCCAATTAAAATAAGAGAAAACATAAAAACGAAAGTGTGAAAAGAATTATAGAGTAGGAATACAGGAAATCTGAAGGCGTCAGTAACCTTTCAAGTTGTTGGAATAACAGTTGAAAACATTGTTGGAAATTATATATTATAATATATAATTTTAATAATTGGATGAAAAATAGTGTTAACCATATTTCTTAGAAATGTTATGTTGTTTAGGTGCATTCCCTTGATAAGTGATGTATACTTATAGATGAAAAGTTACATCTTTTTAATAAGTAGAAATTAGATTTTATATAAACCCATGAAACCATTGGTATTACACAATAGAAAATTAGAGTTAATTTTACTCTAGAGAAATAGGGTTTCCTTTGTTTCTCTCATTCTTTGTTTGTCTTTCGAGTTGTGTTCTGAGAGTATGAAATATATAAAGTTCGCCAGAGTTCAAAGATTGAAGTGCTTCGACTTGGGATTATAGATTGTTGAATACTGGGAGATGGACGCCTATTGAACTACAAGCACAAGAGTAGGGGCGAAATTCTGTCTTTAGGACATTGCATTTATGCAAGCCTCAATCTCCAACTTTGTTAGTTTTTCTAACTTTCTCTCTAGTTGTTTATGTTAATCTCATATATAATTGATGTTGTGAATTTGATTATTATCATTGGAATTATATTGTTATTTTTTCATATTTTCTAATATTGCTTTAACAATCTGTTTGGGCCCAAAATAATAGTTTGGGCCGAGGGTAGGATCACTCTCGGCCCAGGAGGCCGGGCGGCAAAAGGACCAAGGATCGGTCAACACGTGGGCGTCCAAACCTAGGGCGGTTAGGACGAATCCTAGTGCAATGGGGAGTCTCGACGGGATCGGATATCCAGGAAACTAATCCAGCTTAGCTAAGGACTAGGTTCATAGTCCTAGTAGATGTAGGACTGGTCGAGGTGATCCGGAGAGGGAAACCTAGTCCGAGTAGGATTTAAACTCGGACTCAAGGTTCAGTACTATAAATAGGGGACGCTGTGCATCAGGAGAAGCCCCCACAAAATCAATACAAAATTGCCCTGCGCAAACTCTCACAACTTGTGATTTTTCTTTTTCCTTTTTCGCTGACACATCTTCCGTTGGCATCAACAGCACTGTGGAAGCAACCGGTGATATCTTAAGTCGGCATAGATAGCTCTGTCACCGTAGAGTCAGTCGGTCTCGCAGTATCTTCCGTTGGCATCAACAGCACTGCGGCGAGAACGATTGATTACCTATCCAAGTCTCGGTCGAGAAGGGTTTCTAAATCCTTATTGGTCGAGGTCATCTCATCAGCCTTCTCGGCGAAGTGAGGTGTTACAGTTATTACATTCGGCACATTGAAAGCCGAATTTGATTCTGAACTTCGTAAGAATAGTAACCTTGTCTTCAGGTTCGAGAACCCAAGAAGCCGAGACGTGTTCCTTTCTCGGCCGCAATCGCAAGACGCAGAAGTCAGTAGCGCGACCCAACGCAACATCAACAAATTTACTCCTCGGCCGAGCTCGGCCGACGAGTTGGCACGCCCCGCATTCACCGAAGGACGTAGTTAGCTCATTAATTACTCGGCCTGCGCGCCACGTAGGCTTTGTAGTTTCTAGGGTCAACACAATCTAAAAAACAGAAGTTTATCTATGGAATTATTAGAAAATGTGAAAATGTGTCTGCAAGATGTATATGCAGTTTACGGGAAGCAAAAGGGAAGGTAAGCATTAGTCTTTATTTGATTCGTGCCTTTTGCATATTATGATTTCTAAAGTTTGGCAGTTATTAAGGCAACAGGTCAGTACTTTCTGGTAAAGGAAGACTAAGAGACAAATAAAAATGGCGTGTCTGTTTAATACTTCTGTTTCATATGCACAATCATGGTTACAACTCTGGAGAAAACTATGTTGTCATTTTCATATTTTCATCTCTGTGAGTTCTCTGATTTTACTCTACCTTATAACCAGATAAATACTTGTGGACGAAAGTACTTGTATGTTTTGATAGAAGTGATAATATATAATGCATGAGGAGAATGTCCATGGAAACCATTTAGCGGTTCTTGACTTTACTTTGGCTGACTTATTAACCCTGTTGATGTCTGTGTTTGACAATGAAAGGGTATACTGTTTCGATCCGGCACCACCATGATCTTAAATTTGATTGTGTAAGTAGAAGCAGATACATGTATATATGTGGCTAAAACCAGACGTGGGTACTGTCTGAATGGATTTCTCCATTTCTGGTGGCAAATCCAAATCTTGTTTGACTGATCTGATTATGCACTTGGATTATATCTTGCATGAATCTAGATTATTGAAGTGTGATTTTGAGATATATGTATTTCTTTGAAAATACATGGCTGCTTCCATCTTCATGTTTACTTGAATTATAAATATACAAAAAGGATAAGACAAGTGTGGTCCTCGATATGCGAAGAAATTACAGAAAGGAATAGATAAGTATGATTATGGGCACTGCACATATAAGTATGCATGTCCCCTTTCTGGGTTTGCCTTTAAGGCGCTCATTTGATAGGATTTGCCTACGGATGCGAGTTTGGTGTTTAATTTTTACGGAGCACAATATCATGAAAAGGCATTCGGAACTTTTAACCAACATAATCAGGTACGATTGGTGAGGTTTGGTAGTGGACCGAACCCATATGTGGCTCTCCATTTGAATGAATGTATCTGTTGCGAAGCAGTATTCTGCTTTCGCTGACAAGTTTAGAAAACAAAATTTTGTATCAATCAAATGGATTGATGATTGATCTGCATATGCAACATGTTTCAGATAAGCATGAGCCTTGCATTTGCATAAATACTTGAGTTTGTGCATGAGTATTTGAGAAGCACATAGTGCTTGCATTTGTCAAGGTTGATGATCATGACAAGGCAGTGTAATCAAATGGGCACAAGGTTTAAAATATCGATGATATTGGAAATATCGATAGTCCAAAAACACGGAAATTTCGATGGAAATATTGGGATATTATCGATATCGATAAAAATTGAATAAAAACCACGAAAATTGTAAGAAAAACTTGGAAATTTTTATTGAAACTTTGTAGGATGTTTATTTAGTCAATTATCTATTAGTTTATCACAAAAAATTGGAAGGAAATGCATTGCATGATGGATTTAACCGATTTAAGTTGATTATATAGCGAGCTGACAAACATTGTGAGTGTAGAAAATATGTAGTAATTAATGAAAGAAGTTTAAACACACCATAATCATTTATATATAATGAATTAGTACAATATTTTACACTTTATACATTGCATGGTAAGATACATGAGTGACTTAGTACCACATAGAGTTCCTATGAGGTTCAAAATTTTCACTATCTTCATCATCTCTATGTGTAGAGTAAGTGTATTGTGAAGAGTATTCATCAAATGATAAATCCCCAAAATAGTTTTGCATGTAATTGTTAACTTGAAAATAAATTGTCAAAGATTCATTGTCATGTGCAAATTTGTTTCTTGCAAAAAGAATTCAAAACAAAACCATAGATAATAAATATTAGCTTGCAAGCCTTGCAGACATCTTAACGACCATATAAATATTACAGGCTGAATATGTAATCACAAACACATCTGTAGCGAGTTGGATAAGGCCCAGGTGCGTGGTTGACAAAGGGGGGGGGTTTGAATCCCTCTATGCTCAAGATTGAGATTTTTTAGCATTTTTCAAGTATTTTTGGATTTCATATCGCGATATTTTGATGATAATTAAGTGGATAAGTGTGAAAATATCGTCCTCTAAAAAAAACGATATTAATATCGATATTTTAGTCATAGGTTGGGGCATAAGTTTTCCGATGCTTTGAGTGTTTGTGCTTCTTTTTCTTAATCTTCATAACAATCATTCTGATCTCTTTTTATCTCTGTGCAGACATTTTCTAAAGTTGTTAGAAGTTGGGCATCAAAAAAGTTCATGGCATGATGGTGGGCATTTCTTTCTTCTGGCTCCTATTTCGTTCAAATCATGTTCATATGCAATACTATTTTCTGTTTGATACTGTGTGTGCAAACCATCAATTCTATGTTGTGGGGAGGGTCAAATATCTTCAAAGTTGGTGGATTTCTGATTATTCTTAAGATTTAGAGTTGAAAGATGGAATGCTTTAGTAGTGATAGGAACTTAAACTTAGATTGTTGGCATGTATTTTTAATCTATTTTTCTCTCTTTCTGATAGTAGAAGTATATTACAAGTTAGCTAAGACAGAGAACTAGCCTTTTGCCAGATGAATTCAAGAAATGTACAACTTAGCTTATTAAAGTTTTAGACTGAGCCCATTTCATATAATTCTACGCTAATGTCATACATGTGTGGATTTTTTTTTATGCATCCATTATGTAGTATCTTTAAAGTTGATCTCTAGAGGATGAATTAGAAAGCTGATAAGGTAGAGCACAAATATTCGACTGAGAGGATCCGTAACATCCCACATTCAAAAAACTTAGGTATGGTGATTAAATTGCGCATTTAAGTAAATTCTATATGGTGAGTAATTGTTATTACTTTGGTCTAAAGTAAGGATTGAAATTGCAGCGTTCAAATGAACAGTGTTTTGGAGTGAATTTCATGTTATTTACAATTCTGTCATGGGGCATTTACGGGCTTGCATTCTGAACCAAGCACACGCGTCTATCATCCGGGTGTGTTTTGCTTCAATCTTCTCTGTCACACTCAACCTCTCTATAACCCTTTCTCTTTCACTCTCTTTCAGACTCTGCATCTCTCTCAACCCTCACCGTCTTCACCTTCTCCGTAAAACCCAGAGGCCGAGAGCCCTGAGTCCATATCACAACTCGCCACTTCGGTGGCCTCAATTCCATCAAACAACTACTAGCTCCTGGGCCTCCCTCTTTCTCTTCTCTATAAACACCGAGGCACTCCACCCCTCTCTCTCTCTCTCATCTCCCTTCGTTAGCTCTACCTACAACTCAAAACCTCGACAAAACACACCTTCCTTTCTACAAAAGCTCGACCTCCGACCTTCAAGGACTCCGCCACCAATTCCCCAATTTTCCATGGCTTCGCCGTAGACAGCGCTTTCGGCACTCAGCCGGTGTTGGAGGCCTTCTCTCCTCTGTCGATCTATGCCAAATTGAACGGCCAGGGCTTTGATGGACGGTTTGGCGGGTCCGATGATCCGATTTTGCCGGCTCCGTCGGAGATGCTGCCCGATGAGGCCTTTGCTTTCAGAGAATGAAGGAGGTAAGATCTCGAATTCTGATTGTTTTCGATTGAACCGATAGTTCTATATAGCAATTAAATTTTCACTCTTTTGTGCAATTTAGTTGAAAGTTGTTGGTTTTGATTTGGCTTGATCTTTCTGTTGCTCAGAAATTGAGTGGAAGTTAACGTGAGCAAGACCAGATAATTACCCAAGGAATTCTGAACAAATGGGATCCGATGACTGCCACATCGTCGGGAGTTGTTCATCGCCACAGAGAACGACGCAGCGGCGGCCGAGGGTCTTCAAGTCACCGATCTTGTTGAAGACGAGGAGGATGAGGGAGTCCAGGAGGCGATCGAAGAGGTCGTCGTCAATGGGGGAGTAGGGTTCCAGACGACAACGACGAATTCCTCTGATAATATCGATAATATCGCAGTATATTGACGATAATTAAGTAGATACTAGTGAAAATATCGTCCTCTCACAAAAACGATATTATCGGCGATATTAATATCGATATTTTGGTCCATGAATGGGCATGAGGGCCTGGAGGTTTTTAATGTATTGCCTCTATCACTAGATGATGTTCAAGGTACCTTTCAAAAAAAAAAAAAAAAGATGATGTTCAAGGTTGTTACAAGGATGCACCACTTGGCATCATTTGAATGAAAAGGCACTAGAATGTGGGGGTATACTTGCTATTAGAAAAGTTAATTAAATGAGCATTAATTATTATGTTTTGAAAGAAAAAAAAACACTTTTTTTAGAAGCATGGTAGACTCTGCTTCTGCTTTTCAATGCTTTTCTACTTTCATTGACAGTAGTTTTAAAAAACTTTTTTTTTTTGTTTAACCAAACACATTTAGTCCTGGTTTGGTACTGAGGTGATTTTAAAAAAAAAATGGGTATACAAAAAAGTTAGAAGAATTTTTGGTGTTTGATAAACACTTCAATCCAGCTTTATTTCAAAGTTTTAGATGAAAAAAAAAGCTAAAAGCCGGAAGCTGCAAAAGCTACAGTAATTTTAGTAATGAATTATTCAATTTGCCAACATTGCCCTCCCGTCTCCAACGCCTCATCGTCTCCAAGCATGCTCCTCCACAACTCCAACTGGGTTTGTGAGATTAGATCCATGCATGCGCCTCCAACTGGGACTTCGTTAGAATGCGAACTGGGTTTGTGAGATTCAGATTCGTGGTGTAGCAGCAAGCAATTTAGGCTTTATTCAATTTGAGCTTCATTCAGGTTCGATGGCAGAGATTGCAGGTACGGGTTCGAACTAGAGGTTGCAGATTTGATGATCTGGGTTTGACTGTTTCTAATTCGATGTTGCAGCAGCAACAGAGTGTGGGCTTTGCAGTTGGTTCGTGCCTTTGGATTTGGACGCAGATTGATGGACAAAAAAAATCATATTTTTTTTGTGCAGTTGGTGAGGTTTTTAGGTAGAGTGGAGAGATGCAGGTTCATGGTAACTCTCTGGAAGTTGGACTTTTTTAATGAGTTTGGTGGAAAGGGTTTTAATGGGGGAAAATATCTGAATTAATAATAATAAAATACTAATAAAAGGATTGAAAAAATAACAAAATCTCGTTAGGTAGCAAAAACTCAGTAGGAAAAATGCTCCTAATCGTAGGGGAAAAAAGTACATTAAGATCAAGCAAGTATATTTAGTAATTCACCTTTAATTGTTAAGAAAATTAAATTAATGGCAAATCTAGTATTATACCTTTTTGGTCATTTTACACAGTCACAACTGTTTTACATAAAAGTTTACCAAACACTATAATACTGTGTTTTTTTTTCTTTCTAAAAGTACTTTTACAAAAAAAATTTACCAAACATTCTGCTACTTATTCTCACAACACAGCAGAAGCAGTTTTTTTTTCAATGCACAACAATACCACACCAGCCCTTAATGTTCCAACTTTTTTAATAAGCTATTTTTTTTTTTAAAACACAACATTTAATAATTTTACGAACATTGAAAATTCATTTGGGTTTGAAATTAATCACAAATTTCAAGGTTCATTGGGCCTAGACCCAAATAGAGTCCATGGATTGAAGTTGTGAGACAACTTAAATCCATGAAGTCGAAAAGAGTCTCTTTGACCAGTGTGCTGCTAAAGCATCTCAAAAGAGCGCAAATGAGCTCTCTAAATAAGCTCCTAACTAAAATTTAAGAAGAATTTTAAAAAGGAAAATTTGTTTACATCTAACTTTTGTTTATGGACACGCATATCTCTTCAGAAACCTACTTGTTTCTGTATAGATCCTAAATCTATGACATTCATGAAATTTAAATTCGAACAATAATTAGCTATAATTGTTTTCACCAAGTTCGCTTCCACCTCGCAACATGTATAAACATCTCTCTTGTAACCAACCAAATCACTTGTAAGATAATCCTATTCTTCACATCAAGTGAATTACCTCAAACCTATATTTTTGTAACATATGAAGAACTTGTTCAACCATCCATAGGATATTAAAGGAAGGAGTTTTCAAGGTGCCATTCAAGGAGAAGATGAAGGCCCTTCCTCAAGGGTGATACACTTTATCAAAACAAAAGTAGTGCTTCAACAGATTGAATCCAAATCTCTATCTCTTCTCTTTAAGGTTAACCCGCGAGCTTAGCCATCAACCTGCCTTTTCTTGGCGAATCCGACTAGCATGACTACCACCAATGTGAAGCATGCTACCCTAAAAGAAAAAACCTTATGAAGCACTGATGTGGGAAATTGAGCAAGGATGCAGGAGAGGGGAGTTCGGCAATTTGTGAGAACTCAAATAACTCTGATTTGAAACGGCAAGGATTCGCTGTTACGACCCATTCCTAATTTTTTTGTATTTTATTTCTCCGAAGTTGTAGAATTATGAAAATGCCCCTAGACGTGCTTAGTGGAATTTCTACATGGAAATTTGAGCTCGTTTCATATTTTGTCTCATTTCTTGCCATATTTGTGAAGTACTCATCGATACGAATGTGGAATTTCTACATGGAAATTTGAGCTCGTTTCATATTTTGTCTCATTTCTTGCCATATTTGTGAAGTACTCATCGATACGAATGTGTGAGCAAAAGCTGAACGGATTTTGGAGTTAAAATGAAGATTCGACCCCGTCACCACTTGAAAATAAACCCCCTCCCCACCACGATCACAAACCACACCTTGGATTCTCTATTTGGCCTCTATTGGTGTCCACTTGGGTATTGACAATTGTTCCATTTTGTGAAAGGTGCCAATCTGATAGTTGGATTGTCATAAATTTTAAATATATTATTGTTGGTGCTATGCGTAACTTGGATAAACTTATGTTTGTGAACCTGAAGTTCGTAGACTTTAGATTAAAGATTTTAGGGTTTAGGACTCTAGAGGTGTCACTTTGACCAAATGGTTGACTTTTTTTATTAGCGTTACCCATAGCATCCTAATATTTCATAGACAATGTGTATGACTCAGATTTGACAGTTGTTGGAATCTCAACTTAACTAGTAAAGCAATAATTCGAGTTAAACAAAACGGACAAATCCGCTCAAACAACTAAAAAACTCATAAAGAGTAGAGGAATGTAATAAAAACAAGAAAAAATCGAAACATACCTTATACTTATCTCTCCAGATTGCTTTGCCTACAAAACGCCGGAGCACTATCGGTCTAGTAAATGAAGCTGAACAGAGAGTATGTAATGGTTTTTTGTTTTTTTTTTTTGCAAGCAAAACCGATTTACAGGGAGTTGAAATTGGCAGAAAATAAAATCAAGAGACACAGGAAAACAAAAAAAATGACAGAACGTAATAGTTTTTGTTCTTTTGGTTTTCGAATTTGATTTTTCACCTTTAGAAGTAAAGCAAAAGAAGGTTGCTGCAATGAAGAAACTAAACCACACAAGTGTGTTTACTAGAAGATGGAGCAAACCATGAGAAGGGGCGATGGGAAGAAGAACTCCGTTGGCAGAAGAAGATGAGATAATGAATGCATGAGTACGATAGAGAAACCCCGACGTAGCATGCAATTAAAAAAGACTAAAGTGAGGATTTATTCTGGTATTTGGTTCATCGGTGGAATTGTGAAAAAGACTAATGTGAGGACTTATTCTGGCATTTGGTTCCTCGACGAAATTATTAAAATGAGTAATTAGGTTTTCATCCTTATTTTTACTACTCTATTGATTAAAACCTTATTACTTTTCAATTTTTGATCAAGGTCTTTTGTATTAATAATATCATTAATTATTTCAATAATAAAATATTTTTTATTTCTAAATATATTCATTTAATATTAAAAATGTTACAATTAGTATATTTATATTTATGGCTAAATTTTTTATCATATATTTTTATTTTTAGTTTGTACCCATTTTTAATTTGCAACCCTTTTTTAATTTGTACCAATTTTCCTTTCAGTTTTTAATTTGTACCCATATATTAATTTCTTTTTGTGCCCATATTTTTTAAAGTTTTATTTGTATTGTACCCATATTTTTTTATTTATTTGTACCCATTTTTATTTTTGCTAAATGTACCAATTTTGAAGAATGTACCCATGTTTTGATACAATAATTTTTTGGTTATTTTTTATGAATGTACCCATGTTTACACACACACACACAAACAATAGTATATTTATATTTTAATATTTTTAATCCCACAAATTATGGTTTTTTATTTAAAATCTCATTACTATAAACAACTATAAATTTTAATTTTTAATTAAAAAAATATAGTAACGTACATAGAAATAAATTATCAATTAATTTCAGGGACTTGGATCAAAAATTGAAAACCAACAAGGTTTCAGTCAAAGACTATTCATAACTAAGGACCGCATCCAAAGTCTCCCTTATTAAAAAGATTAGGCTAAATTGGATTATCTTCGTGGTGATATGGTAATCGGAAGATAGTCTCGTGGTAAAAAAATTTGGATGTAAACACTTGTGGTAAAGTCCGTTAGGATTCAAGCCCAAACTTAACATTTCCACTAATTGATGTTGTTCTCTAAGAGAATATTTTTTGTCATCACCCTTAAATGCTGGTGATACTCACTACCTTATTTATCACTGGTAAATGTATTTAAATTTTAAAATCTGTGTAATAGATATACACAAATCTCAAAATTTAAATTTATTCATAACTGATAAATAAAATGTTAAGGATTACCACAATTTAAAGATGGCGAGCAAAAATACACTTGTTTCTTTAACATGGCGTATTTGAGTATTTGATCCACTAATTGAAGCTTTTCTCTAATGTGGCGTGGAAGAAGAAAGTTGACTGTCACACTGTCATGTCCACTAGTGCTGTCTAACTCAACTAGTGGAGAACCACTTTGCACAAAGTTAAGGAGAATCAGACCTTTATCTCTAGCTTTATAAATTAAATGTCAGCTGTTAGTGATTCACTGATTCATATGGGGCCATTGACCCCATTGACGCTTCTATGATCACACAGGTACCGTCACCGAAACACTTTAAGTTGAATCACTATAATACCCCGGTGTTCAATGCAAGTCCTTCCTAGACCTGATAATTTCTAACACGATCTTTTAATTCGACACGACATGATACGAAATTAACATGTTATTAGGTCAACACGATAACGAATTAGATCAATATCGGATAACCTGATAAGCACATGTTAAGATAACTGATTGGTCCGGGTATACAAGTGGGTAACCCAATATACGATAAGTAAAATATTAATTTAATAAGTTTATACCCCTAAAAATACTATAATAATTATATATATCATATATATAATTATATATATATATACATATTATATACTATAATAATTATATATGTAATATTATAAATATTAAATTAAATTTAGAAAATTTGGAAAAAATGAGGTAATATGTTTTTATATGGTATAGTACTATTGTTTTATTTCTTTTTATAATTATTTTGGTAAACTTCTCATAAATTAAATGGTTTATAATGTTTGGTTTTTTTATACTTAGTTTATGCACAAGAGAGTTCTGATGTGGAAAATCTTATTGAAAACATCATCAACATAACTCTTGAAGGCAATAGATTTAGCAAAAGTTCCAATATAATTTCTCCATGATGATCGATGAAAATTTAAGAACTTTGTATAATTGAGTTTCATTGGCAAGGTTTTAACTTCTGAGAAAGGCTTCACCACCTTGAAAAGAAAAACTCATTCATTTTGCATATCCTTGCACATTTGATATTTTGTAGTAGAATAGTAGTGTATTGGTGCTTTTTTATTAGGCTTTTATTTTGAAGTGTAGATGTAGTACTTGACGACAAATGTGTTTTTATGTTTTGAAGTAATAATTATTTGCCAATGTGGTATGTGCAAATTTAAGGAAAAAAATGTTTTTCTTAACGGGTTGGGTCCTTTTACCTGTTGGGTAAAGTGACCCGACCTCTTAAGGACCGATTAAGATAACAAGTGTGACACGACATGACCAGTTAAGATAACATGTGTTATACGAAAACGACACGAAACACGGCAAACACGACCTGTTTACCAGGCCTAGTCCTTCCTAATTAAAATTCCACCTTACAGAAAAGAATTTCAAACCTAAAATATAAAAAAGTAAAAAAATAAATAACTATCCAACATTTAGAGTGATTCCAAATAGATTTAAATATTTTAAAAGTTTTTAAATAACCATATAACGTTTGAAAAGTGGTCACTCGTTAGATCACAACATTCAGTGATGATGTCACAACCATTAATTGAGGATCTCATTAATATTAAGTGACAATGCTAAGAGATATTGAAGCTAATTTTTACTAACACGTCATTTATAGAGTTATGATGAATCCCCAAATGGAGTATTCTTTGTCTAGCTTAAAAGGAATTGGTTTCGAGAAGGATATTCTTCTTTTGCTGAAGATCGCTACACTGATGTATTTTCTTAGTTTTTCAAGACAGTAGTGACTTTCCAAAAATTCTACAATATCTAGTGGTACAACGCCTAGTGTCCCAACACCTTGCCAACATAAATCACACAACCTACTCTTCTCCCTTGAGGCGGTCGCGGACAATTATAGTGGTGCTCATCTTGTTCTTGGAACTATGACTAATAGTCATAGCATGACTTCAAGTAGCATATTTGTCTCCATCCAAGAATTTGGACGCACATAAGATCTCTTACTTACGAGTGAAGAATAATAATATTAGACAGTAGTACTAAGTGGCTGCATATGTGCAAATTTAAGGAAAAAAATGTTTTTCTTAACGGGTTGGGTCCTTTTACCTGTTGGGTAAAGTGACCCGACCTCTTAAGGACCGATTAAGATAACAAGTGTGACACGACATGACCAGTTAAGATAACATGTGTTATACGAAAACGACACGAAACACGGCAAACACGACCTGTTTACCAGGCCTAGTCCTTCCTAATTAAAATTCCACCTTACAGAAAAGAATTTCAAACCTAAAATATAAAAAAATAAAAAAATAAATAACTATCCAACATTTAGAGTGATTCCAAATAGATTTAAATATTTTAAAAGTTTTTAAATAACCATATAACGTTTGAAAAGTGGTCACTCGTTAGATCACAACATTCAGTGATGATGTCACAACCATTAATTGAGGATCTCATTAATATTAAGTGACAATGCTAAGAGATACTGAAGCTAATTTTTACTAACACGTCATTTATAGAGTTATGATGAATCCCCAAATGGAGTATTCTTTGTCTAGCTTAAAAGGAATTGGTTTCGAGAAGGATATTCTTCTTTTGCTGAAGATCGCTACACTGATGTATTTTCTTAGTTTTTCAAGACAGTAGTGACTTTCCAAAAATTCTACAATATCTAGTGGTACAACGCCTAGTGTCCCAACACCTTGCCAACATAAATCACACAACCTACTCTTCTCCCTTGAGGCGGTCGCGGACAATTATAGTGGTGCTCATCTTGTTCTTGGAACTATGACTAATAGTCATAGCATGACTTCAAGTAGCATATTTGTCTCCATCCAAGAATTTGGACGCACATAAGATCTCTTACTTACGAGTGAAGAATAATAATATTAGACAGTAGTACTAAGTGGCTGCAAAAACTATTTTTAGAATTTCATTATAACAAAAAAATTAATATCCCAATTTTGCAACTAATTATTATCAGAGTGAAAATTAAGTTTTTAAATTATTTTTTTTCAAAAAAAATCAATCCTTAAACTTATTAAAACCTGTCAATTACATTTCTAATTCTAGATGCAAAGCCATTTTGTTTAATATTTTTTGTCAAGTTAGGTAACTTTCATGTGATACACTTGATCAATTTTCCGTCAATTCATCTTATTTTATTCGAAAAAATAATTTAGAGATCTAATTCTTACTCAAATACTAATTTAGGAATTAAGTCGACAATTCATCATAACGAAAATGAAACTCGAAGTATAATTCAAAGACCATTACTACAGTTAAGCCTTTATAATTTTTACCAATATTTGTCTAAATTTGGATTGGAAATGTATGCACCGGTTCCTCGATAGAAATTAAAGCTAGGTTGGAGGTTTCCCTGCTAATTTGAGTATTTGATCCACTAATTGAAGCTTTTCTCTAATATGGCGTGGAAGGAGCAAGTTGACTGTCATGTCCACTAGTGCTGTCTAACTCAACTAGTGGAGAACCACTTTGCACAAAGTTAAGGAGAATCAGACCTTTATCTCTAGCTTTATATATTAAATGTCAGCTGTTAGTGATTCACTGATTCATATGAGGCCATTGACCCCATTGACGCTTCTATGATCACACAGGTACCGTCACCGAAACACTTTAAGTTGAATCACTATAATACCCCTGGTGTTCAATGCAAGTTCTTCCTAGACCTGATAATTTCTAACACGATCTTTTAATTCGACACGACATGATACGAAATTAACATGTTATTAGGTCAACACGATAACGAATTGGATCAATATCGGATAACCTGATAAGCA
Organism: Malus sieversii; assembly: GCA_028456135.1. Taxonomy (NCBI): domain Eukaryota; kingdom Viridiplantae; phylum Streptophyta; class Magnoliopsida; order Rosales; family Rosaceae; genus Malus; species Malus sieversii. The sequence goes on from CM051981.1 coordinate 34,330,678, forward strand.
TATGCTAAGATAACTGATTGGTCCGGGTATACATGTGGTTAACCCAATATACAATAAGTAAAATATTAATTTAATAAGTTTATACCCCTAAAAATACTATAATAATTATATATATACTATAATAATTATATATGTAATATTATAAATATTAAATTAAATTTAGAAAATTTGGAAAAAATGAGGTAATATGTTTTTATATGGTATAGTACTATTGTTTTATTTCTTTTTATAATTATTTTGGTAAACTTCTCATAAATTAAATGGTTTATAATGTTTGGTTTTTCTATACTTAGTTTATGCACAAGAGAGTTCTGATGTGGAAAATCTTATTGAAAACATCATCAACATAACTCTTGAAGGCAATAGATTAAGCAAAAGTTCCAATATAATTTCTCCATGATGATCGATGAAAATTTAAGAATTTTGTATAATTGAGTTTCATTGGCAAGGTTTTAACTTCTGAGAAAGGCTTCACAACCTTGAAAAGAAAAACTCATTCATTTTGCATATCCTTGCACATTTGATATTTTGTAGTAGAATAGTAGTGTATTGGTGCTTTTTTATTAGGCTTTTATTTTGAAGTGTAGATGTAGTACTTGACGAAAAATGTGTTTTTATGTTTTGAAGTAATAATTATTTGCCAATGTGGTATGTGCAAATTTAAGGAAAAAAATGTTTATCTTAACGGGTTGGGTCTTTTTACCTGTTGGGTAAAGTGACCCGACCTCTTAAGGACCGGTTAAGACAACAAGTGTGACACGACATGACCAGTTAAGATAACATGTGTTATACGAAAACGACACGAAACACGGCAAACACGACCTGTTTACCAGGCCTAGTCCTTCCTAATTAAAATTCCACCTTACAGAAAAGAATTTCAAACCTAAAATATAAAAAAATAAAAAAATAAATAACTATCCAACATTTAGAGTGATTCCAAATAGATTTAAATATTTTAAAACTTTTTAAATAACTATATAACGTTTGAAAAGTGGTCACTCGTTAGATCACAACATTCAGTGATGATGTCACAACCATTAATTGAGGATCTCATTAATATTAAGTGACAATGCTAAGAGATACTGAAGCTAATTTTTACTAACACGTCATTTATAGAGTTATGATGAATCCTTAAATGGAGTATTCTTTGTCTAGCTTAAAAGGAATTGGTTTCGAGAAGGATATTCTTCTTTTGCTGAAGATCGCTACACTGATGTATTTTCTTAGTTTTTCAAGACAGTAGTGACTTTCCAAAAATTCTACAATATCTAGTGGTACAACGCCTAGTGTCCCAACACCTTGCCAACATAAATCACACAACCTACTCTTCTCCCTTGAGGCGGTCGCGGACAATTATAGTGGTGCTCATCTTGTTCTTGGAACTATGACTAATAGTCATAGCATGACTTCAAGTAGCATATTTGTCTCCATCCAAGAATTTGGACGCACATAAGATCTCTTACTTACGAGTGAAGAAGAATAATATTAGACAGCAGTACTAAGTGGTTGCAAAAACTATTTTTAGAATTTCATTATAACAAAAAAATTAATATCCCGATTTTGCAACTAATTATTATCAGAGTGAAAATTAAGTTTTTAAATTATTTTTTTTCAAAAAAATCAATCCTTAAACTTATTAAAACCTGTCAATTACATTTCTAATTCTAGATGCAACGCCATTTTGTTTAATTTTTTTTGTCAATTTAAGTTACGTAACTTCCATGTGATACACTTGATCAATTTTTCGTCAATTCATCTTATTTTATTCGAAAAAATAATTTATTCGAAAAAATAATTTAGGGATCTAATTCTTACTCAAATACTAATTTAGGAATTAAGTCGACAATTCATCATAACGAAAATGAAACTCGAAGTATAATTCAAAGACCATTACTACAGTTAAGCCTTTATAATTTTTACCAATATTTGTCTAAATTTGGATTGGAAATGTATGCACCGGTTCCTCGATAGAAATTAAAGCTAGGTTGGAGGTTTCCCTGCTAATTTGAGTATTTGATCCACTAATTGAAGCTTTTCTCTAATGTGGCGTGGAAGAAGCAAGTTGACTGTCATGTCCACTAGTGCTGTCTAACTCAACTAGTGGAGAACCACTTTGCACAAAGTTAAGGAGAATCAGAAGTTTATCTCCAGCTTTATAAATTAAATGTCGACTTTACACAAAGTTAAGGAGAATCAGACCGGAGAATCAGACCTTTATCTCCAGCTTTACAAATTAAATGTCGACTTTGCACAAAGTTAAGGAGAATCAGACCTTTATCTCCAGCTTTATAAATTAAATGTCGGCTGTTAGTGATTCACTGATTCATATGGGGCCATTGACCCTATTGAATCTTCTATGGTCTCACACGGTACCGTCACTGAAACACTTTAAATTGAATCACTATAATACCCCGGTGTTCAATGTAAGTCTTTCTTAGGTCTGATAATTTCTGACACGATCCGTTAATCCAACATGACACGACATAAAATTAACAAGTTATCAGATCGATACGATAATGAATTGGGTCGTTATCGGATAACCTGATAAGCACATGTTAAGATAACGGGTTGGTCCAAATATACACGTGTATAACCCGATATACAATAAGCAAAATATTAATTTAATAAGTTTATACCCCTAAAAATACTATAATAATTATATATATATATATAATATTAAATAAAATTTAGAAAATTTGAAAAAAAATGAGGTAATATATTTTTATATAGTATAATACTATTGTTTTATTTCTTTTCACAATTATTTTGGTAAACTTCTCATAAATTAAATGGTTTATAATGTTTGGTTTTTCGATACTTAGTTTTGTGCACAAGAGAGTTCTGATGCGGAAAACCTTACTGAAAACGTCATCAACATAACTCTTGAAGGCAATAGATTAAGCCAAAGTTCCAATACAATTTCTCCATGATGATTGATGAAAATTTAAGGATTTTGTTAAATTGAGTTTCATTGGCAAGATTTTAACTTTCGAGAAAGGCTTCACAATCTTGAAAAGAAAAACTCATTCATTTTGCATATACTTGCACATTTGATATTTTGTAGTAGACTAGTAGTGTATTGGTGCTTTTTTATTAGACTCTTATTTTGAAGTGTAGATGTAATACTCAACAACAAATGTGTTTTTATGTTTTGAAGTAATATTTATGTGACAATATGGTATGTGCAAATTTAAGAAAAATAAAATGTTTTTCTTAACCGGTCATAACGGGTCAGGTCCTTTTACCTGTTGGGTAAAGTGACCCGACCTGTGAAGAACCTGTTAAGATAACGGGTATGACAAGACACGACCCGTTAAGATAACAGATGTTAAACGAAAATAACACAAAACACAGCAAACATGACCTGTTTGCCAGGCTTAGTCTTTCCTAATATTCCACCTTACAGAAAATAATTTCAAACCTAACATATAAAAAAAATTAATTAAATAACTATTCAACATTTAGAGTGCTTCCAAATAGATTTAAATATTTTAAAATATTTTAAATAGCTATATAACGTTTGAAAAGTGGTCACTCATTAGATCACCAACATTCAGTGATGACATCACAACCATTAATTGAGGATCTCATTAATATTAAGTGACGGTGCGAAGAGATATTGAAGCTAATTTTTACTAACATGTCATTTATAAAGTTATGATGAATCCCCAAATGGATTCTTCTTTGTCTAGCTAAAAGGAATTGGTTTCGTGAACGATATTCTTCTTTTGCTGAAGATCGCTACACTGTTGTATTTTCTTAGTTTTTCTGAGACACCCCGCCCCGAAAATTTGAGGTAAAATTTTCTCTTTTTCCTTTTTCCCTAAATGTTTGTTAACTTTTACATTTAGTCCCTTATTTTGGGTTTTTCCCTTATATTTTTTTACGTTTATGCATGCATATTTTTCCTCCTAATCATTACTCTTTTAACCAATAAATGGCTTTTGTCACCCTCGGGTGTTAGCCAACACGTGTCTATCCTGATATTCCCAATATCAGGGTCGGGGCGTGTAATGTGTTTCATGTTTCCATGCTTCGGAAGTACGTATCAGATCTTTCCCATGTTATTCAGCCGAAACCTCTAAGTGTGGAGCAGGATGCAAGTTACGTAGAGGAACCCGTAGCTATCGTCGATCAGCAGAATAAAGTTATGAGGAATAAAGTGATTCCCTTAGTGAAAGTGCTGTGGAGGAACCATGCAATGGAAGAAGCTATACGGGAAACAGAAGATTCGATGCGAAGCCAGTATCGTTACCTCTTTGACTGAAGTTGTAATTTCGGGGACGAAATTTTTCTTTAAGGGGGTAGATTGAGACACCCCGCCCCGAAAATTTAAGGTAAAATTTTCTCTTTTTCCTTTTTCCCTAAATGTTTGTTAACTTTTACATTTAGTCCCTTATTTTGGGTTTTTCCCTTATATTTTTTTTACGTTTATGCATGCATATTTTTCCTCCTAATCATTACTCTTTTAACCAATAAATGGCTTTCGTCACCCTCGGGTGTCGGCCAGCACGTGTCTATCCTGATATTCGGGGAATATCAGGGTCGGGGCGTGTCATTTTCAAGACACTAGTGACTTTCCAAAAATTCTACAATATCTAGTGGTACAACGTCTAGTGTCTCAACACATTGCCAACATAAATCACACAACCTAGGCTTCTCCCTTGAGGCAGAAGCTTGCAAGCTTAAATCCCATCTTGGTCTTGGAACTACGACTAATAGTCACAGCACGACTCCAAGTAGCATAGTTGTCTTCGTCCAAAAATTTGGACACATCAATGTGATTTTTGGGAATGTGTTGTGGTCCAACAGATAAGAGAGCCTTCAAGTCTGCTCTCCAGGTTGATATTTCTTCCTTTAAAACGAAGAACAAAATTGTTGGCAATGTATGCAAATAATATAAAGGAATTCGAAGGATTCGGTTGCATCTAGCCGGGCTAGATTGCCTACATACTTTGTGAATTCTCAAACAGCTGCAGTTCTTAGTGGCATCCTAGGGCCAAGGTGATACCCTAGAGGCTAAACTAAGAGAGAAAAAGATTCCTAAGAGTTGGGAGCTTTTTCTCTACTATCTAGAGTTAACAAAATTGTTTCTCTTGGTGTGCTTTCCCCTTTCCCTAAAATCATCTTTATATAATGGCTAGGAGTGGAAGAGAAGACGATATCAATAGCACACCCTATATTGGGTGGAATAATATTTTGTTTTATATAATATGTGGAGCAAAAAATAATCACAAAGCGACACGTGGATTTTTGGGTGAAGATGACAAATTTACCCTCGAGGCATACCGGGTCTCCTATATGCGAGCAGTGGAGAATCATCCATCAACCAAATCAGGAGTACTCAAAATAGGTAACAAGTTCAAATTTGTCTCATCCATCCTCATTCCATAACCTCCAAAAACCTCCCAAAATATTTCTTTTATTATGATAATTAGCCAATTAATATATTTATACCTAATTAATATATTAATCGCTAATTGAATCACCAAATAACACCCCAAAACACACTTAAAGGCCGGCCACACCCCATTCCCTATATATATGACCCTATTTCTTCTAAAAAGCAAGTTCATACTCTTGCAAAACTCCCAAAAATTCTCTAAACATTTTTTCTCTCTAATTTCTACCTTTGGCATCAGAGGTTCTTTGGCCAAAGCCCCCTCCCCCCATTCATCGTGGGCGCGTGAGGCTCTTGGCCTTGACCAAAGGTGTTAATTGTTTTGTAGGTGCAATTTTGTCAAAGAAGGAGAAGGAGAAAATTTGCATCTACAAATTGGTGCTTTCATTGCGAGTTGAGATTCACACTCGTAGAAGACTCTCGCGCAAAAAGGTTTTTTCTCTATTTTCTCTATTTTCTAGTCCACTTGTATTTTTCGTATGTTCTTATTATTAGAATTTTTTATTTGCCAAGATTCTTTGATAAAACATAAAAGAGAAATACAATGGCTAGAAATTTAGAAAATTCCACAAGTGAAAATTCCAATATTCAAGAAATGGGACCGCGGCGATCCACGAGACTAAACGTGATTTTAGGGGAAGCAGCACCACCACCACAAGGCTCCACCATGGCAACCACCGCGGTGGCCACCACGACAATCATCCGCGGCGAGGTCCATGGCTCCACCACCACGACCCGAGCCATGTCACTCCATGCCCAACGTGAGCCCAATGCGTTGCCAATCCGAGCTTAAACCTTGCATTCGCGGGCATCACGCGCCGAGCAGCTCACTCTCGTGGCCTAGCCTGCTCCTGCATCCCAGCTTGCTCCCGACGAGCAGCCCACTCTCGTGGCCTAGCCTGCTCTTGCCGAGCAGCCCACTTTCGTGGCCCAGTCTGCTCTCGCGACCCTGCCTGCTTCTGCAGCCCTGCATGCTTCCATGATTTCCCAAGTAGCCCAAGTCGGCCCTAAAATACCTCAACCATCCGGAGCAACCATCGAGCCGGGGGCATTTTTACCATATTTCTCCATGGATTTGACATTTCCCAACTCAAATCTCATGTCTGAAGTCTACTATACTTCCATTACTCAAGGAGGCACATTCCTTCCAAGCTCTTCCAATCTAAATGGAGAACAACACTTGTCTCGACAAGTCATAGAGTTGACGAGCGCCCTTGCACAACAGACGACCTTAGTGAATCAACTTTTGCAACGCATCGAGATCCAACGTGCCCCTTGCCCCGAACGAGGTATCCTGAAGTAGGACAAGGGCAAATGAACCTTTCAAGCAGCGTCCTGGCAAGCAGCCACTCGACCAGCCACGAGCCGAGCGTTCAGGTAGAGTACATTCCCGATTAGGCCCCCGAGAAAACGTATACTCCCGTCTTAGCGCGCGGAGGAGTGTGCACTCTCGACTAGGCCCGAGGATAAGCATACACTCACGGTTTGGGCCACACTCCGATAATCAACATGAGTAGCCTTCCAAGCGAAGCATTCATTCGCAACTAGGCCCGCAAGGAGTATCCTTCATATCACATCGAAGCATGCAGCATAGCGGACGGAAAGAAGCAGTCACTCAATTTGGCTCAAGTTCAAACAACAGCTTGTGAGTTACATGCTCGCCTGCTAGAAACATACCACACCCACCACAGCTGCGGCATAGATGAGCCGAACATATGGAAGAGCAGCTTAGATCAGCACATCACGATCGAGGGCAGCCGAGAGCTCTACCACCCCCAATAAAGGCAAATTCAAGAAGAAGTAGAAAGGCTCATGACCAAGCGATTGAGCAATTTCTCACGCCAACCAAGCCTTAAAAAGGGCACAAGACGAAACACTTAAAGATGGCACAATAATTCAAGGAGCAACTCATTGCGCTTACACCCTTACGTGGGTTCCACAAGCAGTTTGAAGTCTCAAGCAGTTCGCCAAACAAGACCTCACAGCCTGAGGATTATTTCAGTTGTCCAGCAGTCCAGCTTTCCTTAGCTGCACTCATGACAACGACTTCCATGCTCTCCAATGCGAGAGGATAAACTAATTGCTCTCCAGTGCGAGAGGGTAAACCAATTCCCCGACACCCAAAAGGGTCTGCTCTCCAGTGCGATAGGTTAAACTAATTGCTCTTCAGTGCGAAAGGGTAAACCAATTCCCCGACACCCAAAATGGTCTGCTCTCTAGTGCGAGAGGTTAAACTAATTGCTCTTTAATGCGATAGGGTAAGCCAATTCCCCGACACCTAAAAGGGTTTGCTCTCCAGTGCGAGAGGTTAAACTAATTGCTCTCCAGTGCGAGAGAGTAAACCAATTGCTCTCCAGTGCGAGAGAGTAAACCAATTGCTCTCCAGTGCGAGAGGGTAAACTAATTTCCTGACACCCACCTGGGTAAGCTCTTTAGTGCGAGAAGGTCACATAGCTTAAAAGATCGAATACTTGAAGATCAACTAGGCAGCAACCATTTTTTCACTTAATAGTTCGCTTATCCAACACTTCATCTTCGGCAGCTCCGATCTTGACAGCTCTATCCTTGACTGCTCCATCTACGGCAGTAAAGAAATCAAACTTAAGCAGTTTCCTCATTTTGGGCAAGCAGCTTAGACGTGGCAGGCCAAACCGTTGCCCATGCCACGCCACTTCCTCGGCCCATGCTGAGCCAACCCTTGGCCTCAATCAAGCCGAGCAGCGCAAGCAATGGCCCTTGTCAACCACTTCCTTGGCCCATGCCAAACCGACTCCTGGCCCCTACCAGCCGACGTGCCGCATCACCTCGACGACTGCCCCATGGCAGCACCACCCAAGAAGAATTCAAGAAGAATTAAGTTTTTCTTGCATTAGTGCGGCCCAGAGAAGACGAAGAAGGCAACGAAAGACGATCCTTTTGCACGGGCAAGATGTAGAAGATTACTAGAGGATGGGGAACAAATATCCTCTAAGCTCTCTCTCTTGTATGGTAGAATAAATCACTCTCCAAAGTTGATTTAATAACCCACTTAAGGTGGACTTAAATAGGCTTTGAGAGAAATTTATTTCCCTTTCCTAAAAGGATCTAATTTCATATTAAAGAGGGAATCTACATCAAAATATGAAGCAGTCCTAAAGCAAGAAGATCTCTACACCTGCTGCCATTTCCTACGAGCAGCCCAGCAGGTGTGGGGGCATTTGTGGAGCCAAAAATAATCACAAAGCGACACGTGGATTTTTGGGTGAAGATGACAAATTTACCCTCGAAGCATATCGGGTCTCCTACACTCAAGCAGTAGAGAATCATCCATCAACCAAATCAGGAGTACTCAAAATAGGTAACAAGTTCAAATTTGTCTCATCCATCCTCATTCCATAACCTCCAAAAACCTCCCAAAACATTTCTTTTATTATGATAGTTAGCCAATTAATATATTTATACCTAATTAATATATTAATTGCTAATTGAATCACCAAATAACACCCCAAAACACACTTAAAGGCCGGCCACACCCCATTCCCTATATATATGACCCTATTTCTTCTAAAAAGCAAGTTCATACTCTTGCAAAACTCCCAAAAATTCTCTAAACACTTTTTCTCTCTAATTTCTAACTTTGGCATCGGAGGTTCTTCGGCCAAAGCCCCCCCCATTCATCGTGGGCGCGTGAGGCTCTTGGCCTTGACCAAATATGTTAATTGTTTTGTAGTTGCAATTTTGTCAAAGAAGGAGAAGGAGAAAATTTGCATCCACATAATACATGATTATATAAATCATACTTCTCCCACTCTCCCACTTAGGGTGTTGACATCATCTCAATTAGCTCATCTAATTCTCATTTGTTATAGTTTACCTCCTCATACAGAATAAGGGACGTGCGACCTTGCGAACATACTTATCTATGAGAGCTGTCATTAACCTATCACCAAACTTAACAAGAGTGCATCACTTGGAAGTTCATTGCTTTATACCCCAGACAGTTATTCATACACCAAACTTGAAATTCTTTCTCCCTCATCATGACATAAAAAGCAATGTTATGTTCCACAAGTATCATGTATACATGTCTTACGTTTGACAACAAATATCAAACAGACACTGGCCAACTAATAAATCACATGACATAATGTAATCTTTAAACTATTTTCCCTAAGCTCTCATGTCAGTCTCACTGAGACAGTAGCTAACTAGACCATCTTAGATAGACGTGTCAAAGTAGCGATCATTAAACCTCATCTTTTTTACATCATGCAATGATTTAAAGCAAGGACCAATTCGTCACGCCCACTATCTAACACAACTTGCACATACAGTATGAAATGTATGCTATGGTGCATTCTCAATTTAATAAGCGTGTCACATGTCCATTGGACATACACCATACATATCTTAGTCTAAGCGCTACACAAACACCTAACTTAAGCATCCAGCCTAGTCGCCATCTCGGCACCTACCTAGTTGCTCACGTCCCGCTTGCTACCTCAACGCTAGGACGAATCATTTTATGTGAGTGAAACCGATTCTAGCTTGGTGACACTCGTATAAATGTGCATCATAACGTTCTATGAAAATGTTAATCCCAGTGAATCTCTTGTAGCTCATATACCTAAGAGTGTGACATATCACAACTATCGCTAGGGCTGAATCTTGAGACTCCTCATTTTGTGCACATGCAAGTAATCATGAACAAATTTATGTTCCTTCCAATTTAGGGACTTCTTTTGCATAGATCAGGGAAGACTCACATAAAATCTTTCTAGTTAATATGAAAACACCTCCAAAATTGTTCCATAAGGAGCACTTATGTTTTCACAAGTGGGTGGGTAATTTCAATTCCATATCAGGTAAATGTAAATATATTTTCATCACTCTATTGAGAAAATATTTCAACCATGAGTAAACATGGAATTACTTGCACCTTGAACAATCATTTTTCGACAAAGGATCTTATGTCAACCCTATGATGATATAATAACCAAAATGATGTTTTATGGACATCAAAAACCTCTTTATTGCTCTAAGTTTAGCATTGATTTATGATTACTTTAAAGATGGCTTGGTTTGGACAATCTCGAATAAACTATGCATCAATGCTTTGTGAATAACGGGCATACAC